>OY284488.1:26682731-27282731 GCA_958336395.1 Ctenicera cuprea
TTTTAATAAAAATTTTTGATATTCAAATAATTTTGCGTTTTATTCGCAAACATACTCATTGAACATAACCTCACACTATGAGAAATAACCCTTCTCTCTCTATTATTTTCTGTACAGTTGGTTGCCTATAGATTGCAGAAAAACAATGCATTGACATGTTTTTTTTATAAAAGTATACATAGCTGATATGTATACAAAAAAGAAAAATTCACTGTTTATTATTTTATACTACTAGCACATTTATTCCTATTATTTAATTATTTTTATAATTTATATCGATGATAAAGTAAAAAAGTTTGATATAATTGCTTGGTTTTTATATCCGTGGAACTCAGGAAGCCTATGAAACTGTAATTTTTGAAAGCAAATAAACTGATTTTTTTTACAATAATAGAATTAGATTAATTAGACGATTATTACAGAATTGAAAACTTAAAGAAAGTGAAATTTGGCCTCCTCTAAAAATTAATGAAGAGGCAAAAAAATGGAATATGTTTTCCGAAAAATCAAAAAGTTTCTAAAAATATATACCTAGATATCGATTGTTTTCATTATACAGTGCGAGTGTAAAATCTGGAACTAATTTGATATAATTCAAACTGGCGGTATTTTCAAAAAATGATCGTACACTTCAACCTTATTTTTTTAAAGTGCATCTCTTCTGATATAATTGTCATTTTTCGATCGTCTTTTGTTTTCGAACTATGACGTTATCGACAATTTTTTTAAATGGCACTTCATATTTTTGCCATCATATTTGGATAGAGATTGAAAATTTTGAATTCAACCATATGTCAAAGTATGACATTGACTGTGACAGTTTTCGAAATAATCAAGTTTAAAGTAAAAAAAAAACGCATCAAAAATTGAGTTAGCCATGGAATTAGGACAATTAATCATTATTGATTATAGGTATATAATAGTATATTAAAAAACAAGTTTCATAAGACATGATTTTAGAGCACGCGTCCAAGTTAGAAAACGAGCCGCTTGCGGCGAGTTTTCTAATGGACAAGTGCGCTTAAATGTCTTATGAAACGTGTATTTTATACTATTTTTTCTATTTTGGTCCAAAAAAGTTAAAAATTACCTTATTTTATATTTTAATTTAAAAATTTAATCGATTAGGAAAATTTTGTTTTTTGTTTTTGATAGGTGGCTGTTGGTGACATTTAGTAATTTCATACAATTCAAACTACTGTCAAATTAAAATTTAGACAAACAATTTGAAAGTGATTTAATTTTTAAAATACCTAAGATTTGAAGATAAGATGGAAGAAGAATTATCTTGCACCCCACCCGAGCTACGCCAAGTAGCGGAAAATACGCTAAATAATCTTTTTTAGAACTTACAATTTGAAGGTTATGTTTATAACGCGTGAAGGTTTTGTTGTCACCAACCTAACAAAATAAAATTTTGAATTCTTTTAGGAGTTGCTTTATGAAATCCAAATGAGTTTCATAAAGTAGTCAGTAAAGAACCAAAATAGAAAAAATACTTAATTACTTCAACAAAATTTATTTATTTTAATCTTATACGTATTTCGTCATGCTTACATGCCATTGTCAAAGGTTATATTAGAAAGTAAACAGTTAATGTTGTTATAGCAATAGAACTAGGTGACTTGATCTCGGTAATCTTCTGCAGATGACTTGATTTCTTATTTCAAAATGTCTAGTAGAGGAGAATTTAAGAGATTAATTTGCTCATTCATTAGCGGTACAGTTTTTAAATGTTTGTAGATTTGAAAAGCTTCTAGTATATCTAATTTACGTTTATCATCACAAAAGTGTAAACATTTTATAGTGTTATTAGATGTCATTGAATGATTGTGTTCTAGTAAGTGTTTTGCGTAAATGGATTTATGTGGGTGTTTGTATTTGTAACAACGTACGTGTTATTTATACCTAATATTAAAATTTCTAATTGTCTGGCCTATATAAACCGAATTACAATGCGAACAATTTAATTTGTAAATGCCTGATTTTATAAATCGTCTGTTTTTGATTTTGCATTAAACAAAGTGTTTAAGATGTTTCTGGTTGTTTTAAAACTTAGTTTATATACATTATACAAGTTGTTTCGTAAGAACGTACAGAATCTAGCTAGGTGGTGATGCCTTGGGTTATTTCATGAAGAAAAGTTCACATAATCGTATGTCCGAAAATGCTTCCTTGCGAAGTTACTACAGCAATCTCAAAATAGTGTGGGGGGGGGGGTACGTAATATTTGCTGCTAAATATTTCAAATTTTGACAATTATTAAGAAGTTTTGTCTATAGAATCTTATTCTCCATTCAAAAATACACAAAAAAGATACACTTATTGAAAGCCGCTAATGCTTCTTACATAAGCGAGTTTGACAATTTGACATACCGACCGACTATGGTTTATTTCTCAGTTTTGTTACCGACTTGTTCAAGGAAGTAATCTGTAGAAACATTCCACCAAAACGAGACTCGCAAAACTAAATATTTTCTTTTTAGGTACAACTTGTAGCTGTAGGAGTGGGGACTGCATGCCTACTTACCTAGTCTATTATTTTTCAAGGTTTATGATTTCGTTTCAAATACGGTAGGCTCGCGCCCAAAAGACGGTAACCTATTCGCAGCATGTTGGCAATACTGCTAAAGTATTAGTTACCAGTGGTGTCATGCGTACGGTAATTACCGTACTTGTACGATAATTTCTACCAAATTACGGTATACTCTCCAAACTCTTCCATTACCGTACGCAAAAATACGGTAATTAAAATTTTTCTTAAAAATATTAAATACCTACAAATAAGAACAATTTTATTAAATTAAAATTTTAAAAATTTTCCTATTATTATTTGTATTTATTTAAAAATGAAAATTCATAACCACGTATATAATATCTCTATTATTCCGCACCCACGTCTTTATACTGCATTCTTAACATGCGTGACTAATAATAGAAGTAAATACCTAAACTTTTTACAAATTAGTCACTTTACCGAATTTGGTTTTACAAAAAGTCATTTTCATTTGTTGTTGCGTAACTTTTAATTTTTTGTTAAATACAATTTTTTAAGGAATGATTTTTATTTAATAAAATTTATTCATTAAATGATTTTTTTTAATTAACAAATAAATTAGTGAATATTGTGAATTAACATTATTAAATTTTTGTAAAACGGAACTTTATTAGCGTTTTAAGATTCAGTACTGTAATTTGGTTGTAAATACGGCATATTCGCGGCTTCGTTACGGTAGTTTGTTTCTCGTGACCTGGCAACACTGCTAGTTACGGAAATGAAAGAAAGTAAACTAGTAAAACATCGAAAATTTGTGCTCTTGGGCTGTCTGTCAGTTGCACGAATACTTTTTATTTAATATTCGAATTTGTCATTTTTAATAAGAAAAATAAATAGTAATATGCACCGTCTTCAAGGATCATTTGGAGGTAGGGATTCAGAGGAAGAAAGGAGGAAAACTCGAGAATCTGTAATTTCTAACCTGGTTTTGTTTGGTGTATTTGTAGCCATTATCAGAGGAGGTAGCAGTACAACATTTGAAATAGTAACTAGTTACATTACTTAAATTTTATTTATTGTTGCAGGAGCTTTTGTATTTCGCCAAATGTAGCATCCAGTTACGATGATATCAAATCTATTTCACTCTCCACAACGATTTGTTTCAGAAAAATTAATGTAGCCTCATGTAATTATTTTACTTCTCTAGTTTAGTTATAAAATTTGTAGACACAATAAAATTATTAAGTAATTGTGATACTGATATTTTATACAGATTATAAAACATGTATGTGCTTGGATAGGTGTTCTTGTAAACACAGTCTGCCAAATGTTGTATTTTGTTCCAATCATCCTAAAGAAAAAATATGTAAAGCACCTCGGCTAGGTTGTACAATACCTCAAACACGGTTATTACGTTTTCAGAAGTATTTATGCATAAACGTTTATATCATTGAGTTCCGGTAGGTTATACATATAAAAAATGTACTGTACGTGTGGCCAAACTTTATAAAAGCCACGCAACTCCATTCGCTTCGTGTCATTTCGTAAATCAGCTATAATTCGTAGTTCTGCAATCGTGTACACGAGTTAAAAATGTTCAACTTTTGTAGTGTACCGTTTCTTCCATCCCTCCCTGAGCTGCTTGCTTTGAGGAAGTGCAACTCGTCAAAGCAATAAAAGGTAGTATATAATCACAAAGTTTATTGCACTGATTATTTCTCAGTACAATTTCCAAAACTTCTTGTACTCAAATGATAATAGTAATTAAATCTGACTTAATTACTGCATAAGTAATTATAATTTTACAAAAAGTATTAAACAGTACAATAAACACAAAAATTAAAGTAATTCTCTATGTGTAGAACCCAACAACTCTTGTTTTCTGTTACTAATGGTAGCAAAGCGATTTATAATGTTATCTAAAAAAACGCATCCTTGAATGGAAACTTGTTACTTAGAGCTAAACTCCATGATCTTTGCTCTTGTATAGATTTTCAGCCGTTTTAGTAATGGAGCATGAACAAGGTAGACTTCTGCTGTCAAAGTGTCACCTGCTGATGTTGAGGCATCAGTAAATGCAACTAAACATGTCATTTTTACGTTTAAAATTTTTTTGGATTTAATTATTTACTAGTGTAACCTCGCCGAAATTCGACGGCAGACAGCGTTGACCGCCCGGCGATGCATTAGTTCCAATAATGACACGCGACAGTTTTATAGATGGCGCCCCAAGTGACGCGCGTCTAGCCGAGCTTCATATATATTATAAATTAAAATAATTATTATTAAAAAATCGACGTAGAATAAAAATATAAAAATGTTTCATGTTCCATCTGTGCATAGAGACCTTTCATTTAAAAAAAAAATGGTCCAAATTGGTGAAGCGGTAGCCGCTGGAGGAACCGGAGAAAAAAACCCTTTGTGCTTTTATATATGTATGGACTAGTGTTACCCCAGCACACACAGAACAATACCCGAGAACCAGCACACAATGCACTGACAGACAGCGTTGACAGAACCGGCGAAATGTCAAGTCACGTGATGCATTAGTTCCAATAATGACACGCGACGTTATTGTAGATGGCGCCCCAAGTGACGCGCGTTTAGCCGACCGTCATATATATTATAAATTAAAATAATTATTATTAAAGGAAAGAATGGAGGTGGAAGAGGATATAATAGATAGAATAGAGAGGAAGAGACTGCTGTGGTATGGACATCTAAACCGCATGGAAGAAATCAGATGGCCACAGAAAATTTGGAAATGGTTCCCTGCCGCAAGACGAAAGAGAGGTCGACCCCGAAGAACCTGGGGGCAAGCAGTGCAAGAAGCAATGTCGAGTAGGCAGTTAGCCCAGGAAGACACTCAAGACAGAAAACTTTGGCGTATTGGATGCGGGAAACGACGAATGTTGTAACAAACCCGCTGAATATATATATTATTAAAAAATCGACGTAGAATAAAAATGTTTCATGTTCCATCTGTGGATAGAGACCTTTCATTTAAAAAAAAATGGTCCAAATTGGTGAAGCGGTAGCCGCTGGAGGAACCGGAGAAAAAAAACCTTTGTGCTTTTATATATGTATATATGGATGAAGGAGTTGGGGGGGAGGGGCAGGACGCAAATGTTTGGAGGCTCTTTCTCTTCAATAGGCTAACGACGCTCTTCGTTTTCTGAATTTGAGATGAGTGGGAGGAGGATGGTGGCCAACATTGGATATCACTGATAGCCATGCTTTTGCTAGGTGTAGACTTTAGGGTTCCACTTATTGTTTCATTTATTTGACCGTTGTTTTTTTGCTGTGTGCACTGTTGTCCCATATTGGTGTGCAGTATACTCTGTCACAGAGTAGATCAGTGCAATATTCGACAACATTGGTATTCATGCTTTTTGCGTTTTCGGTATGTGCACTTATATGTTCCATACTGATGCACAGTAGGTATTCTGCTCTAAGGTAGACTAGTGTTTAAGCTGCTGATCTCAGGGTGCTCTTCATAATGTCCTTGTCGGTTTTGTTATCAGATTACCTCTGATTTTCAGCTTCTATCCCAATTTGGTTAAAGGTCGCTCAGAGAGGGTGTCCAGTCCAGTTTTACTTGCACAGCATGGATGAGATCTTGGTAACTATAACAAAAAGTTGCTTAAAAGGCAAACAATGTAATGGTGATTTTGTTTTTCCCATGGCTTACTAAATACGAGAAAAACATAAAAAGCGTAACTTCAAATAAAAATTTAAGTTGCCATTTGCTGTAGTACTCATTTAGCGCTTCTAAATTTGTAATACCTATTCGTTTACCATCTCTAAAGCTCTTGTTTTAGATGGCTAGAGTCACGTCGTCTGCATATAAGTAAATTTCTGAAATCTAGTTTCAGATATAAATGGCGCACGGAATGCCCAATGCAGGTCACAAACATTTACAAATTTATTGCTTTTATATTTTACATTTTTAGCTCATCTCAGTTGGATTTTTAGAAAGAATAAGATATAACCTATTGTTTAGTTTAGGATTGTGATACAGAATAATAGTACAGCAACATTGCGGGATAAAATTGTCATGTCACAATGTGATGGTTATTATGGAACTTCATACTAAAATCATTGCATCTATAAATTGTGAAACTAAAACAGTAAGCTTATACTTGGATTTATCAAAAATGATTTCACAGTCTTGATTACAAATTTCTCTGCCAAAAACTTGAAAATTAAGGCATCACGGGTACTGCCCTGCCACTATTTCAATCATAACTAAGTAGCCAAACAGAAACTCCCATTGAATACCAACAACAATCTATTAAAATAAAAGAGGGACAGCAGGAGCATGAAAAATATCAATTTGTTTTAAATTTAAAAAATAGTATATTTTGCAACAAGAGATGAAAATACAGTTTTCTTCGTGAGCGGACAGTTGTTCACAAGCCGCGTTAGCGGCGAGTGGGGCAAGTTCGTGAACGAATAAAACGTATTTCATCTCGAGTAGGAAATGCTATTTTTTCTACGATATTGCAGTTTCAAGTTCAATTTAATTCAAAACGAACTGTCACAATGCAACCTACTGAAATTACTGTTTGTAAAGTCGTTTCCATAGCAATAAATGCATTCTTTTCCATTAAATGTCTCATTCTTATTTTCATCTCTAAATGTGAAAATATTTTCATCTCTAGAGTTAAAAAATATCACTTTCGTGTAGAGTAAGCCGTGGAAAAATTGCTATTTTCACATATGTGAGTAGAAAGAAAAACATTTTTTGATTAAAAATGTTTTTTTATTTATTAAATCAATTTTTATGGTTTTTCCAAATAAAATTCAATTTTTACAATAGTGAAAGTAAATTGTTTTGTATATTGACACTTATAAGAGAACTTCCGGTCGGTTTAAATGTTCGAATTATTTAATTTTAAATATTATATGATTTACTCAAAGTAATTCTATAAACTCTTAAATTTAACATTTACCACTTGGATACAGTTTATTTAGTCTATCAATACATCCTTGCAATTATTAGGCTTCGTACTTTTTACAGATTGCTTTTAAACCCGTTTTGGAAGCTTTTTTACTCTCAAAGTTTACCCAAACGAATTCTCTCTTTCTTCCTGCACCATTAAACATTACGCATTTCAGACATTTTCGTTTAGCGAGTCGGTGATCAAGAAAACATTTTATGCTAATGCTGCATTGTAAACTTTCAATGAAGATGTTTTCTGATGGATTACAAGATTTAAGTAAAACTGGAAATTTTAAGTGCGGTAACCAGGCTCTGTTACTTATTTAAATCCATAATCCCTTGCATTCTGGCGTTGTGTACCTACAGTCTGTAGAGTTTACATTTCTTAGTTTTGTACTTACAGCTGTATACTGGCTTTAAAATTTTAATTTACATTATATATTTTTTCCAAATTCGCAATTTATATCACGGATTTAAATCAAGCATATCCTGCTTAGTATTAATGGCATTGTTATGGATTTATAGCAAGAATGGTCCTATATGCAGATAATACTTCAGTAGTAATACAGGCTCCCAGCAACAATTGTTTTATTTATTATGATTATATACCTTTAGGGTATAGTCAATGGTAATACTTAAAGGAATATATTGAACACAACACAATAGAATTTATGAAGTGATTTAATCTGAAAGTAAATGTAGATAAAACTAAAATAATAAAATATTCTCTTAAAGCAGAAAATTGGAAAGATTACAAGAAACATTACCTATATACTCTAAAATGATTCTTCTCGGCAGCAAATAAACACGAAAACTGCATACTATGCCTGTTTCTATTCCAAACCTCCATGCAAGACTTTTCTGAAGAAAAAACTGTCCTTAATACTTTGTGAGTTGTAAAATTCTAACAGTTACTTATAGAAATAAACATTTTGTAATGTGATGAATGTGTGCACAAAAACTTTTAAACTTTCAAGTTCAATATGACTACAATTCTCCTACCAAGCAATCTATAACCATCTTCGTAATGAAATTCAGGAACTATCAAATGCTGCTTTTGCCAACAAAATTACCTAATATAGTTTACTAGGATATATTATTATTTGCTAGATGGCGTATTATAGCTGCAGTTAAGTTATATTTTAAATGAGTATCCGTAAAGCTGGAATTGATAAATATATTTTAAATCTTTATTGTGTCTGTATACATAATCTATTACATAAATAAGTATTATAAATGACCCAATAACTCATATCATATTGCATAATATTTGTTTAACAGATTGTAAACATTCTTTGAAATAAAAGTGTGAAAAAAAAATATCCAGTTACAGTTTCTGCGATACAAAATAATAAAATTATTATTGCTAGGAGATTATATGCATGTAGTGAAATTTTTCGCACAAATATTGTAGCTGTATTGATGACAGTTATTGTGTAAATAAGAAAGAATTTAGTAAAAGTACCTAATACAAGCTCCTGGATCATGAAAAACGCAAAACTTGTTAGGGCGAGAAATTAACAAGGATTTCTTTCTGACATAGGTTTCAATGATTTCAAATTTTAGATTTACGAAGTAAACTATGTTCTATAATTATGTTTTAGATGATATGAATGCTATACAGGGTGTTTCAAAAAGAATGGGACACTATTTGGTTCGTAGGTTCCTTAGGTTAAAATAAATCGAATAATTCTAGTATAGCTTGGTAGAAAGTCCTTCTGGAAGATGTTATCGTAATCAGCCTTTATGTCCCACTGCTGGGCACCGGCACTCTTCTCTGCCACGTACTCTCCTTAGCGCTAAGGTGGAGTACGGGGAACCTACAGTTTAACGTCGAATCCGAGCGACTAAACTCCAGAGAAGGTTTCAGGCATTAAGACCCCACGGCTGCCTACACCGGATTGGGGAATGTGAGTGGCGGGTTGCGGCATAGATTTTTATTGCTGCATGGCTTTGGCGGGGAATCGAACCCTAGACCGTCAGCGTTAGAGATTGAGCGCCCAACCTCTGAGCTACCGCCACACTTGGAAGATGTTATAGGCCCTGAAAATTGAATTTTTTATTTTTCGTTTTGTAAGAGGCTTTTAACCTAGCACTTACATTTTATTTTAGCGCTAACTTTGTTATCTGTAGAAAATATTACAATTAGAGGTTACTGTCTGAAAGAAAATTAAAAAGCACAAAAATAAGGTACTCTTAGTTTATATATGCCTAAAATCAACCGTTTGCCTAAAACTGCCTATCAAAGTTTTGGGATGTCGTTATGACATTTCTAGCACACCATCTACCGGTACTTTTGTGAAAAGGGAGACAACGTCGAAACTGACTAGAATGTCTCCTTCACACAGCCATAAGCTTTTGAACTTGTTGACAAAGTCGCAGGAATCTCTTATGTAAGATTCTACGCCAGATATTATGTCTTCCGCAGGAATGCGCTTAGGTGCTACAGCATAGTTGAACCGTTTCTTAAGCACTTATGTCGTTTGATCATCTAGCAGCATATTGCTAAGGTTTACGATTACTATTACCACAGATAAGGTTAACACTACAGATATACGACCCTTTATACAAAATGTCCGCTCATATTTGGAGACGAAATTAGCGTTAGTTTGGCTACAACGCACCAGACCAATTTTAGGGCGCTGCTATCGCTATTTGTTTATTACTGTTGAAATGTGTTGGAAACTGTTTTATCGGAGATTTGAGTGCATCTGTCACATCATGAATATAATTTAAGTAGAATTGGCTTCAATATTAATTATTTACGAAAAATTGCGATTTGACAATTAAACATGGCAGATGGCTGTCTAACTTTTGGTTTGAATATGTGCTAAGTAATCTGCTCAATTACAGTCATCTGTGACTTAATTATAAATTGTCATTGTAGCGCCATCGTTTTGCAGATTATTAATCATATAAAAGAAGCTGCCGATAACTCACATATTTACCGTATATCTGTAGTGTTAACCTTATCTGTGCTATTACCTTGTCATCAGGTAATTCCTTTCAGGGCGGCTTCGAAACTATAATTCGTATTTGCCAGTTTGTTTAACCGTTGCTTGTTCTAATGTATTTTGGGTCAACTTACACGTTATTGTGTTATTTTTCTCTCACAGGGATGCTTCTAGCGTGCTAGAGAGTTGTAGTTGCAGCTCATACAGCTTACAGTCATGATAAAATTGACTATAAGCTCATAAGCTGTATACCTCATATATATTAATAAATACATATACATACATATAATACATATACATATAATTTTCATTTCTTGCATATTTTTGATAACACTTAAAATAAAGCTTTTACAGCGATTTTGGTCCAAAGTCCGACGTGCATCTATCTAATCAGCTGTAAGACGCGATCGGTTACCGTGCTCCTATCCTCTGCGGCTAGCTGAAGTTATCATAGCACTATTCTCATACGCTACACGATATCGAATTGCACAAGGCTTACTCAGCGAACATTAAAAACGTAAAAGGTATGAGAAAGTACCAGCAAGCTGTTACGCCCATTTTTGTTATTGGTAAAGTTGCTTTCAAATTATTAATAATAAGAGATACAGCAAAAATAATTTTATATTAGTTCTAAAATGTACTAAATGATTTAAATATACTGGCTAAAAAATTAAATGGCTGAACCACTATGTGGGTGATTTTTGACATTGTTCATATAGCTATAATTTCATATAAATTTTTTAAATTATGCATAAATTGTAATTGTATTTTACAATTCAGTCAGGGACAAAATATTAAAAAAATATATAAAAACATTACTCCATATTTCACGTCTGAACGTTAAATTATTTCTGTTTATTTAAACTAATGTAGAGACCATGTAGGTGATGTTTGATGTTTTTTTTAAACTAGTCACAAAAAAAAATTTAATTCTTTATTTTTCATGCATTTTACTTGAAATTGTTTCCATAAACTTCATTATTTGGTTTATCTAAGATAATTTACAGATAATCGTCTGAACCACAATGTGGGTAATGTTTGACATTGCACGTAGGTATAATTATGTATAAATTTTGTTAAATTGTGCATAAATTGAATTATTTTTTTAAATCTATAATTCTTATAAGCTGAAAAACAGTAAACTTCCGCGCGTTATTTTTACAAAAGGCTCTACGTGCTACGAAATTCCGCTCTATTGTCGCAAAGCGAGTACATAGATGGATTTATTTATTTATTTTTTAAATTTTGGATGTACAGGCCAGTAGTCGCCTATTGGCATTATCCGGGTCACAATTTGTTACAGGTTACAATAAAAACTAATTAAAAATTCAGAAAAATCTTATTAATTCAATTAAGATTCGCACATATAAAAATAAATAAAAAGAAGAAGAGAGGGCAAAAAATTTAAACACCAACACTCCAACACGATTAGATTTAAATAAAGTGAAACGTATAGTTAGAAAGAGATGATTGTAGCAGTTTCATTAAAAGAATAATTTATATTAAGTAGTTGAATTAGCGGGAGGAAAATTATAAAATAAAACTTCAAGCCTTTCTTCATAAATTTATTATATAGATAATGCTATATGTACATTTCGATTACGATGTAATCATCTACAGTAGCAGATGCTAACTAACTCTAAAATCTAAGGCTGAAACAAACATAACGGAAATTTTAAGAAACATTTACGGACTAGCGTGATTTATGAGACAACAGTATCAAATTACATTTCTAAAGGCAGATAAAGAAGAAAATTACCTAACTTCTACAAAAAAAAGGGTCCCGGGTTGGCGCCGGTAGGATGACCATTCACTTGCAATCGCGGCAGTGCAGCAATGTTCTCCGATGTCGGTAGTCGGTGGATGTCCCAAAGCCGCGCAAAACACGGCGCCTCGTGGTGGCGGATGGGCACGTAATACAGTCCGTCCCAGCGGTCAAGCTAATACCTTGATCATCGTTAGAGGGGTTGGAAGTCTCCTCAAAAGTGTAGATGTATGAGCAAATGGACGAATCAATGTAATGCCAAAGGCTTGGCGTAAGCTGAGGGGGCGTATGGTTAAAGGCCCGAAGGGCCCTTCAGAACATAGCGAATAAGCCAAACCCGGAATGAATGGGATCAAACTAAAGGCATCAATGGCCCGTAGCGCTGTAGATATAGGTATAAGTAGTTGACTTAGCGGGAAGGAAATTACCTAACTTCTACAATAATTTTTGCTGGCCCTCTTTTGCAGTTTGGGGATTCACTATCAGAATAGGTATTAGAGGATATTCTAATCGTCAGAATCTGTAAATTAAACTATAAGAACTTCTTTTGCACCTTGAGAATTTTTTACCAAGGTATTTTTGCGCTAGGAGCAATCGTTTCGAAGATAAGTGCAATGGGATTTGTCAGGCTTTTTAGTGTTTTCTTTAGGAAGGCTAAGGAGCATCTATACCAAAATTCAGCTTTTCCCTAATTTTCATTCCTAAAAAGTTTAAATTGACTGGATTATTGAAAATTATTTTAAAATTATTAATCAAATGTTGCACCCAGTTAGATAGAAGCGGATGTTTTTATTGGGAGAGGGGAGGTACTAGAATTGTTCATTACCCATTTACAGGGTTGGAGAGTGTGATTGAAGGTTAGTCGAGAAGTGGGGTTTAATCTTCTGTGGTTATAGCTATGTGTATATTTATTTTATTTAAAGTAAAATACACAACCTAAGCACGTTTTTGGCGCTCTGACATGGCATTCGTGTAGTTTTTGGAAATAAGTAAATAAAATTAAGAAATCTATAGCAATATCAGAACCTTATAATTAATATTTTTGTACAATGACAAGGGAAAGAAAATAATTATATATTGAAGCAATTAGTAGCAGCAGTAATTAATAATCCATAGATGATTTTTTAATATTCCCAAATTGCACGTCTCTTGTCTACTACATCTGGGGACTATTCAAAATTGTAACAAAATAAATATATGGTAATTTTTTTCCAAAAATTGAAGTTGAGTAAATATTTTTCGTCAATACTAGTTTTTTAGCACTGTCTGGCTATAGTGAGGCAACGAAAATTTTGTTTCAAAAAGTTTTAAAATACCTAGCCGAACTTTTTATTTGGTTTTTCTTAAGCTTTGCTAAGCACGTCTCTTTGATTCTTCTTTGTTGCGGTCTATTTTTGAAATATCTAACAATAATGGTTGGACACTACAATAACCATAAGAAATAGTTAAAAATATTCAATAATAACTTTTGCTCAGTTAAAAAAATAATAAACCGAGCAGTATGTTGGTTTCTCATTATTTTCTATTTCCTATTTTCTTCGCGTTATTGCATTCACTTTCTTCGGCTGCGCTTATTCTCAGCAGCAAAGCAAAGCACAGGTCCCAAGCGTCAAGGTTTTCTCGATTCGGAAGTGCTCGTCTTTCGTACCGATGACGTCACTTATGACGATTTCGTACGTCACATGGTTTCTTCCGGAGCCTCGAGCCCAATAAGCTTCTGTATTTCTATCACGTGCTCTAAGGTAACCAATCATGTATTCGGTACAATTTAATAGCCAGAATATTTCTGACAAGCGTAGAAAAAGTTTCATCAACAGCCGCCATTTTGCCTGTTTCAGATCGTGTTGAATTTTGGATTAATTCTTCAAATTATTGTTACTCATGTAAATCGAAGGGGCCTTCTCTCGCCTAATTTGGGGTTAGAAAATCATCTAGTAGTCGAAGCGGGTCAATGTGTGTTATAAAAGTGTCAAAAAGTCGAAAAGTGTGACTGATTCAGTTTGAGATCATTGTGCGATTCTGTCGGAAGATGGTGAGAGGTAGTCGCGGAGTATAGTCGACCAGTCGGACTAGTCGAGTTCATGATGGCCGATGGTTGACTCTTGTTTGATAAATATGTGCCTTGAGAGATGCATCCACTCTCGAACACTCGGTACATCGACTGTTTGGCATCGTTTCTATCGTATTTTTGCTTATAAATCATGTGCATCGTCTTCGAATCGTAATAAATAGTGAATAAATATAGTGTAGTGTCTTGGTCGGCCGCAACATTGGGCCAGTGCCTCGGCTTCAGCTTTGGTAAACAGGGGATTGCACTGATTCTGATTCTGTTATGGCGGATCATCTTGTAGATGGGCCGCCAAATGCTAAGCGGCAAAAACTGGACCCCTTTCAGGGGCCATCGGATTCCTCCGGTAAGCAAACCTTCGGCTCTGTTTATTTTGTATCAGCATGTTGTCCTGTATTATATCTGGCGCGCGAGAAGGCGTTCCTGTAGTTTGACATGTTCCCAAACAATCCATGCAAAACACTACTCTTAAAACAGCTGTTTATCGTGTATATTGTACTGCATTCGTTTCTAAAAGCTTCTGAATAAACCAATTTACATTATAATTTTACGTTTAATAATTACACATCCCAAATAATATAACCAACTTCAAACTGACATCATAATAAAATGTAAACAGCACTGCTCTTGAACTTTCTGCATGTTTGGATGTGGTATTTTATGCCTTTGCATGAATGTTTAATTAAATACATTTTATTTGTTTTATTATACAAAAATTTCGCTTCATAGCCCTAAACTTAATCTAACAAAAAAATAATTAAATTCTATTATTATTAATTATAAGTAGGTGATGGTACTTAAGAAAAAAAAATAATACTGTATTTACCTAACTATTAGTGTCGATGCAACATGCTTTCAACAACTACGGCTTGGGGCCGGCACAAGGCCTGGGACAAACACTGGGTGGTGGGCAGCCCGATCTTCTTCAACAATGGAATATGCGTCAACAGCAGCAAAGTAAATACTGCCTCCACTACCTCATACCATATTATAACTAATTAAACAAATTTTCGATTTTTATGTAACATTCGTAACCATCTGCCTACTAACTCAGTCGTCTATTGTTTGTACATAACGAAATGTAAACTTACTTTTAAATAAAAGCACCTTTAAAAAGCTGCATAAATTTCGTATACTTAGCTGTAGTTGTATATTGCGATTAAATTTACCATAGCTCATAGCTGTATATATTTTGTTCATGAAGGCGTTTGCACTTGCATAAATTCGGTAGCCAGTATTTTTTAGTGCTTGAACTTTTAGATGTTTTTGCATTAGCTATTTAAAAAATTTTCATTTTAAGCATTCGTTCTGTATAAATTCAGCTGGTTCAATATGTTTCTTATTTATGCCGCTACAGAGTTGTTTGTCGTTTCTGCACTGAATGTTGATGGATGCACATGTTTTGGTGTAGCTGTAGAGCTTTTTCTACTTGCACTTTAAAATTGTTATTGCATCACATATTCACAAATACTACACAGCAAGTAGACAATTTTGTTCAAATTATCACCATATTTAATTGCATTTGAAACTAGCTGTTGCGATTGCTATTATACATTTATAAGGTGCCACTGACGATGGCTATGATAACAATGGATGTTCCTTTGAATTGTATGAATTTCGTGAATATTTGTCTTTTAAAGCTTAGTGCAAGAGTATTTTGTTCTATATTTTTGGTATCTGCCAATTGTAAAATAGTACTTCAAAAACGAAGTTATTTCTTTAGTACATGCTTATATAGACCCTGTGTGCATGTTTTCATCATATTCAGTAACTAAAATGGGATTGACAAAACTGAAAACTGAATTTTGTTGTGTATCCTTTTGGATTTTTCTATTATAGAGCAGGAGGGAAAAGAAATTTAAAGTTAATGAAATTTTTATTGTTATAATATGTTTTCTTAATTAAAAGAAGGAATCTTAGTGCTTCCAAAAAAATTAAAAGTATCCATATTGAATATTTCATAGATGGCAAATGAATTTAAAAAAATCTTTGTGAGTTTTTAAGTTTTGTACTGGAAATAATATATTAAAAGAAGTGCATGGTTTGAATTTAGATTTTTTTTAGTGAATGAAAATCGGTTACCGCTTATTGGATGTACAAAATTACATCTTCACTGAAGTATCTGTATGTTATAGTAAAGCAACATTCTAAAACTTATCAAAATTTTAATTCTTCATATACCACCATTCACCTTTATTTTATTAAAATCATAAAAAGCTAAACTAAGTATGTAATACCTAAAATCAGGTTTTGCTATTATAAAAAGTTTAAGTGTAGAATAAACAAACAAGTCTGTTGTACCATATAAATATATAATTTAATTTACAATATTTCGTTATGTCATACAAATGATCAGAATTTCATTTAATCTCATTTAATAGCAGAAGTCTTTGTTAAGCAGGGACTTTTACTACTTATTTGTTTTGCATAGATGTGCTCTCTAATATGGACATGTTTGATTTGGAAAACGATTTACCTGATGAGCTCATGTCTTCTGGGGGTTCCTGGGGCATGGTCTCGGATCCTATGGGCAATAATAAACCACCTGCGCAAGGTCCTGGACCTGGTGGTCTGCAAAATGGAGTTGAAAATGCGGATGGTGCTAACACACTTCGACAACAAATGCAACTCAATCATCATTTACTGCAGCAGGTAATTCATTCATTTTTTTAAATATTTATTATAGATTTACAATTTCATAGCTAGTTTGCTGTAAGAATTGCTGATTATCATTTATCAATTAGTAGATTTGTTCTTTTTGTGTTTGTGTTTGCAGGACATAAATTAGCTTATTTAAAGTAAGATGAAATAAGCAGAAAAATGTTAACAGCTGTGAATGGTGGTGCATTTTGTTACATGTGGGGGTAGGGAATTTTTCAGAGATTCTTGCCTATGAAATGTAGTAATCGGAACAGTTCAGTAATTTGAACATCCCCAGTCTGATACAGTTCAAATTATCAAGATAGTACTGTACTTACTTAAGTATTGTGCTTAGAATAACGAAAAAAAAAGTTGCATTGTAGTACATGTTGGTTTTTAAAATATGTTTTTAGAAAAAATTTTACTTGTGTAATATATTTTTTATTAAATGTTGGAGATGTATATGGTTAAGAGTAAAACCTCTTAATGTTAATTAAACTTTGTCTAAAAGAAGAATACAAAATAATTGTAAGTACCTTTATTTTATTCTAATTTTTGCCAACATATGATGTTCTTTTAAATCTTTAGTAAAAGATTATTTGGAAAAATTAATTTCCCTATTTTCATTATATTTTGTTCATTTCAAAATTTACCAATATATTATTTTTCGTTTTTCCCCCACCCCTTCACAAATTAGTTTACATAGAATAGTGTTTATAATCTGCTGTTTGATAAAGCTTTTCTGTATACCGTTTGCGAGGGTTCAAGGTTAGAAAACTTTTTCTTTGGTTTTCGTAATTAATCTTAACCTCGCTAGATTAAACATTGCAGTGAGCAGCCTGATGTATCTCTTAAATGGTATATCAGTTTACGATCTGTATACATTCATCTTAAAAGAAATATCAACTTGTTCTACATAAAAAACTAATAGTCTTATTTTTTTAAAATTACAAAATACTATATTTCAACCCTATCAAAAATTATTAAATTGGTGATAATGTTGTATGTTTGCCAATTTTCATGTTAATCTTGCAAAAGCGTTCATTTCTTTTGGGATTTTATTTTGTGGATGAAATGTTGTAATAATAATATTGCTTATTAGTAATAGTAATGAATACTTGAATATACTGTGCAACCTTTATAATTTTTCTCATATCTGAACATCCAGTCCAATCTAATCAAATAGATGTTTATATGATTTACAAAATTAAGAATGTGAATAATTTGGCATTTTGAAAATTTCAGTGCATTATCAAGTTGGAAGTTCAGTACTGAACCACCTTTTGTATGTATTTATTTATTTTAACATTATCACATTTTTTTGCATGCATGTTGAGGGTGCTATAATCGATGTTGGGTGTTTTATGTTGTTCCTTGGGTTCGGCGACAGATTAGTATTAAATTTGGAAACATTTAATTTAAAATCGTTTTAAATGGATGTTTTAAAGCAGAGATCAAAGCTGAGTTTGGTTAATGTGTTCGGAGTGCTCCATGCATTCTTTTTACTCTCTCTTGTCTTGTGTTCATAAGAACCCCTAAAACGAACATATAGAAATACAAATTTAATAGTTTTACCTCGATCAGAGCCATCTGCAACTGAACCTAAACCTAGGTAACAACATAAAGTACCCAACATTGATTGCAGCATCCCTAATATGATATTCTCCTCTATTATAACTTATAAGTATAATATATTTTGAAAAAGGTGCTTTTCTGTTATTGCGTTTTTTTTACTATCAGGGAAATAAAAGTCTAGTAGGAAACGCACTAGCAATGGCGGGAGCACAGCTGGGTAGCAAGAGTCCAAATCTTCAGTCTCCACCAAATGTATCTGTTGCTAAAGGAGTCTTAGATCCCATGTCTTTAGGTAGCCTCCCGTCCAGCATCCCTAATAGTGTGGGGTTGCAATCGATTGCCAATAATGGCAGTTCTCCTCAAGTCATGGGTTCTATACAAGGTATGTATTTTTAAAATTACAGAAATATGAAACGGGCTTGAATTTGTTAGACAATTTTGTATTTGCACTGTAAAAAATCTCTTACATTTAAAAATATCTTATTTTTTTTGTTTCTCAAAATTACTTGCAAGATATAGTCTAAGAGTTAGCCGCTACACAAAATCAGATGCCTTGGACCAAAACGCTTAACGGTAGTATTTTTGTAATGCAAAGGACACCAAAGCAGGGACCAAAAACTGAATTCGTCTGCTAAAATACTGACTAATACACATTTAAATGAATATTTTATCGTTCTTCGTTTATCAATTAAAGGTTGTTTAAAGCCAAAAGTTGTAAGAAATTATAGCGGCTGGCTAGTGTTCTATAAAAGTGCTTTCAATTTGTTGGGGCGCCCTCTCATTGTGATCTGGTCTTAAATATGCAAAATTCCATCAAGCGATAAAGTATATCTAAACTTTGGATTCTGAATTGTAAAAAAACCTTTTTACCTAATAACTTCCTTTGTACCTAAACCTAAAACTACTAATTTCGTTAAGATCGGTTCAGTAGTTCTTAAGATTTTGCGTTGCACATTCATACAGATCGACATTTTTTGAAAACCACTTTTTTGGGTTTCTAGAGGTCCAAAATAGGGAATACAATCCTAAGACGAAATTTCAATCTCATGATTTCGGGATCGAAAATAAATAAACCCAGATTCTTGAATTTGATACCAGGACTAACATACCATAATAAAAAAAAAACAATTTTATGCATTAAGGTAGTTCTGTAGTTTTGGTCAAATCTTAAGAATTTCCTGAAATTAAAGTATGGTGTAAACATAACCTTCATAAACCGACTGGCAAATTTTTAAATCGATCCACCGTTTAGTTTGTGAGATAATTGCAATTGAAAATGGGTCATTTTGTACGTGATACCTATACCTAACACGTGAACGGATAGCACTTTGTTCACATTTTTTATTATATACGCTAAACGGATTTTAAGATTTTTAAATAAAACCACTCATTTATGCAGTACTATTGTGGGATTAATGTGAAAAAGAATGGCAATTTTTGACCGTTTAGTTTCGGAGATATCGACTGATGAAATATATTAATTTTATTCGACGCGGAACGGATACACAGTCAGCTGTGACGAAATGGCAACAGTGTACGCTGCCCCGAACTGATGGGCGCGTGGTTTAGTCCGGGAATGTGAAACGTGTTTTTTTCCTGGATTTTAATAATTATGGGAAGGATTTGAAATAAATTTATTCTCTCAACACATGTAGTTTATTTAATTTGTTGAACAAATGAATAAATTAATTTTTATACAATATAAATATTATCCTGGACAATATTCATAACGCTCATACTTATAAAATAAAAATCACGAATAAACTATACAGACTCTTCGTCTAAGACCAAATTGGTGTTAAAGTTTTTTGCTTGTTTTTCAACGTAGAATTGCGTGCGGTAATTATTAGCCGCACGTTTTAATACACCCTGTATATATGCATTGAATGCATAAATAATTCTTGAAGAAATATTAAAAATAATAACAATAAACTTTTTTTCAATCAACAAGTTGCAAGTTTGATCCAAAATGAAATTAAAGCTTCCTGCCAATCCTGAATTGCGCAATATCATGTATTATTGGCTCGCATATGTGCGAGTGTGATATTTACATCGAGATTTGCATTGTTAAAGCCGATTTTTTCATTGCTAATAAATTGCATTCAATAGAAAACAACAAATCCTTTTTTTTTAATTTATTACCAGATTTGCGTGGTTAGTATGCCGTCAATCAGTGAGTGAATGCTAATTTGTCTTCGTATTTTTTCTTTAAAATATAACTGCTCTTAACAAATAACCTCGCGTTAGCAGCAAAACGCAACAACAGTGTTTTAAAAAATAATAAAATAATTTAAAAATTTGGTTCCAAACGAGATTCGACCCCGCAACTACTTATGCAGTAAAAAATGTGCATGACCGAACACATCCGCATACGCATCTGTGCCATTACGGAGTTGTGGTTTACACACATTTCAGCGGCATGCAGATTACAAATACTCGAGAATTGCGGTGTTGCCACGATTACAGCGCCGCTCTATACGTGTAGGGGACCTATCCATGCATGAGGTGTGAGTGTACAATCTCTGTCAAAAGTTTTTAACCGACAGCACCGTAAAAGCATTGGATTTTACTGTACGCTGCGCTCGAAACTCAATAAATGACTGAACAACAATGTTTTAACAAGAATTAAAACAAGAAAAAAATAATTACGGAGCACGGCAAATGGCCTTCCTACAACTGCACAGCCCTTTTGATGAGTCGATCTTTATTTGAAATCTAAAGTGCTATCACCGGGCTCAAATCATTCTAAGAGACGAAAAATCGGGGTCATTTCTGGTGAAACCGGAAGTTAAAAAATGTGTCAAACATGTTAAAATGTGCTTTTTTTGGGTTTCATTGCCATATCTCAAACACTCTAGAAAATACGAGCTATCTAATGATTCTGTTGACACCCGTAGAAAGACTATTTTCAACAATTTAAAGTTACTTAACGTTCGTTACCAACTGTGTATCAAGAGATTGTCAAAAAGCAGTGAGGCTTTGCGATTTTCACTGTCTGAAAAGAAATATTACAACATTATTTTTAGCAAACTGAAAATGAAATAATGGCAGATTGAGATGGTATGATGGATTCTTCAACGTTTAATATAAAGTTATCGTTTACTACTGTCGTATGTCTGTTTGTCAAAAAAAGCCTACTTCTATTTTAAACTTGAAGGGAAAACTGTGACAAATAGCTATGCTAACAATCTTCAGAGTTTTCCAAATAGAGAACATATTGATTTGTAAGGCACCGAGTATACAAATCTTAATGTTATGATTTATTTTTATTGTGCAAATACAGAAGGTTTACCGGAAACACGTGGTAATTAATAATGTATGTATTTTTGAAAATGTAATAATGACAGGCCGAGAGCCCTAACAAAAAGTTATACTTCTATCAGTACATGCGCTCAAGTGTTTATTTCAGAAGTAATCATGATTCTTGTTGCATTTGACGATTTGACATTTGTCTAAGTTGCAATAATTGCATAATATCAACTTAACCAATATCAATCGACTGGCAATACAAATTACACCAAAAAAAAATTCTAAGCAGTTCGATTCTGTTATTTAATTTTCAAAATGAAGTTAGTGTTCAATGGTTTTTAAGAAACAAAAAAAATAACTATATTTATATAATATAATCACTGTATTTTGGTTGGTCATGATTATTAATTTGTGATGTAAAATTTTAACTTAATGTTTTAGTCAACAAAGATTTTTTGTTTGTTAAGGTATGAATAGCAGTGTAGCAGCAGTTAGTGCTGGAGGCATGATTATGACAAACAGCAGTATGGGAACAATGGGAAACATGGCTGGAGGAGGTTTGGTAGTATCCAGTAGTGTGAACAAACAGACGCTAACGAACACCACCAGTATGATGACTCCAGGCCAACCCCACCTTTCTGCCAATCATGCAGTACCACAGGTTAGTTTAATTTTTTTGACTGTACATTCCTCATTCAAAAATCTTATTGTGTCGTAAAAAGAAGAATTACGATATTAGTAACATTAACTAGAGCAAGTATAGAGTAGTACATGGTTTTATTGACGGATTTGGTACATTTTTGCCTATGTTCTGTTGTTCTGTCCTAAAGTGGTTTATGTTTAATCAGTAGATAAAAATGTAATTTATGAAACTAATGTTCAGAAAAAACTTCCTTTTATGATATATTTTGGAAAATACTTTCTTGAAATTAATAAACCTCATTGATTAGCGAATTCTCATATTTTTTTGCGAGGGTTCAGAGTAGGAGGAAAACAACTTTTCTTTGATTTATTTAGTCTTAACCTCGCTAGATTAAAAGTTGCAGTGAGCAGTTTGATATATCTTTTAAGTGGTTTATCAGATTACGATCTGCATACATGTGCCATAGACTATTCACATTTAATAGTTATGCTTATCTAATAGTTTGAAGTACAGGGTTTTGCAAACAGAGTTTCTGTTACCTACTTGACTCGTGTGAGTCATTATTCAAAATAAATCTAGTACAGACGCTGTCAACGTTTGCTTTAGATTTTTAAATAACTTGAAATAGTTTTGTTCTACATGCTATGTTGATGGTTTCACCCACGGTCTAAGATATTGAGAGGTCTGAGCATGTTCACTTAAAGGTATCCCTAAATTTAAAATCTGACTGGGAGCGACATAAAGCGTAGGCTTAAACTTGTAGCTCTGTTTTCAAAAACTTTCCGTGAAAATTGCTTGTGCTTCCGATTTCAGGCGATCACAATTGTGGTCATTGTCTCACTCAGTGCATATTTTGGACTGCAGTAAGATGGGTTTCAAGTGCATGATTGATTGATTTAAAACGGGGAGGGTTTGTTACGCCCTTTAACACTGCGGCCTCTTGGGCCTATTGTGTATCCCCTTCAGTCGCTAGTCACTGTCAAGTAGATCCGTCCCCTTTAGCAGGTCTAGGAGTTAGTTGATCAGACTGGCTGGCGGTTGTATCTCATTGGGAATGATGCCTTCAAAGATTTGGAATCTTCTGCGAGCTAGAGCTTCGCATTCGAATATTATAGGGGAGGCTGTTTCTTCTTCCTCGCCACATAGTCTGCATATGGGATCTTCATTATATAGCCCTATGTTATGCAGATGTTTTCTGAAGTGCCAGTGTCCCGTTAGGAGTCCTGTCACTATTCTGATGTGAGTCCTGCTAAGTTGCAGGACTGGTTTTGTCAGCTTATGGGGATGGCTGCCCATCATAGCTTTGCTTTGTCTCTGTCGAGGTGAGGGTCTCCAGTGTTCCGAGTGTTTTGTTGAAATCCATTCTTTAACTGCTCCTCTCGCTGTCTTTTTAGTTGTGCCAACCACAGGTTCAGGCCCTGTGAATGGTGTTTCAGATCCCTGCTTTGCTAGTTTATCTGCATTTTCATTTCCTTCTATGCCTATGTGTCCCAGCACCCACACAAGTTTTACCTTGTTAGAGTTTGCCAGTTTCAAGAGGCTACAAAGGCAGTTCCAGACAAGCTTTGACTTGATCTGGTTTGAATTCAGTGCTTTTAAAGTTGCCTGACTGTCAGAGATGATAAGGATGGTTTTGTTCATATACCCCCTTCTTATGTTCTCTTCTATTGCTTCTAATGCTTCTATTGCCCAGTGATATAGAGGTGCTATATCTTGGTTTACTACCGTATACTCCAGCTCCGGTTCCGTTGTCTGTGCGTGAACTGTCTGTATACCATACTAAGCTTTTTTGCAAGTCTGGTGGTTCTCCTTGTTGCCACTCTTCACGGTTTATCCGTACTTCAAATGGTTTGTTGCAAGTGCATAGTGCCTTGTGTAATTGTAATTTGCGATAGAAGAGTTACAAGAAAAGGGTTTTGCTATTTAGAGAATGCTTTCCTTATACAAATTTAAAAAGCTACCTAAATTTGGAAACTGCGCTATTGTTGAAAGTCCCAATTGTCTGTTAAATGGACTGTTATTATATTAGTGATTTTAATATTTTTATTAAAAGTAACAGTAATAGTATGAAAACTTTAAAACATCAAATATGCATTGAACGACTTTATCTTATCGAAGTTATAGATTGTATAATTTATTATTTAACCTGTTTCATTTGCCGAAAATTGCGCAAAAGAACATTTTCTTGCTGTACTTGCAAAAAAATGTACAATAAAAAATCGTCCAATGTTCCTGCTGCAGAACTTATTACTTTTAAGTGAAGGGGTTAATATCTTTGTTGAATTTGTTTAAAACCATTGAAGACGTTTTAATTATGCATGTTTGATCGATAAATATCTACCAAGATATACTAAATGATTTGTATTTCAGTACAAAAAAACTTCACAATTGTCACATTTTCTTGTGTACAACATAAAATAGACCAACTTAGTGAAGGAATACATTTTTATATATCAATGACATCGAAGCAATATTATAATCAAGAATTTATTAACCAAAATAAGTTAAGTACTGTAAACAAAAAATCATACAATGTTCATTTATTTTGTACTGCCTTCGTACTTAGTATGTACTAGAATAGTAAGAAATTGTGATATACATAGACCCACCCACCCACCCATAGACAGACATTTTTTAAAAATTATTTTTTTGGGGTCTATGGACCTCCCCCCCCCCCCCCCCCCCACTATTTCCATTAAAATCTCAACTTTGAAATTTTGCATGAAATCAATACTTCCCTATACTGCAAGTATAGGAAAGTAAAAAATGGGCAAAACAGGTTGCTTTGACTTTCGTACACTTTTTACGTTTTAAATATTCGCACGCGAATAAATGACTAAATATAACATTGTTTTAACAAATATTAATGCAAGAAAAAAAGAATTAAAAAAGGTAATGCTACAGTGGTGATTTGAGCTTGTGACAGCCTCTGCAATATATCATGTACTGTATAAGAATAGTGCTATGATAACTTCAGCTAGCCGCATAGGAGAGGAGCACTAAACCGTGCCTTACAGCTGATAAGATGCTTTTTGGACTTGAACCAAAATCGCTGTAAAAGCTTTATTTGAAAAGTTATCAAAAATATGCAAAGAATGAAATATAGTTGTTAACTTGTTACAGCTAATTGATAAGTTTTTTAATAGCAACAATGCGTCGGAAAACGCATTGTTGCTATTAAAAAGTAGCTTGTTTTTCGTAATTTTTAATAGGGTTTCAAATTTTTGTTAATGCTAATAAACTGCTTCAAATAAGCTATCAAACTGTTTAAAGTTTATAACGATTGGTGTTTGCATTTGTGAATAAATAATTAATCAAATTCAAAGTTTAAAAAATATCCAGAACACGTTGAGTAAAATTTGGAAGATCAGTAAAAAGCAAAATTCTAGTTCATTACAAGCTCTATCGGTTTAGAAAGTTTAAAAGAAAAACGGTGTTGGCAGTTTTTGAGGAATAATTTTTTGAAAATGTCCAAAACAGCTAGAATGTGTACAATTTTTATATTTCCAAAAATATTTTTACGGCAGTTGATTATACTTATTAAGGGCTATTAAATAAACACTTGTTTGGTTTCCTTGGACCCCAAGACGTGTATTTCCGTTAAAATCTGAAATTCGAAAATTTGCATGAAATAACTTTCCTTACTTTTGTAGAAGTATGGGAAAGTAAAAATATAAGGTGCTATTTAAGAAAAAAAACGCCTCACTTCCAGTGTATTTGGAAGTAGTGGGATATTCATATTTTTAAGTACCATAGGTGCTTGCAAAGGCTAATTTTGGTAACTTGCGAAATAAATGTAATATTAACTTGGAACATTAGACTCAATCACCTGGTCTAAAGTTAATATAATAGTAATAATAATATTGGGGGGGGGGGTGACTTTATAGACGCACGCACTGTATGATGAAAATGTTCCATTTTCACTACTATGTATTTTTACTTTTATCCGGTAGTGCAATACCAGTAAACTGGAATTAGAAATAAATTTGTTTGTTACCCAACACTAAATGTAACGATTAACTTCTGTTGTACAATGTTAAAAAGGATTTTTCGAAATTTCATCATTGTAATTAATAAGTCCAGTGAACTGGCAACACAGTAGAAATTGTGCTTATAAGAAATGCATTGTAAGTATGATACGAAGAAAATCAACCTTAAAGTAAATCTAGCAAATTGTATATAAATACGTAATTTATTTGTTAGGTTTTCAATTTATAAAAGAAAGCGTGCATACATTAAAACTTAAGTATTGTTATATAATAGTTATTTTCACGCTACCGGCAATGTAAGTAGGCCTTACATCCATAGCTACAGGGATCGTAAATGGCTGATAACATTCGTGTACTAGTTACCCTTGATGACGGAACTTAATAGTGTCACTTACATCCCTAGGAAAATAATGTTGATTTTAACTGTTCGTTGATATGGTAACAAGCACAGACAACTTAGAATAATGGGGCTTTTAAAAAATAATTCCGATGACAGCTGTCAAAACGAACTTTTAAAAATATGATTAAATTTCTACCTGTAGGCCTACTTACATTGCCGGTAGCGTGAAAAATTTAATAAGTAACACGAAATGTATCGACTAATAACATCCTCGGCAGGCGACAAGCTTCAGCTCCGCCTCAGCTCGTATTTGCCTACCTCGGATGTTATTACGTCCTTACATTCCTTGATACTTAAATAACTATTAAGTATCAAGGAATGTAAGCACGTAATAACATCCGAGGTAGGCGAATACGAGCTGAGGCGAAGCCGAAGCTTGTCGCCTGCCGAGGATGTTATTAGTCGATACATTCCGTGTTACTTATTAAATTTTTCACGCTACCGGCAATGGAAGTAGGCCTACAGGTACAGGTACAGGTACAGGTAGAAATTTAATCATTAGGGCTAGGATTTTGATGATTTTGTATCTTTTTTTCTGAAAGTCTGAGACATTGCTCAGTTATATATAAACGTGTTTCAGGATAAATTGAATCAAATGAGAGCAACTTGTTGGTGCATTTTTTTGCATTTTTTACAATTTTTGAGGAATGGGGCATTTTTTGCTAATTTTTATGGCATTTTCAGCATTTTTTTTGGGTTTTTGCGTGTTTTTCTTTGAATTTTTGCATTTTTGAGGAATAGCGCTAATTTTTTTGATATTTTGCGATATTTTCCTTGGCGAGCTTATAAACTTTTGTTAAAGTTTTATTTTTCATGCAGTCTAGAACAAAATGCAATATTTTTCTTTTCTCGATAGTTCCGGTTGTTCTGGTATTTTTACCTGTTTAGAAATGAAGCCTAAAACCTCTATTGTTAGCTAAATGCAAAGTTAATGTTTACTGGGAACGTGCTTAAGTCATCCACAAAAGAATGCCCATTAAGGGATTACATTTCTTTGGAATGCAGTCAGTGAGTCAGTAACTTACACAGCTGTTTTCTAAGACTGGCCTGCAGTGGGTGGGAATGAACCAACAATAATTTTGCAGTCTTATTCAGTTTCTCCACGTTCTTATCAACAGACGGGTGTATTTTGTTCTTCAGTTAAGTTCGAAAGCGGGTTTAGTGCGATCTTTCCTTTTGTTGTGTAGTAAACACGATGCCTAAAGTTAAAGACAGTCCGTTAAATTAAAACAGTTTGTTTCTCAATTTGGAGAAAAGGTCTTTTCCACTGATGAAAAAATATTATTCTGCAAGTTGTGCAATGTGAGGGTAGCTGCCGAAAGAAAGTTTACAGTGGAGCAACATGTCAATCGAGAAAAAGATAAACGAAGTTTGCAGCGACTGAACGACCAAAAGGTACTACAACAACAGCTTCTTAGCGAAACCGTGTCATCTTCCAATCCTTTTTTTGAAGAGCTGTGTATGGTGTTTCTTTCTGCGGACATCCCGTTGAATAAGCTGAGCCATCCTAAGCTGCGGAATTTCTTAGAAAGGCACACCGGAAAATCAATACCAGATCCTTCAACACTGAGAAAAAACTATGTTTCTCGTTGTTACGACAAGACGCTGGTCGAAATAAGGAAACGAGTTACAGAAAAAAACCTGTGGGTATCCATGGATGAGACAACAGATTCTGTAGGACGGTATGTAGCAAATATCATCGTTGGAGGACGGCCCTCGTGAACAGTTTTTACTTAATTGTGAGCATTTGGAGAAAGTTAACTATTCTACAATAAGCAAATTCTTTGATAATTCAATGAGAGCGTTGTGGCCTGATGGAATTCAGCACGATAAAGTGCTACTGTTAATAACGGACGCTGCGCCCTACATGGTCAAGGCTGCTAACTCTCTTCGGGCTCTCTACTCCAAGATGCTGCATTTAACGTGTTTGGCGCATGCTTTACATAGAGTCGCTGAGGAAGTTCGCGATCAATTTCCAGAAATTGACAAATTTATTGGCTGTGTAAAAAAGGTGTTTTTAAAAGCTCCTTCACGAGTTACGGCGTTCAAAACCGAAGCTCCAGATATTCCACTCCCTGCATCCCCGGTTTTAACAAGATGGGGAACCTGGATTGAAGCCTGCAATTACTACTGTGAAAACTTAAAAGTCGTTAAAAAGGTCATCGATTCGTTCGACAGCACTGAAGCAGCTTCAATTAAAATAGCACAAGAAGTGTTAGAAGATGTTGAAATTGCGGCAAAACTCTCATTCATCAAGGCAAACTTTGGTTTCATTCCTACTGCAATAACCACTCTGGAACAGTCGCAAGTGCAGCTGGTGGATCAACTACAGTTGATTAATAAAACTGTTAGTGATTTGAAGGGCGCACGTGGTAAAATGGGAAAAGCTGTAATAAAGAAAGTGGAGAATGTTTTGGGGAAAAATAAGGGCTACGAAACAATGTGTTCAATCGCTAAAGTTCTATCAGGGAAAAATTTTTCAGTTAATTTTAGTGACGAATTAGAACTAACTTCAAGTGACATACCCTATTTTAAGTATGCTCCTGTCGTATCAGTCGAAGTAGAAAGGAGCTTTTCTATGTATAAATGCTTATTGAAAGACAACAGACAATCATTTTCATTTGAAAATTTACATAAAGTTTTCACTGTATACTGTAATTCACATTTATTGTAGTTAATAAAATTATTGTTAAGTGTTTAGGATTAAGTTGAATGAATAAAGGTATTGCGTCTACCTGGGTTTTTTCTATTTTTTTGGGTTACTGAATTTAGCTGATGCCGATTCCTGATTCTGTATTTTAATAAAAGTAAAAGGTTCTAATTTGGAAATAAAATTTATATGTCATCTTTTTAAATTTCTATGTCATTTTTGCGAGATTTTTAAGTCATAATTGCATTTTTTATTTTGCATTTTCGCTGATTTTTAACGTCATTAAAATCCTAGCCCTATTAATCATATTTTTAAAAGTTCGTTTTGACAGCTGTCATCGGAATTATTTTTTAAAAGCTCCATTATTCTAAGTTGTCTGTGTTTGTTACCATATCAATGAACAGTTAAAATCAACATTATTTTCCTAGGAATGTAAGTGACACTATTAAGTTCCGTCGTCAAGGGTAACTAGTACACGAATGTTATCAGCCACTTACGATCTCTGTAGCTATGGATGTCAGGCCTACTTACACTGCCGGTAGCGTGAAAAACCATTTATCTTTCCAGCATATAGGTTCTGGGCTAATTATGGAAGCTATTGTATGTTATTTGCAAAACAATATAAATTTCTACAGGTTGTCACAGCCAAAACGCCAAAATGCAGCCTTGTGACATATTTATTTCAAGAGATTTGTTTTATTGCTTATTACAAAATATTTTAAGCATTATGCATGTAATTTTTTATATTTTTAAAAACGTTGTAGAAATTTTTGTTTTCTTTTAAATGATTATATTATTTCATACGCTTGCAAGACAAATTTAAAAAAAGCGATTATCGTGAAAAATAGTTACAATACAATTACCTAATGAAAGAAAGTTGTTTATATTGGTCCCAGTAGTAATGCATATTAATAAATCCAATTAAAATTCATTCCTAAAATCATATACAGAGAGAGTTAAAAGTATGGAGACACCGATTTGCTGTCGTTAATATTCATTTTATAAGAAAATGTTCAATGCAAAAGTTTTTTATGAAATTTTTATCTACACGAAAAATTTTATTATTCAATTGTTTTTGAGTTATCACTTTACGCGATATTTTTTTAAATGGCAACCTGTTAATTGTAAATACTTCAACTTTAACAGGTATTTTCTCGAAGAAATGTTATGCAAACCCAAACATTTTTTATACCATTGTAAAGAGAAAAGAATTCTCTATCGAATAGTAGTATAACATTAATACGTTGCCATTTAAAAAAATATGGCGTAAAGTGATAACTCAAAAACAATTGAATAATAAAATTTTTCGTGTATATCAATATGTAGATAAAAATTTCATAAAAAACTTTTGTATTGAACATTTTCTTATAAAATGAATATTAACGACAGCAAATCGGTGTCTCCATACTTTTAACTCTCTCTGTATAATGATAGAATTATACTATAAATTAGTTCGCAATCCATTTGAACAAAATTACATTGAATTATTGGGTAGCCTGTGATAGGTTTTCATAGGATACCTGGTTATTCAATGTAATTTGTTCAAATTTAAATTCAAATTTGTTCAAAAGAATGTCGAACTAATTTCTAGCATCATTCTATTAAAAATGATGTTAATGAATGAATTTGAACGAGATTAATTGACACAGACTGATAATATTTACAATTTTTTTTTCATTTCATAAGTTTTTTACCCAAAAAATTTGTTATGCAGGATTGTGAAAATTATATATCATTTGAAAGACAGAAAAAAAAACTTTTTCGGCGACATGTTTAAAAATGAATGTTCCTTTATGAAAAAATTTAAAACAATTTTATATGGGGGCACGTAATTTAAAAATGGCAAAATAGTTTAAAAACATTATATATTGTTGATCTGAATTAAGCATTAAACGCTTAATAATTATAACAACTCTTTAAATTGGTTTCTTTTAAAATAAGGAAGTTATTAAGGACGGGGAGTTTTGGCTGATACACACTATACCGGGTGTAACGGGATCATTGTAGACCTCGTATTTATTAATTACAATTGTTACCCCAGCACACAATGCACTGACAGACAGCGTTGACAGAACCGGCGAAATGTCAAGTCACGTGATGCATTAGTTCCAATAATGACACGCGACGTTATTGTAGATGGCGCCCCAAGTGACGCGCGTCTAGCTGACCTTCATATATATTATAAATTAAAATAATTATTATTAAAAAATCGGCGTAGAATAAAAATATAAAAATGTTTCATGTTCCTCTGTGGATAGAGACCTTTCATTTAAAAAAAAATGGTCCAAATTGGTGAAGCGGTAGCCGCTGGAGGAACCGGAGAAAAAAACCCTTTGTGCTTTTATATATGTAAGGATTATTAAGCGGACAAATTTCTGTTGATTAACGTAAATAAAATGTAATGTCAACAGAATTGTGTGCCACCATACAAGTTGAGAATTGTTACTAATTGCCCAAAAGACATTTGTGATTACTGGATAACAATGAATGGGGCAAAAAAGTGGCCAGCTAGATCATCAGACCCAACACAATTGGACAAGAACATTAGATTTGCAAAATACAATTTATTAGAATAGTAATAGAAGATATAACCCCACAACAATGTTAATAATGCTATATGAGAAATAATTGAAACAAAGACTTTGTGTTTTCTTAGAACTAGCTTAAATAAAGGACTATCAACCGAACATATATGTGTGGTACATTTTCAAATTCAGATTTTAAAAGAGAATTTTTTTAAATTAGACAGATTGTTTGAGATAAAGTAGTTCAGTTGATATTACTTCTTGTTAAACCGAAAACACCATTTTAGGTACTTCTATATTGCTTAATGTGCTCTGGCAGTTAATTAGATGTTCCCGAAATTTTATTGCAATAAAGTAGCAACTAAAAAAATATTGGAGGTCTACCACAATCTTTCTCCATTCGTTTTATATTAGTAACATACAAAAAACATTTTTGGCATACATAATATGTTTACTATACAATGTGATGGTATCATGTTATGCTGAAATTTCAGAAACTGTAAGTTATAAAGTCAATCAAATGTGACTAAAAGAAAACCGCTTTTAAAACATCAATTTTAAAGGTGATTTAGTTTTACTTCAAAAGCTCAGCAGGAAGCTTCTTTAGCATTTAATATGAATTTTTTTATTTGCTATTTATAAAAATAAAATAGGTAGAACAGAATGGAAGTTGTATTAATAGAAGTGTTGATTTCATGAAAACAGTCTGATTTTGAATTGTGTTAGGCAAGCATCTTGAAAAAAACAAACATTAGATCATCAAAATCCCTTTTCTAAAAATAATAAGAGATGCTAATGTCAAGATAGTCAAATAAGTGTTCTATCATATATATGTATGTAGCTGTTACAGGCCTTGGTAGCCCAGATCTTTAATAATTATTCTTCTCCATTCTCTTCTTATTGCTCCAGTCGATTTCTCTTAGTTTCTTCAGATCCTGCTCAACCATTTCCAGCCATTTCTTTCTTGGACGATCTCTTTTTCGTGTTCTAATTAGACCTCCCCATAGCAACCCTTTTCATGATTCTATTTCCAGGAGACCTCTCCACATGTCCCAGCCATCCTAACCGTTTCACCACGTTGATGATGCTGGGTTTCCCATATAGCCTCATTATTTCTTTGTTTGTTCTCCTCAGCCACATATCTTCTACTTGTTTCCCCATAGATCTTTTGCAATATTTTTTTCTATTTCTAGTTTATTTTGTATATTTTTGTTCATTACCTCACATGCATATGTTACACTTGGTCTAATTATCGATTTGTATACCCTAATTTTAGTGCTCCGTGAAGCCATTTTCGATCTTAACACACTATTTAAAGCTCCTGCACTTCTATCAGCCTTGCACTTATTTCGTCTTTCTCATTTCGTTACATCATAAAAGTAGCAAATTTCTTCATCAGAATATAAATAAAATTTGTCTGTTATAACAGGGTATGCAGAATGGTCCGATGATTGCCCGTACAGTGGCAATGCAGCACATGAATACTAGAGCTCCTGTACCCCATGGTGTACATACAATGGGTCCACGTATGCAGCCACCAGGAATGTTACAAATGGGTTCTGTAGCCCAAGGAATGCCCGGTAATACTTCATATGCATACCCTACTCCTAGTCCTGGTGGACCACAAGGAATTCAAGTCGGTGAGTAATCTTATTGAGAAAGTATACTTTTTGTTTTTAATTGGAATGCAACACTAACGCTATATGAATAACAATTTATAAACAAGTATATTTATTATATTTTAAACGACACTTGTGCACTTAAAAAGTTTCAAAACTTGTTGATTGTAGCTAATGTAAAATCACCTTAAAACAGATTACATTCTCAAGTAGGTAATAACATTTTGCATATCTTTTAGTGTAAATTATTTCCTTTCATAGACTAAATGTTTGGTAACTACATTAATTTTTCAAGGTGTAGTAGCTCCACAGCAGCGTCCAACTAACATCGGTATACCGCAAACACGTTTTGGTGGACCAGCAGGTCCGGTGGGACCTACTTCTGGAGGAGAAGGTGGTATGGCTCAAACTCAACCTCCAGCACCATCACCTGCTCAGCCTCAATCAGGGGCCCCTACTGGTACTCAGTCTGGGCCACAAACAGCCACACAAAATCAAACAGGTACCGGTGCTCCGGCTGCATCAACGGGTAAGATAAAATTTTTAGCAATCACTCTGTACTTTAATTACTTGGCTTGATTTTTGTTGATAACTTTCAGATCCTGAAAAACGTAAGCTAATTCAGCAGCAACTGGTATTGTTGTTGCACGCTCATAAATGCCAACGGCGTGAATCACAAGCCAATGGCGAAGTTTGGCAATGCACATTACCACATTGTAAAACTATGAAAAATGTGTTAAATCATATGACGACATGTCAAGCTGGCAAGAGCTGTTCTGTTCCACACTGCAGTTCGTCACGCCAAATTATAAGCCACTGGAAACATTGTGTTCGGAATGACTGTCCTGTATGCTTGCCTTTGAAACAGGCTGACAAAACGAGAAACAATCCAAACAGTAAGCGTAACTTCACCTTTTTTCAAATACATTTTTGTAGAACAAATTTAATATTATTTTTTTTTATCAGCACCTGCTAATCCCCCACAAACTACGCAGTCACCAAATCCTTCCGCGTCAGATATGAGAAGAGCATATGATGCACTAGGCATTCAATGTCCAACAACAGGTGCAACACCAACACCAACGGGGCTTTTACCTAATTCTCAGCCAAGGCCAGGATTAAGGTTACCTGTTGCTGGAGGTCCCACTATATCCAATCTTACAGCGAATATGGGTGGTGTAAGAGTGCTTGCACCCCCTCAAGGTCAGGCAGCACCTAATGTTAGCCTGCCATTAGGAAGCGATCCCAGCTCTACACCAACACCTAGTTCTGCAGCTCAAGTAGCTGCGAATATTCAACAAAGTGTTTCTAGTGTGCAGCAGCTATTTGCTAGCGATGCACAAGGGCAAAGCGTGGTAAGTGTTCTTACTAGCTTATTTGTTTTTATGTAGGCTCAACATAAATATATTTAACTTATTTCAATAAATATTGTTTTACAAATAAGGGCTACTATTTTCTAACTTCATAAATATCTGTTTGTTTTTCATTAGCTTGGAAGTGATGGTCGAATTCAATTGCCAAGCGGTCTGCAAGCAGGGCAAGTGACAGCCACGCCAGTGCAGGGTACCAAAGAGTGGCACCAATCTGTCACACCAGATCTGCGAAACCATTTGGTTCATAAATTAGTTCAAGCAATTTTCCCCACACCTGATCCTCAAGCAATGTTAGATAAACGCATGCATAACCTTGTAGCGTATGCACGAAAGGTGGAGGGTGACATGTATGAGATGGCCAATTCACGTTCTGAGTATTACCATCTATTAGCTGAAAAGATCTATAAAATTCAGAAAGAATTGGAGGAAAAGAGACAGAAACGTAAAGAACAGCAATTACAACAACAGCAGCAGCAACAGCAAGTACAGCAGCAGCAACAGCCAGAATTAAGACCTGGATTACCTGGTATTGTCCCCGTTCCTAGACTTCCCGCGAGACCACAGCCAGTGTTACGAAGTAATTCGCCTGCATCTCTAATAGGAGGTCTTGCTGGGGTTATAAATCAAGCTGGTAATCGTATGATGTTTTCTGGACAAAATACTACTCAAAATGCTCAACCAAACGTAGTAGGATTGCCTGGGCCTAGTCCAACGGCATTAAATAACCCTAGTTTATCTCCATTTGGGCAGCCCATGTCTCAACAAAGTGTTACGTCTGCAGGAACATCTTCATCTCAGTTTGCTACTACAAATGGTCCTAATTTACCTTCGACATCGCCTGCAGGTAGTCAGCAACAACCTTATAATGATGTTATAAAACGACTTGCACCTTCTCCTTCACAATTTGGCCTCCAACAACAGACCAGTGTTCCAGGTCAAACGCAAGTTAATAGTAATGCTGCTAGATTAGCCAATTCAACATCGTCTGATGTTCCCACTCCTGTTACTCATAGCGGAATGGGACCAACTTCAGTGAATTCATCTAGAGGACCTTCTCCAGCTCCTGCAACACCAGTTGTATCGTCCCCAGTAGCTAGTCTTGGTAGGTTTTAATTTGAAATGCAATATCTAAGTAAAATTGTTTTGGACTATGTTTATATAATTTATAATTTTAATAATTACATATTTTTTTGCTTTAGGTAAAGGTATGAGTAGTTCCGAAAGAGCAGCACTCAATAATAGCAATATACAACGGTCTTCAATGTCATCTCAAATGGCGGCAATCACGGCGGCACATGAAAAGGATGAAGAAGCATCTCCACCTTCCGCTGGCGGAATCAAAGGCAAATTAGACACTATTAAACACGAGGATACTTCGATGGATATCAAACAAGAAGATGGTGAATCCAGTTGTACAGAAGGTGGAAAAGGAATTAAGACTGAAATTAAGCATGAATTTAAGCACGAATTTAAGCATGAGATTAAAACCGAACCTATGGATGAATCAGATATCAAAGAAGAAGTTCGGATGAAAGGTGAACCTCCTAGCACGCCTGATAGTTCTGCTGATATCAAACCAAATGCTGCAACATTGGAGTTGGTTCCACCGTCTAACCTAGATAAAAAACGAATATGCAGTAAGTATTAGTATTTATTTCGAATTACAACAGAATTTTACTTTCCCAGCAATTTGTTAAGTTTTCCTGCCTACAACAATTTATCTCATTTCAGTATTTAAACAAGATGAATTACGGCAGAAACTAATGCCAACTTTAGAAAAATTGTATAGGCAAGATCCAGAGAGCATTCCGTTCAGACAACCAGTTGACCCTCAATCGCTTTGCATCCCAGATTACTTTGATATTATTAAAAAGCCAATGGATCTATCAACCATCAAAAGAAAACTTGATATTGGGCAGTATCAAGATCCTTGGGAATATGTAGATGATGTGTGGTTGATGTTTGATAATGCCTGGCTGTATAATCGGAAAACCAGCAGAGTTTATCGGTATTGTACAAAGGTAAGTCTTTTCTTTCTTGTATAACTTTCCTGGCGGATAAGTTTTAATGAATATAAGTCTAAGCTGTCTTTTCTGGCAGCATAGAACGAGTGTTAACGAAAGCAAAACAATTTGTATGTAGCACTGTCGGTGTCAAACAAACTACCAATTGTTTCGTTTGACATTCAAAACTGACTAGGGGTGCATTTAGTTAACGACTGAGGCATGGCCGGTTGTCACTTTGGTACATTTAATCAACAGCGATACATCAAAGCGACCATGGTCGTGGTGGCACAACATTTTTTTGGTAGCTAGCGCGTAAACAAAACGAAGGTAGTCGGAAACTGGGAAAACTATATATAGTATACTATTTTTTTAAATTTCTGCAGCATTTACTGCAATTTTCACTTAGATATTTATGACTGACAACACATACAAACTTTGTTGAAAATCTTTTTCACAGCATTAAAATGTAGCTGCAGTCGGTCATAAGAGTCATTAACTTTCAATTGCTTCTGAGAACAGCTACTCAGTTTGACAATAATTTATTGATAGAAGCAAAATTTTATGAAAAATACTTGTAAAACAATGTGTAGGCAACAAAGTGATGTTTTCTTTTGTTACAAATTTTAGCTAATGTGTAATATCTACTAATAAAGAGTTTATAATAAACAGAACGATTTCTGCTCACCTTGAAAAATCTTGCCATGACATTAAAATGTCAATTTTGCATCACAAAAAGCAGCTGTTTAATTACTAGCCAACCCGCTGTTAACTAAATGCACCGTAGTAACATCACAATGGGCTCGTTCAATTATTTCTCTACTGACCTAGTCTGGGCTAGTATGGAAAATGCACTTTAAATTTTAACAGTTAGTCGCTATTTAACAACAATATTTGTGAGTTTGAATCATGATGTCTATTTTAAGTAACTTTAGGTAAATTAAATCTCCAACAAATCCCCTTCGACACGAGACGTTTTTGCAGTGTAAAACACCCAGTGTAAAACTTTCAAACGTGCTGTCAGTAGGTGCTTTGGCCACATCTTTCTGTAACTATTTCGTTCTTTGAAAAATAATCAAGCTGGGAGTATGCACCTAACTTCAATTCACTAAACGACCCCATTAGTAATTTTTTTTTACTATCAGCAAGGACTTTATATACATTGTAGACATTTGCCTAATAGTCATCTTTAACCACTATACCGGATTTGTCCTGTTAGTGCAGCGATTACCTATATTCTTAATCTTATCATGGTGTTACATCGTTACTTTATTGATACCCGAGTGAAATGCCATTAGACAAGTCATGTTTGTTCCTAAACACTGCGTAACCTAGGTATCTCAAGTTGAATCCTCTCATCTGAGTGATTTTCAGAATATCGAGCTATTGATTATAATATAAATACAGTTATAATTAGGGTGGTAAACCCATCGATTTTTTGAACAAATCAAAAAATCATTCACAAAATGTTTTTTAAATACTTAATTAAACCACGAATAGTCCTTCCTTGAACGAAAAAAATAAGGTATATTTTTGTGTTTTTCCAAAACAACGCACTTAGTTAAACAGTTTTTTTTTTTTAAATTAAAATTATGATTTATTTTAAAGAAAGTACTTGATTTAAATCGCGATTTAAATCAAATAAGCATACCCATATTTAAATCCTTAAAATTCCAATCTCCATTATTATTAAATATAATAATCATGTATATCCCTATTAAATTTTCTTTACAAAGTGATAGCACATTGCTGTCATAAGATGATACTTACATACTTTATGTTAATGATTTTCTACAGCACCTACCTATATTTTTGTATTATAAATGTGGTAGTGAAAGGCCTACTTTTTATTTATTTTTTGCCCAGATAAATAATTCTTTATCACGCTGTATATTTGAGCCACTGTATTTTCATTTCATACTACAACTGCCACCAGTAGGGAAAATCCACTTGTCTATTGTACCTAAATAACTTTTCCACTAAGTTGAAAAAAAAATACATTTATAAAGTGTAAACTTCATCAATATAGAAAATTAACTGGAAAGTGATAAGTTAGCATTGAACAAATATTACATCTTAAATTTATTCTCAAGAGTGGAAGTTAATTATTAATTACTGATTTATTCAACTCTTCTAGTTATCAGAAGTTTTTGAACAAGAAATTGATCCAGTAATGCAGTCTATGGGTTACTGTTGTGGAAGAAAATACACTTTCAACCCACAAGTTCTATGTTGCTATGGCAAACAACTGTGTACAATTCCACGAGATGCTAAGTACTATAGCTACCAGAACAGGTATGTGCATCTGTTTGTTGGAATTACAAACTGATGACAATACTCATTGCTAAGCAGTGGTTACAATAGCTCAATGATAGTTATTTAAATTATATAAAAAAGCATAAACAAATTTAGCAACACAAAATTAAAATTTATTAACATTACTTGCTATGAAACAGTTTTGTCATCAGCATGTAATTTTTTTTAATTTTATAGGTATATCGCAGGCGAATGGTTATTTTATGTAAATAGCTTCTGCCTATTGCCATTTTTAAAACGGGTTTTTGTTTATTATTTTTATTATGTACAAGGTAGAATGCTACTGGTTATGATCTCTGAGATTTTTTCAAGGGAATGAACATAGCCGCCGCATAAGGCCAAGCTATTTGCTCGCAACTATGTGCTGCAAATCAGCAAATCATTTAAATAATAAGTATTTATTCTAGTTACCTAAGCAGAAGCTATTTATCTAAAACAACCATTGGCTTACGACAGGTATATACTTACACATTTTGCTTCATATAATCATATGAGACAGAACAAGTTTGCATGTTAAAGTATGGAATATTGTAGTTTAGAAGTGGGCATGGACCTATGTAATATCTTAATAAATGCATTGCCTCGTACAAAATGAAAAAGGGAACATACATTTATAACAAATTAATATGCACATTAGTAAGATGTTCATTTTACATATTTGGTGACATGTCTATTTTCTTAAGCCGCCTATGTCTATTTTAATATATCTTGTTAGTTAAGTACTCAAAAAATCATTTGACATTCACAAAACATCTGATGCTTTCAAAATTATAAATGAAACACAAATTAAAGATATTTTTCATGCTTTAGAAATACTTAATACGGGTAATTTTAATAAAGAAAATAATGGGGGCTGGTAGTGGAGTATTGGTCGGAGTCTCAGGCTTTGGAGCTACTTTGTCAGAGGCAAGCGGGTTTGAATCCCCCTCACTATATTTCCTAGGGTGTCTGTAAGGTTTTTTTTTAATTGTGCATGTTGCCCTATAGGCAGCCACAAAAAAAACTGTTTTTGTTTACTGTTATTAAAAAAAACAAATACTAATCATATCTAAAATAACCGGTAATGTTACTTTCACAATAATTTCATGAAGTAAGTTACAGTAGTCTATTGCGTATTTTTTGACACGGTAAAAATAAGATTAATGAAAACCAAAGTTATCCTACCGACACATAAAAAGGATTAAAAAATTTGATTATATAAAAGTTACTTTAATAATCCTGAAATTATAAAATACATAAAGTTCTTTCAAATTGTTTTCTTGATAAAGCCAAAAATGGTACTTTTTATCTCCTTTAAACTTGATTGTAATGCTTCTAATTGTTAACATTTAAAATTCCATCACTAAAAAACAAGAACTGAAATTTACCTTATTCAACATCCTCCCTTACTTTTTGTACTTCTCGCATTCTAATTTTTATTTTCAATTCAGTATTTCTAAAACTACACAATCTTTGTAATTCTTAGAACTTATACATTTGAAATTTGTTATAATTTACGAATTTTAAATGTATGTTTATTAGCAATGGTTGGTAATTGTATAGTGGCCTTCAATAACAATACAAGATATATTACTTAAGCTACACAGTTATAAGTATTAGTCCAAAGAAACTACCTTGGCATGAATTTTAAAATATTTAATATACCACTATTATAACTCTTTAGAATTCTACTTAATTTGTGTTGCCTTATCAAATATCTAAAATATTAACACTCTTTATGATCAAAATGCTCTTTTGCTTTTGATAAAAATTTTTTGGTTTAAAATTTGTCGCTTGATTGCAGTAAAATTGCACATTGCACTTAATCTAACAAGCTTTACAAATCCACAAATATGTCAAATAACAATAGCTTAGTTGTATTTTTTAAGACTATATTGATTTATTGTTAATTGCTAGTTACAGTTAGTATAATTATTACATACTTGGTATAATATACCAGCTGGTTTATTATATACAGTATTTTTTCACTTGTTTTGGTATTCGTTATTATATGCAGTATTTATTTCCTTGTTTTGATATTCAAAATTACTAATAATCATGTTATAATAATACATGGGGCATGCACATCGCAAAATTATGCCAAAACAATTTTTTTATTTCTGTTTTTGCTTTTCTAAAATAAACCAAAAATTTGAAATTTCTGGTAATTTTTATCATATAAATTTGGTGTTAGCACAGAACAATTTGCAGTTAAATGAAGAATCATCTGATATATAATACTCTATGATTTTCACAAAATGCACATCAAAATTTTGCGCAGCACACTTACACAACAGTGCAAACCAACATAACTGTGGGATTTAAAACAGATGCATTTATACAGACTTTGTCAAAGCTTGATAAGGTTTCACACTCAGCTTTTTTGAGTAAACACAAGTGGTTTGATTTTAGTGAAGATGATGTAAATTTTATAGAATCGCATATTATCAATAGAAGAAGTATAGTTAGGGTTAATAATAATATGTCTAATAATTTCATACCTGTGTGTGGAGTGCCTCAAGGCACTATACCTGGTTGCTTTTTTTTTGTTCTGTTTATAAACAACTTGCTAAAATATTCTACAGGTTTCCTCTATGACTGCATTAATTTACAAAATGACATTAACAGAGTGGTATAATGGTCAACAAAAAATAAACTAGTTTTAACTAAATAATAATAATAATAAAATCGTCTTTATTGCACAACAGTCTTAACACGTTAATTCAAAACACAAAAGACAAAAAATATATATGTATATAAATGACAAATGGCTGTTTAAAATGTGGTGAATGGGGATAACTTGATGTCTCCGGGTAGTTGATTATAAAGGTGTGGTGCCAGCTAAGAAGAAGCACCTCTACATTTTTCAGTCTTGAGTTTCGGCATGACAAGGAGTTCTTTGTCACGGATGTTGATACTGTGGCACTCGTTTCTTTTCTTGATCATATCGCCGAGATAACTGGGCATGCCTGTTGTTAGGATTCTGTGCACACAACATAATAGATGTAATTCTCTTCATGCATCCAGTTTTAAGGTACTCACGTTGTTATAGTGGGGCGTCACATGTTCTCTTGGATGTTAATTTTAGTAAGTCTAAGCATGTGATTGATCTTCTTATAATAGTGCCATGCCCTGTTCTCCTATGGCTGTGTTTGGCGCGTGGCGATAGATATTTTGCACAGGCAGACATAGGGGATCTACAGTTTAATGTGGGCTCTGAACCACAGGAAGTGCATGCACTTTCTCTCCAGAGAGGTTTTCTTGGGGAACACCTCGCTGGTTTCTCGTTGCCTTGCGAGGGAGAACGATCGGGCCGGGGATCGAACCCGGATCCGCTGCATTGGTAGCCCGCGCGCTGTGATGTGATTGATAATGAATATTAATTTTTAACATAAAGATTAGTACTGTAAACAAGAATCAAGATCTAGGGATTATGTTTACCAATACTATAAACTTTAATGAATGCATTTATAATAGTTAATAAAGCTTATAAAAATCTTGCTTTTGTATTAAGAAAGGCCAGGGACCTCGCTACAATGGCTGCCGGTCACAATGGCCACTTAGTATTTTGGTGGTTTGGCTGTGGTTTTAATGACTACCCCAATCACAACAGCAGCCCGTATAGTTTAGGCAGATTGACCACTCAAGCTATCGGTCACAGCAGCCACTTAAGCTATTGGTCATCAGGGCCACTCTGGTCATATCTGCCACCTCTGCCTAGATATTTCAACCCTCAAAAACGTTGATCCAATGAGCACCGTGATCGTTGTGACCAGGGTGGCTGTTATGACCAATAGCCATAAAGACCAACATACTCGGTGGTCTTTGTGACGTAGACCCTTATGAAATACACTTGGTTTTAGGGATCTTAAAACATTATTAATACTGTATAATAGCGGAGTCAGATCTAGGCTGGAGTATGCAAATGTTGTTCAGATGCCAATTGCATATTATTGAATTGGTAGTATTGAAATAGTACAGAAAAAATTTGTTAGAATGTTGTATTTTAAAGCATATTGATTGTATTATCTAATGTATCCAGTTAACTTCTTCTTTCTCTTTCGAATGGTATCGCTGTATTATTTTATACAGTAAATTCTGTTCTTTTGTTTCAAAAAAGTTTTCGTCTTAGAAAATCTCATAAATTGGTTTTCAAAGCCATTTTACATCTCTAAAAGTTTTTAAACAACATCCAAAAAGCTCTGTATGCTTTATGAGTCAATACCACAAACATAGCTGTTTAAAACATTTTTTTTTCTTATAGTAGGACTTCGCTTCTTTAGTTTACTGAATTGCTCCATCTATTAACTTTCTAAATAAAGATGATTTTATTATTATTTTTATCATTATATGTAGAAAGATAAATATGTATATAAAAATAAAGTTAGACATCATTTACAGTGAAAATGAAAATTCAAATAAATTTGACGTCTGCATGTGATGGGTTAATGTCCCATTATGAGTTAATGTAAAATATCAAAAAATGTGAATTAATACTGTTTGTCGAAGTTCTTTGTGATAAACTAGCATGTATATGGAATGGCTGTATTGGAATTTATATACGGTCTTGTCTTTGTAACGTATGTATTTTGGGAGAATTTAATTTAAGTACAACTAAAAATAGAATTCTTTGGGAGTGGCAAACCACTAGTGCTTGCACCCTCACAAAGCTAACACATTCTTATCTCGTTTCCGTTTTCCCCAACCTATGCCATTTTAACACATGGCTGTCTTGATGTGCTTTGCCTGAATTTGTGTGATGACCTGTTGATCACAGTCTAAATGCCTATGGACTTGGATCCAACAGATACACCTTCTGCCAGAAATGCTTCAACGACATTCAAGGTGATACCGTTACACTCGGTGATGACCCTACGCAAGCCCAAACGTAAGTTAACTTTTTTCCATTCCATAACTGTGAATCATTTGTTTGTAGATAAAAGTATTCTTATGATATTTTAACAATGGAGATGTGAGTTCTTTAATTCTAAAATTAAAATTTTGCAGCTTAAAAAAGTTATATTCGTGTACAATTTTATTTTATAATATTCCTTGTTTCATATGATTGGAAATTTTTGTAAATGTGAATATGTGAATATTATATAATTAAATGTTAGTAAAATGTTTTGTTTGAAGTAATATTTACCATTTCTACAGCGCCATTAAGAAAGATCAATTCAAGGAAATGAAAAATGACCATCTTGAAATGGAACAGTTTGTACATTGCAACGAATGTGGGCGCAAATTGCATCAAATTTGTGTTCTGCATATAGACTGTATATGGCCAGCGGGCTTTATATGTGAAGAGTGCCATAAAAAGAAAGGAGGAAAGAGAAAAGAAAATAAGTTTAATGCCAAGAGATTACCTACGACAAAGCTTGGCGTGTATATAGAAACTCGGGTTAATAATTTTCTTAAAAAGAAAGAAGCTGGAGCAGGTGAAGTGCATATTCGTGTAGTGTCTAGTTCAGAAAAAGTAGTCGAAGTAAAACCCGGTATGCGGAGTAAATTTGTTGAAAGTGGTGATCTCTGTGCTGAATTTCCGTATCGTGCAAAAGCATTGTTTGCATTCGAAGAAATCGACGGTACCGATGTTTGTTTCTTTGGCATGCACGTACAAGAGTACGGGTCGGACTGTCCAGCACCTAACACGCGGCGTGTTTATATTGCGTACTTAGACTCGGTTCACTTTTTTAAACCTCGACAATTTAGGACGGCAGTGTACCATGAGATATTATTAGGTTATATGGACTATGTAAAGCAATTGGGGTATACAATGGCACACATTTGGGCTTGCCCTCCATCGGAAGGTGATGACTACATTTTTCATTGCCATCCACTGGAGCAGAAAATTCCCAAACCAAAGAGATTACAAGACTGGTACAAAAAAATGCTCGACAAGGGCATTATTGAAAGAATCGTGCTTGACTACAAAGTAAGTGATGTATTTTTCTATAACAGCACATACCTTATTATTCATATTCTGTTTACTATCATAGGACATTCTAAAGCAAGCAATAGAAGACAACTTACAATCTGCAGCAGACCTTCCTTATTTTGAAGGCGACTTCTGGCCTAATGTATTAGAAGAAAGTATTAAAGAATTAGATCAGGAAGAAGAAGAAAAACGTAAACAGGCTGAAGCTGCGGAGGCGGCTGCAAATGCAGTATGTTACCATCTTAATTTTTAGTTTACAATTTCTTATTACTTTGCGTGTATATTACAGATATTTTCAATGTCCGAAGAGAGTGAATCGGGTGGAGATGGCAAAAAGAAAGGTCAGAAGAAAGCAAAGAAAAGCAATAAATCAAAGGCAAACCAACGAAAGAATAGCAGTAAGAAATCTAATACTCCTCAGACTGGCAATGATCTTTCTACCAAAATTTTTGCAACCATGGAAAAACATAAAGAAGTATTTTTCGTAATTCGACTCCATTCTGTTCAATCTGCTGCTAGCCTTGGGGTAAGAATTTTAAAAATTATATATTATTTCGAAATTCAGAACTGAGTGCCAATATATACAATCTTGGTAAATTCTAATAATATCCTTCCCCTATCCCTTCCTTAATTTTCTTCTTTGTTATTAGTCGGTCTGGTCTGTGGTATTATTATGTTTCAACTGTTTTTCCGAGAGTAGTCAGTTTAATATTTTTGTACTGCATCTATTTCTCATTCTCACTACATGACCTACTTATTCCCCTATCCAATCTTAGCCATTCATCTGTTCTATTTTTAGTGTTTGATGTTTTTTAATTTAATAGTACATTATCTTCTATACTTTCTTTTAATAGTTATAATAAATTACATGAAATAATTCTATCACAACAACAATATAAAATTGACATATTACAGCCCATTCAAGACCCCGATCCTTTCATAAATTGTGATCTCATGGATGGTCGTGATGCCTTTCTAACAATGGCCCGAGAAAAACATTATGAATTTTCTTCGCTGAGAAGAGCAAAATATAGTACAATGGCAATGTTGTATGAGTTACACAATCAAGGCCAAGATAAATTTGTATACACATGCAATAATTGTAAAGGGCATGTTGAAACGAGGTACCATTGCACCGTTTGCGACGATTTTGATCTGTGCATTCAGTGTTATGAAAAGGATGGCCATCCTCATAAAATGGAGAAACTTGGTTTGGATCTGGATGATGGTTCATCACCTAGCGATCAGAAACAAGCGAATCCACAAGAAGCTAGGAAATTATCAATTCAGCGCTGTATACAGTCTCTTGTACACGCTTGTCAGTGTCGAGATGCTAATTGCAGACTGCCTAGCTGTCAAAAGATGAAACGGGTTGTGACACATACCAAAGTATGTAAGCGAAAGACTAATGGAGGCTGTCCCATTTGTAAACAGCTTATAGCCTTGTGCTGTTATCATGCCAAACACTGCCAAGAAACCAAGTGTCCTGTACCATTCTGTTCTAATATTAAGCATAAGTTGAAACAGCAGCAACTACAACAAAGACTGCAGCAAGCACAGTTGTTAAGACGACGAATGGCTGTTATGAATACAACTCGTACCATGCAGCCTGCAAATACTGTACCTGGTGGAAACGTACCTACGTTAACAGCGGGAACTCAAAATGTGGTACCGGGGGCTGTTAGCCCTGCTAGTTCGATGAATACCAACACAATGTCGAACACAAGTATGGGAATGCAGTCTCCTCATCAGCCGGGCATTGGCATTAAACCTGGTACACAAACACCACCTGCCAATGTTCTACAGGTTGTTAAACAGGTACAAGAAGAAGCAGCCAGGCAACAGCAACCGCATGTTGGATATGGTAAACTTAACCCTGGAGCTGGTGTTCCTGGTCAAAATATGCCACCACCTCAAGTGCAACGAGCTATGAGTCATTTGGGAACGGGGCAGGGTAAGTTACCAAATAGTTTAGTTTTATTTTTATTACAAACAGATAATTGCACAATTTACATAACAAAAAGTGAATTTTATGAAAAATTTTGAGGTTGGAAGAGGTTTCTCCCGATTTTCGTAATTAATTTTTGGTCTTGCAAAATTATAACAATTTCAGTAAACATTCTGATATATTTAAAATGGCAGCTTAGATATAAAATCTGTTATGTGCTGAATTGTGTAGAATTTTAATTAATATTGTTTTTGCAGGTGGAAATTTACTACCCATGGAACAGTGGCAGCAGAGGTATCCTGGTGGTGCTGGACAAGGCTTACGACAACCAGGCCCACAGTTAATGCAGCAACAGCAGCCTCAGTTAAGTGCTGGACCAATGCAGGGTGGCACACCAACTGTCAGACCTGGCACTGCAGGACTTAATAATCCAGGAAATATGATGCATAAACAGGCTCTGCAACAATTAATGGCAACTTTACGATCACCTCAGTCTCCAGATCAGCAACAACAGATCCTACAAATACTTAAATCAAATCCTCAACTTATGGCGGCATTTATTAAGCAACGACAGGTAAGTTAGAAGGGATACATATGAAATATTGTCTGCATAGTTTTACTAATTTGCCGTTTATAATAACACTACATATTTCTGCTTTTTTTTTGTCTTAAAATTAGTCTTTAAAAGCGTTATTTACAGGTTTGCATTCAAATATGTGTTTGTTACTACTAATATTAATCAATAATTAAAGAATTGTTTAAATTTTTTGGTATATTAATTAAATATAGTTGAAGTACAGTTGCATTGTATGTGTCATTTATAAATAACCGAAGTCCGTAGATAGGTTACACTGCTAGGTTAAGTTGTGCATACACTTCCATTATAGTAGCGTAGAGGTGGACCTCGTTTAGAGTGCAGAGTCTTGTTTAATGCTGGGCATCGGTGTAATTATTTTATTTTAATTACTTGAGTCAATTTTTTTATTGTGTAAATGGTGGAATGCTACTATTTATGCTCCTTGGGATGTTTTTAGCGATAATGGCAGCATACAGGTCTGAGTACTGTAATCAATCCGTGGTGTGGCTATGGGCTCGTTCAGTTCTTGCAACAGTTGTCGGTTAAGAATCAAATATGGCTGATGTAACTTTTCAATAATCCTACGAACAACTATCTTTTAGATATTTAAATAGTCGATATCCATTTCTGCTTTTTAAACAATTTTCTGCACAATAGCTCATCATTTATACTTTTGAAACATGTTTAATTTACCAAATAATACAATTTTAACTGAGGATTAAAAATGGCACACAATTGCTGATTGCGACAACTTGTCTTAGTAGTCTAACCTATCTACGCACTTTAACATTAACAACATACAAATATGAAAACCAATTTTTAATAAGAATGGGTTTTATTTTAAGTTATGTATTTTGAAAAAAATTTTGACATATTTCCAGAGTTTAATGGAAAACGGTAGATAATTGTTGCTGATCTAGAAACTACAATAAGTGTGGTTATCATTTCTTAACTTAAATTTCACCTGTTATATCACTAAAATAGCAAATGTCCTTTAGTAATTAAAGTTCTGTTCGTTTTGTTACACCAACTTATAAAATTTACACCAAAACTGTTCAATGTGGCGGTACTTAGTGTAAATCCAAGTTAAAGGTTATGTTGTTAATAAGTCGTGTCGAGTTCCACATTTTCATACTGTCAAACACATACAGCAAAACTGTTTGATTTTGAGGACTAACTATTTAAAAATCCCGCCATTTATTTTCAACATCGTTGCAATAGTTGCTGTAAATTTTGTGTGTTGATGTAGGAAAATGAACGGAAATGATGACCTAACTTGATAGTTTCTTTTATTTACCTAGTTGATATCATCACAAGTATGGTTTCTAAATTTGCATACAGTATTTTTTCCAATGCGAGGAAGGAGTTGGAAAACCTTTTTATGGTTTTATTAATTCAATTTTATCCTCGCAATATTAAGTATTGCAGTGAGCAGTCTGTTATCATTTACATATGATATACCAGTTTACTAGTCTGCATACATTATTTAAACAAACCAGTTATTCTGTTTATTATAATTTTAAAGAAATTCATAGATTTTGCTAACTATCTAAAAAATGTTTCATTATTTTAATAGTTACAATTTTATTTAAATATGCATGATTGTAAATATTTTTCATTTGAACATATAAATAATTTAAAAAAAAATCTAAACTTAAAACAGAATTTAGTAAATCATGGATGGATCAAAACTAAAGGCCATTTTTTTAACATTAAATTTTTTATGAAGGGCCACACTGTTGCTTTGTTTAAAAATCTCTTAGACATGTCAATATTACACTTTACTTTCGGCTTATACTGCGTCGTCATCTGGGAACCAAACCCAGCATCATCAGGTAAGGACTGACCCGTAGCTTGTCTGCCTTGACAAGCATTTGCTCTAGAAGTTTGAGCAATATTTGTTCATAGGCCCTGCCTCCCAAAATAGGGCCATGTGCTTAGATTGTTTAAACCTTGGGGCGAACAAGGATTTGATCTTGATGTATTTTGTTAGCTGTTTGTGAACCAATACAAACTAATGTTTTGCAAAACATTGCAGCTTGCATCTTCAGAGTGAATAGAACACTGAATTCAAAACCGGGAAGCGGAGGTATTTAAACCCTTTTGAGGCAGTTGGGCAGAATGGCGGACTTCTGGGTGGCTGTCACTGTGGGCATAGACGGATCCAGTGGAGCCTGATCGTGTGATCGATGATGCTTGCGAGTCCATCTAAACCATTTAGTGGAAATATGTGTGAAAAACCTTTTTTTTTTAGTTGGAATGGCAACTTGTATGAACAGGTTGAAGGAGCGGCTATGGGTTCACTGCTATCACCTGTTATTGCAAACATACATGGAAGACTTTGAAACCAAAGCTTTGGCAGCAGCTGATCTTAAACCTAAATCTTAAAGATATGTAGACAATACTTTCGTCATTTGGTGTTACCGATGCCAAACACTAAAACAATTTATAATACACCTACACTCAATTCATAATAATATCCAATTCACAATGGAAGTAGAGGAAAATGGTAGTATTTCATTCTTAGACGTACATGTTACACGTAAACCAGATGGTAGCTTGGGGCACGCAGTTTACAGAAAGAAAACACATATACAGCCACAGAAATTCATAGAGTAATCCACACTGCGGAACAGCCCAAGGCTAAGGAGGAACTGGCACCTCCGGAAGGCTTAGTTTTTCTACCTTACAGTAAAGGCATTACTGATAAGATAGGGCATGTTCTTAGAAGGTACAGCATAACGACAGTCTTTAGGACCAATGAAACTTTGGGAAATGGTTTCAGATCTGCAAAGGATCAAATATCAAATTTAAAATCAGTCGGGATCTACAACATCCTTTGCTCTTGTGGCTCAAACTACATCGAACAAACTGGTCGTTCCATTGAGTTAAGATTGCGAGAGCACAAAAGTGATTGCACACACAGACGCATCACAAAATCTGAGGTGGCTGAACATACTGGTTTAACTGGGCATAAGACGGACTTGGACAATGCTTGGGGTACTCGCCAGAGTACCTCATTACTTCCCTTGTATCATAGGTGAAGCAATTAAAATTGTGAAACAACCTAACAACATAAACAGCGAGGATGGTTTTAGACTTAGTAAAGCTTAGACTCCAGTAGTTATTCTTCTAAGGACTCGCAAGCATCATCGATCTCACGATCGCGCTCCACCGGATTCATCTTTGCTCAACGGTGACAGCCAACCAGAACTCCGCCGTTCTGCCCGACTGGCTCAAAGGGGTTTAACACCTCCGCTTCCCACATTTGTATTCAGCATTCTATTATTCACTCTGAAGATGCAAGCTGCAATGTCTTTCGAAACGTTAGTTTGTATGGGTTCACAAACAGCTAACAGACATAAGCGATTAAGTATTATTGTCCTGGCAAACAATACATTAAGATCAAATCCTTGTCCGCTCCAAGGTTTAAATAATCTAAACATACCACGACCCTGTTTAGGCAGGCAGGGCCTACGAACAATGATTGCTCAAACTTCTAGAGCAAATGCTTGTCAAGGCAGACAAGCTACAGGTCGGTCCTTATCTGGTTATGCTGGGTGTAGTGCCCAAATGACGACGCGGTCTAAGCCGAAAGTAAATTGTAATATTGACAGTTTGAGAAACTGCAAAATCTTTAATGAAAACAGGCTATTTCAAATTTGAGCTCCACCATGGGGATTTGGCTTATTTGAAGACGTAGAGAGCTGGTTAAATTGAGGCAAAGTTGTCAAATTTTATGCCTAACAATAATCTGTAAAGAAATTTAAAGTAGCCACTATGGTTTTTGAGATATCTGAGAAAAACTGAAATTTTTGGTTTTTTGTTTTCGGCTATAACACATTTATATTACATATATCTAGTTAACGCATTATTAGGACGCTTTTTTTATGCTGAATCTAAATTTTTTATCAGATTTAATATAACTGCTACCATTGTTCATTTTCAACAGTCAACTTTTTTTTTCTTATGGTCCGCATTTTAAATTTTTAAGTGTTTTGAAAAAATTCTAGTAGACATTTTGCCTCAGTTTAATGAACTCTCTATCTCTTCAAATAAGCGAGATCCTCATGGTGGGGCTCGAATTTGAAACGGCCTGTATATATCTCGTAGACATGCTGATTTTAACTAGGTAAACTATAACTTATTTTCCAAGATACTAAAATTATTTATGACTTGTTGTTTATTTACAGTATTTGGAAATCTTTAAATAGGCTTTATAAACCATATTTTACTACAACTGGTTAGTGCAGACAACTTTTTTTTCTTAGTTTTTTCTACATACTGATAGAGCATTAAATTCTTTATAGTCAGAAATAAAAGCTACTCAAAAAGTAAAATGATTAGCCGGTAGAGCCTGCTGGAGAAATTTGATGGGAGCAGTAAGTTCAGATACAAACCAAGTTGTAAGGTACCTATAAGTACACTAACGATGTGGCAACTTTCGGTAACATTTTGTTGTCAAATTTTATGTTTATTTGCACATAAATAAGCAACTGTACTAGACTTTTTGTTTGTTTGTTTGTTTGTTTTTTTTCATATTTTGGTTTCATGATTTAAAAAAAACTTTGTTTCTGGTATGTAATTGAGCAAAGTTCAGTTCACACATGTGTAACAATCATTTATGTTTTCCTTTACTCACCTCCTTCGATCCTTAACAAGTTTCAGATTGATCCTTGCTTCAAGTAATCTTCATGAGTGGTAATGATCACACGACTATAACGAACCTTTTCCTTTTCACATGAAGTAAGAGAATACCCTTGATAGATGAATTAGTGATCTGTCCAGTAATGAGGTTGTTCTATAGGCACAGGCTCAAGCTCAACAAGGCGGAGGCGCAGGAGTGGCCGGAGCATCACCCCAGCAACTGCAGCACATATTAAGTCAACAGCAAACCCCAGCCCAACATCAAAATCGGATGCAGATGCAGACCATGATGAGTCAAGGACCTGGACAGGGACCTACACCGGGGCCACCTGGTGGCCAACCAATGACACAGCAACAGCAGCAATGGTACAAACATCAACAGCTGCTCGTAATGCAGCAACGCCAGCAGCAGCAGCAGTTTCAACAACCACCTGCACCTCCATCGTATCAACAGCGCTTGCCTGCAATCCGACAACCACATATTGCTTCATACAACAATAGCTTCTCTGAACAGCAATATGCTTCCATGCAAGGACTGAAGCCTACGCCTTCGCCAGTGCCATCCCCTCAGAGTGTAATGGGACCACCACCTGGGGGCATCTCTGTACAGCAGCAACAACAGCTAATGCAGAGCGTACGTAGTCCACCACCTATTCGAAGTCCGCAACCGAACCCTTCACCTCGACCTGCACCGAGTCCCCGAAATCAACCCGTGCCGAGTCCGCGAGGACCTCAACCGTCCCCACATGAGTTGGCAACTTCCGAGATGCTGCTTAGTCAAAATCATTCGAGTAGTTTACATCCGCACACATCTCCTGCTAGCCAAAACCAAGATGGTGGTGAAGTACCTCCGATGACGCCTCAGGACCAACTCACAAAGTTTGTTGAGCAGCTCTAGTGGTGAGTGCTGGCACGTGCACTATTTCCTCGGTCGGATTAAATAAGGTGGTGCTGTGTGTACCGTACAAAATTCGGACAATGGTTGTACTGTGTATACTTAATTTATTATGTAGCTAGCAGTCTGGCAGTTGTAATATATGTATAATAAAAATAGATTTTAATACTGACTGGACACTATAATATATCGAGTCCTGTTACGTGATTTTAAATATTGTACATATGTTTAATAATAAACTGTATTATAAATTATAATGTTAGTGAAATGTTTACCTATCATGTGAATGATACCTAAAAGTATTTGGCTTTGCGAGGCTGTGTTATTTATCTAATGGATTGTTACCTACGAAGGTACTGTGCATAGCTACGCACCGTTGCTATTTGTTTTTATATGCTACGAACGTGACAAGTTCTATGATAGTGATGCTGTATTATAGTAGGCAATTTTTACCGAGACTGTATGTATTGTGTCGGTAGCTATTGTGATGGAGGCATAGGCCCCTGATTGTTTTTATATAATATATTTATAATTTATATATTGTCTTGTTTATCATATGTTACATTCCACGGCCGTGGAGTGGTGCTGGCATCTGACAATCGTGACTTCGCCAGTGCAATACTTACACCACTCTCCCTCCTTAATTTATTACTGAACATACATTTGAATCAAGTAGAGTAATTAGTGTTAAGTATTATTCAAAGAAAATAAAAAAATATATAATACCTTTGTCTTTTATTTTTTACTTTTTTCACTTGTAATCCTACAGAGTATCATATGTAATGTAATTTCTTTTGTACCAAATATAGATTGTGATTACTTAATCTTTACTTTTGTGTGGTGTGTTGAATGTGCAACAACATCGCCTTTTATTAAATAAAACAAATCTTCCAAAAGTTAACGCTGCTGCTGCTACTATTGCTGTAACAGATTAGATAGTAAAACAAAAATAGATATGGTCGTAGAATACCGGGAGAAAACGGACAGAATACTTTTTTAGAGCGTGTACTTCAGATATCCTTGTTTTAAATAAGGTAATAAGGTAATGTGCAGAGAGCTAAAGTAGCCTCGATTGTGCTTGCAGCTGAAAATACTATCCTCGGTTGTTTTTCTTTTCCATGACTTTAAAAAAAAAATGAAAGCACGTATTTACTTTACGTTTAATGTTGTAGCTGAAGGTGTTTTACATGATATTAATATGAGAATATTGATGTAGGTTAACAACAATCTCGCAAGTTCTACTTAAGAAATAGGTGTTGAATTGGCCTTACCCCACACCCAGGTTTGGAGAATTTTAAAAGACGGTAATTAGTAATTACAAACCTTGTAAAATACATGTTAGTTAGTCTTTGACCAGGCAATAATCTTACACTTTAGGCAATATTATAGTCTATATAAATTTGAAATAGTCTTTATTTTAAAGTTAAAATTTTCAACTCTCAACAAATATAAAACTGCTATGCATAAATGGCCACAAAAAGATGGATCGCTTTGTTTTTGAATTTTCTTTTTATTACAAATCGGTTATGATGTATTGAAATAGGTTTTCAATTCTGTAGGTGCATCCATTCCAGTTGAATCAAAATAGTATGTTTTATTTTTATATTTGGAATAACAAACCCAGTGATAACCAATATTTACAATTCCACATTCGTTTCTTTTAACCTCAGGTAAGTTATTACTGCCTGGCAAAGCCAGTCCAGAGGCTTAGCCGATGTAACGAACATTTCTAAAATTTGGAATAATTAATTTTTTTATATATGTATTGTCTCATACATTTGTCTGATAGAGCATATAAAATTAATTTTCAAGTTCCTTTGCTGATAAACACCTTGTACACCTCTCTTGTTTTCCATTGCATCAATTATTTTATTTGCATTTCCATCTGATAAAGAAGGATACATCATATAATACTGTATGTCTGTCTTTAAAACTTGTTTTGGATTCAATTAAATTTTTTCTCCATTATCGTTAATCCAAGCATTTTTCAATTTCTGTTTTTGATAAGCCGACATATTTAATTCCATTTAATATCGATAATTAAATAAAGAGGGTTGATATGTATAATTGTAATGCACAAACGGCATCTCTTTTTCTTTAGCTCCCTTTTCTTGCGTCATGATATCTGCATCAATTTTTTCATTTTCAGCTTGTGATTTTTCTATTGTTTCACTAACTTTATCATGTCTAATTTTTTTGTTTTAAAGTATCATCGTGATATTGTTTCTCTTTAACAGTCTTATAAATATTTATACCAAAATTAACAATATAATATAAGGCAGAAGCAATTATAGGAAGAGCTGCTTGCCAGAAACCACCAGTAGGATTTATCTTATAAGGATGAGTTGGATCTTGATAATACAATAAAATTTTCTTACTTAATTCAGGATGCTTTTTAATTATTTCTAACGTTCTCTTTAATAACGATTCCAATTCTGTTTCATTCATTAAACCCATACCTAATTTTGTTTTTAATTTCATGGCATTAGTAACAACCCAAGTCCAAAACTTTTCAGATTTACTTGCAGCGGGTGATAATACTCTCCACCAAGCTGCTTGTAAGGTTTTATCAGATTTCTTAATTTCAGTATAATCTGCATTTGGATTCTCATAACAAAACAAATCATGTTTTTTGCAAGCTTCATCTAATGGATTTATACCTTTCCACCCTTCTTTTAATCTCTTGGATACAGTTGTAAAAGGACCACAAACATTATATCCTGATATATGCATTTCTGGAACTATTACCAGTCACATTATTTGAAAGTTAATTTATTAATCCACCACCTTACTGAATCTTTGATAAACTTGCCTTTCTGGTTTTTGGATGCATCTCTTCCCATAATTCAGTCAGGATATATTTCCATTTTGAATGTTTATTTGATGCAGGTCCTTTTTGTGGATCGTTATCTCTATAAATTGCATTAGTTTTATAAACCAAAAATTTTGAATGTCATTCTCAGAACTAGCAGCAACACTAGTGCGATTCCAAAAAACTTAAATATGGATTAACCTCACATAACCAAAACGATGCAAACAAAGAAACAGGCTATGAAAAAGGACACGAAAAAAGGAGAAGAAATAGAAAATGAAGCGATAGGTATAGGAACTTGGAACATAAACACACTAACAGGGAAGGAGATAGAAATAACAGAAGAAATGGATAGTAATAACATACAAATTTTAGGGCTAAGCGAAACCAAGAAAAAGGGCGAAGGAAGTACGTACTTAACAAACAAACACATACTATACTACTCGGGAGTGAAAATAGAACAAAGAGCAAAGGAGCGAGTAGGAATAATAGTCACAGAGGAAATAAACAAAAGAATAACTGATTTTAAGGCAATCAACCCGAGAATAATATAGCAATTAGTATAAAACTGGAAGAAACAATAAACATCATACAAATGTATGGGCCAGTAGAAGGAACATCAGAGGAAGAAATGACAGATTTCTACATAAATTTACAACAAATACTGGATGAAATGAAAGAAGAAAATGAGAAGACAATAATAATGGGAGACTGGAACAGTAGAGTAGGGAAAGATCACAACAGAGGAATGGGGTGCATGGGAATACATGGGGAAGTTACACTAAATAGAAATGGAATAAAAATGATAGATTTCTGTAAAGGGAACGACCTAATAATAGGAAACACAATGTGGGAACAACCAATAGAAGACAAATACACGTTTGTGGCAGAAGAACGTAACGCTAAAAGTATGATAGATTATATAACATATACACAAGAATTAACAGAGACAATTCAAAAAATCGAAACGATAAAAGAAGCGGAATTAGGAACATAACACAGACTAGTAAGAGCAAGTTACCAAGCAAGACTAAACAAAAACGAAGAAATAAGGAAATATAGTAGTTTAGCGATATATAAGTTAAAAAATAGGGAAAACAAAGAAAAATATCAGAAGGAGACAGATATAGAATTCCAAAAACTGGAGAACGGAAAAGCAGATTGGACTTTAGAAGAAAGATGGATAACCTTCAAAGAGACACTGCTGAAGATAACAGAGAATATATGTGGGAAGAGAAAATATAATAAACATATTAAAAGGACGAGTTGGTGGAATAGCGACATACAAAGACTGACAAAAGAAAAGAAAATAGCATGGAAGCAATATATACAAACAAAAACACAGAATGACAAAGAAGAATATAATCGAAGGAGAAACATAGTGAAAAACGCAATCAAAACAGCAAAAAGGGAATCCTGGAAGGAGTTTGGAGAAGAGATAACAGAAATACATAAAACAGACTACAGAAAATTCTGGACGAGAATAAAAAGATTAACGGGAGATAAAAGGAAAAATAAAAGCAATAAAAAATAATCAAGGTCAAACACTAACAGACACAAAAGAAATATTAGAAACGTGGAAAGAACACTACACAAATAAGTATAACACGACGGTGCCAGATGATAAAATAACAAGAGAAGAACGAACGGAACAACAACAAAAAATCAAGGGGGAAGAAGTCGAAGAGGCATTACAAAAAATCAAAATTGGAAAAGCAAGTGTAGAAGACGGCATAGCACCGGAGATGATTAAATGGCTGGGGGAAAAAGGAATAGACTGGATATGGGCTATCTGTAAAGAAGCATGGGAAAAACAAAAAATCCCGAGGGACTGTGAAAATAACCTTTTAATACCGATATACAAGAAAGGAACACAGACACAGTGTGAAAATTACAGACCAATCTGCTTAGCCCAAACCAGCTACAAGCTATATACAAAAATCTTGGAAAAAAGATTAAGAGAACACGTGGAACCGAAATTGGGAGAGGAACAGGCAGCATTTAGGCCAAGCAGACAGACAAACGACAACATATATATAATAAGAAATATAATAGAAAGAAAGATAGAAGAAGGAGAGGAACTATACCTAACTTCCATCGATCTAAAAGCAGCCTTCGATACGGTAGATAGGAGGGAAATATGGAAAACCCTGGGAGAATTGGAAATACCTAGCATGTTAATAAACGCAGTAAGAAGTACATATGAAACGGTTAGAGCAAGAGTGCAAATGGCGGGACAAAGATCGGATGAATTTAAAATGAGTAAAGGAATAAAACAAGGAGACAGCCTAAAGGTCTATTCACACATATCAGTGACGTGTCAGTGCCGTATCAGTTCAGTGTCAGTAACATCCGTGATGTATCAGCGACGACTATTCACACATATCCGTACAGTTTCATCAGTTGTCAGTAATTATTTTAGCGAGATGGCTAAGTTTACAGACACAGAATTAGCCATGATTGCCATAATTTTGGATGAAGAGGAAGTGCATCAGTCGAATTACCATTTTCTCCCATTTCTTTTCCTATCTTGTTCCAAATGTCTTGTTTGAAACTACTGTCCATATATTTTGGATGGGATAAATCATATATTACAGAGTATTGGAGAACCAATTCAATAAGTTGCTCGTCAATCATTTTATTCACAAAAACGTGACAAGCAAGCTACACGACAACGTACAATACGTCAGTGAAATAGTAAAAATATCGTTGGCAACGATATATAATCTCACGGAGCGGATACTGCACTGATACTGAATGCAAAAATACGTCACTGTGTCGGGCTTGTGTGAACACGTTAATCTAAACTACATGCAACGATATTTTATTTTTCACTGACACTGACACTGAACTGACACGGCACTGACACGTCACTGATATGTGTGAATAGACCTTAAACCCTCTACTATTTATCATTATTATGGATAAAATTATTAGACAAATTAAAGAATAATATAACCAAATGGGCACAGTAATAGGGTACAGGAATCTAGAAGTAGTTAAAGTGAGCAACCTGCTTTACGCAGATGACGTGATATTAATAGCAAACAAGAAGGACAAAATGCAAAATTTAGTAAACGCCTGGACCAGAGAAATTGAAAACATGAAAATGGAAATAAATATAAACAAAACAAAAACAATGATAGTGAATGAAAAGCAACGGAGGATGGGAAAATAGAGGCTGAATTAACAAACAGAGCTAATAAATCGACGAGAATATATTACTCAATAAACAAAACAATACTAGGGCATAAAAACATAGACATAGAGGTGAAAAGGAAAATACATAATATAATAACAATACCAACAATAATATCATACGCTTGTGAAAACTGGACATTAAGAAAAAAAGATGAACATAAAATAAACGCTATTGAAATGAAACACCTCAGGAAAATCGCAGGGAAAACTAAATGGAACAGGGTAAGAAATGAGGTTAGAGAAATAACAGAACAGGAGCCAATAATGGAAAAAAGAAAATTGAACTGGTATGCACATATAGTGAGAATGGATCCGGACAGAATCACAAGAAAAATAATGGAGACTGGAAAACCAAGGAAAAAGCTAAGGGAAAGACCAAGAAGAAAATGGATGGATCAAATCCGAGAAATAGGAATGGAAAGAGGAAAGATGGTAGAGGAAATGAGAACCCTAGAAAGAGACAGGAAAGAATGGAGGAAGTGGATGCAGGACATGGAACCCACATCCGACGCCTGAAAGGGCATAAGGATCAGCGAAGAAGAAGAAGAATGTCATTCTCACTATAAATTTCTTTAAAATTTTCAGGTACTTGTTCGTATCTCTGTCAACCGTTTTATTAGTGATTTCCGGAGCTTATTTTTTCCAGGCACATTTCTCTTTTCGTCTTGTATGACAATTTCATCATTATTTGTTATACAGGGTCGCTATTATGCGTGGGACCAAAGCTCCCCTGGTCAAACGGTTTGAGATATGCGTTTCATATTTGGTATATGTTAATTTGAAGTTATTTTGCATATTCTGAAGGAAAAAAAAATTTTTTTGCATATAGTTTCTAAGCGCGGCCGCCATCTTGAATTTTTTTTAAATAGCAACGTAGGCTGTGTGAGACATCAATAGAGAGCTTCTTTTTTTCTCTTTTCAAAAATATTAAACATGTATAGGGTTACATAAGAAAATAACGCAGAAAAATTAAAAAAACATTTGAGGCATGCTTAGGTATAATTCGTCGCTGCACATTTAGTGAAATCTAGTAACCATTGCATTATAACAAAACGTCATAAATAAACAAAACACAAGCAAAAACAAGTAATTCGGTTTATATAGGCCAGACAATTAGAAATTTTGATATTAGGTATAAAGAACACGTACGTTGTTACAAATACAAACACCCACATAAATCCAATTACGCTAAACACTTACTAGAACAAAATCATTCAATGACATCTAATAACACCATACAATGTTTACACTTTTGTGATGATAAACGTAAATTAGATATACTAGAAGCTTTTGAAATTCACAAACATTTAAAAACTGTACCGTTAATGAATGAGCAAATTGATCTCTTAAATTCTCCTCTACTGGACATTTTGGAATAAGAAATCAAGTCATCTGCAGACGATTACCAAGATAAGTAAAAAAGTTCTATTGCTATAACAACACTAACTGTTTACTTTCAAAATAACCTTTGACAATGGCATGTAAACATGCCGAAATACGTATAAGGTTTAAATAAATAGATATTGTTAAAGTGATTAAGTATTTTATATACAGATACTCATTAAATATGGACTTTAACGAAGTAAAGCTGGAATTGATAAATAAAGTAGTAAGAGTTTAATACACGGTGTAACACCGTGGTTTAATATAAAGTTTCTATACACATTGTGTATAGAAAGAGTTTGCACTTTTATAAAAATATTGGAATAGGATTGAGTTGTGGAAATTTAATATTTAGTACATCTAGTTTATCTGGAATTGTATTACCACCATTGATTTCTCTGAGTTTAGGTGCTGGAATAATTGTAATACTTGAAAAGCGTTATAAAATACCAGAAAGAACTACAGAATATAGAATAGCGTATAAATTTTTTAAACAAATGCTAAATTTATTAAAAGCTGGAAAGGTACCGAACAAGAAGTTTATTTGAAAGAAAAAAATTTTATAGACAATTTACAATTCTTTCCTAGAGAGAAATATATGAAACAAGCTGGATTAAATAGATATTAAAATATTTTTTCCACTCTAGTATTAAACGATATCATTATTTACTTTGTTTTAGAGCCAAGAAGATGAATTTCTTTCCTAGTGGTCACTAATATTTCATTATTAACTACTGGTTAATAATGAAAACAATTGCTATCTAGTACTCACATTGCCTATTTAAAATTATAAACTTTCAAGTAAAAATCTTTTGATTTTACTGGTAATAACTATTCACCAACACTTTCTGCACCTTCCCTAATTACAGGAGGAGTGCAGTTTTCACTCAAATCATCAAAATTGGACATTTTATAACCACTATTATAAAATATATATTTTACATAAATGTCAATTGACATTACCTAACTATTCTCTTGTTTTCAAGCAAGGCTACTTTATTTTTGTGCATATTTGCATTTGTAATTTTATTTTTTATTAATGTAAAATCAATTAATTATAAAAGGAATAAGGGTGCTAGTAGTGGAAAAAATAATATATAAACCACGGTAGAGAAGACTTATCAGCCTCGCAACTTATTTCCCTCGATGCTTCGCATCTCGGGAATTAATTCTGCTCACCTGAGAAAAATGTCTTCTCTACCTTGGTCTATAATATACTATTGTTTTATTAAATATTTTATATGTCAAATCTACACAAATAATTAATAAAATAAAAGGGTAACCTTAAGAATACAAAATGGCTTCTCTTGTGATGTTTGTTATGAACAAATTAAAGATAATTATTCGTATGGTTTGTTTGATGATTTCAAATTAAATAATTATATTGATAAATCAACTGGACACTTTAATGCAACTAAATTATGTACGAGTGGTGGTAAGAGATTTCATAAATGGATAGAAAATAATCAAAGTAAAGATTTAATTAAGTATTTAGAACAAAATTTCAATCAATCGAATTCGGTTGATGGAAAAATTATGACAGAATATAGGGGAGGAAGGGGAGAAATATATAATATTATTAGAGGAACATATATATGTACATGTAGTACCTAATGTAAAATTTCATAAAATTTATTTTTTGTTGCAAATATTCGTGAGTATTCGCGAAATTTTAGGGAACTTTAGAAAATTTTGAATGTATTGTTTTTAAGCTCACACTTCTATAATTTGCGATAAATAATGCGGTACCTAATCAGGATCTAAACATGTTTTTTAAGTTTTATTAAGCATGTAAAAATAAAAAAGCGAACTGCGCCACAGTAAAACAACACCGCCCCACAGTAAAACAGCACTGCGCTCGTGCATAAACCTTTTTTCGGCCTTTTGCGTTGGGTACTTGTGTACTTCCCCTGCTAGGAATGCGTGCATTCACACCGCCCGCGTCCCGCGTGTGCTACGATAGCACTTAAAGTGCATTGAAAAGCGAATATTTGTTTTCGAGGTAGCGAATATTTCCGAAAGTTTCCAAATGTTCGCGAACATCACTAGTTGTACATGCAGATCTATTAACTAATGTATCATGCTGGATATTGCCTGAATTTTCATACAATGTAATAGAATAGTAAATCAATATTTTAAAGATGAGTTCAATAAAGAATATAAAGACAACCAAAAAAAATAATAGAAAATAGAATAGAAGAAATGGATAAGTAGTTGAATGTGTTCCAATTAAGAAATGAACAATTGGAACGATATTCCGACGATATAGCTCCTAATTTGTACTCTAATTTATAGTACATCGCTTTTCAAATAATCCTTTTAGTTTGCTGACTCGTACTACACCACTAACTTTAAATTTTGGCTTCGCCTTTGAGCTGGCTTAGCCAGATTTTGGTTTTTTAATTATGGGTTTTGGTGTGAATACTCTTTCGTAAATAATTATTTCATTTTCTTTATTAACCTCTATCGGTTTCATTTTAGTAACTCTGTGATATGTATTATTATATTCTTTAACAACCATTTCCAATACTTTTCGTTTTGGTAATTTATTATAAATCTGTCTCGCTTTTTCATATTTTTCTTTTATAGTTCTAATGACTCGCTCAACCACTCCACTTTTTTTTTCTATCATATGTATGATAGATATTAATATCATTTTCTTTACAATGGTTTTCAAATTCACCTTTAAATTCTTTTCCTTCGTTAGTTTGTAAGTTTTTGGGTTTTCTTTTTGATGTTTTTATTACATTATCTAAAACTTACTTACTTTTAATTATTCTTGTCCATAAAAATTTTGAAAACACAAATATGAGTGTATATAATTAAATTATCTATAAACATTACATCAGACTGATGTAGATCATCTATTTCATGTGCAACTGTTTTTGATCTAGCATAGTTTCTTCTAGCTTTCTTTAATTATACCTTCTCTTATAGACATCGGTTTAGTCATATTTAAAATAATCTTATTTTCTATTAGGGGGTAACTCCCCCCCCCCCCCCCGTTAAGAAACACATAAAGATTATAATAAAACCGCTTATATAATTTAGAAAAGAATAACCAGTTGTAATATACATACATATAGAATTTCTATAATTAAACAAACTATTAAAAAGAATTTTTTTTTTCATTTGCTGAATTCGTAATACCGGTTCAAGGGATGTGTTGTTTTTTAAAATGACCCTAAAATGAAATAAAAACATCTTAGTTGGAACATAACATACACCTAACTACTGAGCATTAATTGTTTCTGAAAATTTTCTGGAGTGCATTCCAACAACGTAATAATCGGGCCGAATGGAACACGAGGGCCCGATTACGTTGTTTTTTTTATTATTTATTAATGACTGATATGGATTCATTTCTCATTGATATTGAAACAGATGATGCATAGCAAGATATAAAAATAATATAGATTGGTTGGTGTACCTGTAAGAGAATCTGTTGGTTTAGCATCTAAAATGTATGCACTTAAATATGATGAAATGAAAACAAATTAATATTATTGTTAAAAAAAGAAAATTTACGTAAAAATGCCAATGTCAGTATTTTTGTTCTAAATCAAAATTTTTATAAATCATGAAATATCCTATTTGGTTTTATGCAACAATTTGCATACTTGTGAAAAAATTAATAAGGGACGCTTCTATTTTATGGCAGTTGTAATTAATAGAACTTTTGATAAAAACTTTATACGCAATTTACTCCAAACTAGGATTTTAGACACTGTGGCGCTTTTAGACCCAAGCCACAGAAATATTACTATAATTGCCAACATAAAATGATGTCATTGTTTTTTACCAAAATATAGTTTATTTTATTGATTTTTACTTTAAAGTTTCAGTGGTTGGATATAACAATGCAAACAAAATTATTACATCAAAATTTTTTCAATACCCATCCACTGTTCAGTAACGGGTGTCCAGAAAGTCTTTCAGTCCTGGGCGGCTATGGATTGTATAATGTATGTCTTTGGATATCTTTGTCGAAATTCTTGTTTACACGCATTGATGGAATAATTCCAATTTCCGTTTTCTAATTGTTGACCATTGCGAAAATAAGATTTCACAATAAAGGTTTTTTGTTCTTGCGTAAACATTTTATAACAAGAAATATGCAGAAAGTAAATAATTCAAAATAAAAACCTTTTTCACGCTACCGGCAATGTAAGTAGGCCTTACATCTATAGCTACAGGGATCGTAAATGGCTGATAACATTCGTGTACTAGTTACCCTTGACGACGGAACTTAATAGTGTCACTTACATTCCTAGGAAAATAATGTTGATTTTAACTGTTCGTTGATATGGTAACAAGCACAGACAACTTAGAATAATGGGGCTTTTAAAAAATAATTCCGATGACAGCTGTCAAAACGAACTTTTAAAAATATGATTAAATTTCTACCTGTAGGCCTACTTACATTGCCGGTAGCGTGAAAAATTTAATAAGTAACACGGAACGTATCGACTAATAACATCCTCGGCAGGCGACAAGCTTCGGCTCCGCCTCAGCTCGTATTCGCCTACCTCGGATGTTATTACGTCCTTACATTCATTGATACTTAAATAACTATTAATTTAAATTGACTTCGACTTATGTCAAATAAATTACTTAGATATGACTGAATAAAAGACATGCGTTATACAATCCATAGCCGCCCTGACTGAAAGACTTTCTGGACACCACCGGTTAGATTGTATTGTTTTTAGCCAATCTTTTTTATCACACCTCCAAACAATATCACTCGATGTTGCTATTACATGTTCTAAAAATTCTTTGGCAAATGACTTATTATTATACAGAATGTATCAATTGGTTGTTAACTATGGTGATCTCGCTTATTGAAGAGATACGACGATGGTTAAATTAGAGAAAAGTTGTGGAATTTTATGCCTACTAATAATCTGAAATACAACAACGCATACCAGCTGGAAACAGAGCCTACTTCTCATTGCTACATATATTTAAGTCAAAATCAGCTTCAAGGAAAACCAAAATTACAGTCTATAAAACTATGATAAGACTGGTGGTGGCATACGGAAGTGAGACGTGGACAATCTCTAAATACTCAGAGGAACTGTTAGCAAGATGGGAACGACGAATCCTAAGAAAATATTAGGGCCCGTAATAGAGAATGGTGAATAGAGAATCCGATACAACTTTGAATTAAAGCAGATATACCAACCACCAGATATTGTTGAATTTATAAAACTGCAAAAATTAAAATGGGCGGGACATCTGGAGAGAATGGGTGAGGATCGAATCTCAACGAAAGTATATAATGGACAGATGGAGGGTGCAAGGGAAAGAGGACGACCAAGACAGAGATGGATAAACAACATTGAAGAGGACGCCAAACAAATACTAAAAGTCCGGAATTGGAAAATAATAGCAAGGCAGAGCGATGTCTGGAGGCAGAAAATACGGGAGGCCCAGGTCCAGATGGGACTGTAGTGCCACAAAGAGAGAGAATAATCTGAAAAGAAAGAAGAAAAAAAATAGGAAAAGTACGTCGCCTAGACTTTCCGATATTTTAAAAATTGTTTTTTATATTTTCAAAATTATTTTTGTTTTAACCTATTACGTGATAACAATGATTATAATAAGATCGCCGGATCTTCTTCTTTAAGCCTATTTTCTATCCTTTCCATTTTTGGGTGTAGGCTTCCCCTATCTGCTTCCAATGGTCTCTGTCTTGGGCCACTCTTTGCTACATTATGCCTGCGTGTTTTACTATGTCGTCTTTCCATCTCATCTGTGGCCTGCCTACTGATCTTTTTCCAATGTATGGGCGCCATTTTCCTATCTGGTGATTCCATCGTTGGTCTTGGAGACGTTCGTTATGTTCGGCCCAGTTCCATTTTAGTTTGGCTGCTTGTTCAATGACATCTATGGCTTTTGTTTTCCTTCTTATCCAGTCATTTCTTTTCCTATCTTTAAGCGAGATCCCTAATATTTGTCTTTCCATAGCTGTCTGCGTCTTTCTTATTTTATCTAGGTTTGATGTTGTGAACGTCCATGTTTGAGCTCCATATGTGATATTTGGCAGAATGCATGAATTAAATACTCTGATTCTTAAGTGTAAAGGAATCTTTTGGTTCTTTAGTACGTACGACAGTTTGCCAAAAGCTGCCCATCCCATTCGTACTCTTCTAGCTATTTCGGCGGTTTGATTTTCCTTGTTCACCTTTATGATTTGGCCTAATGTATTCAGTAACTTGTTCTATTTCAATGTCATTTACTGTTATTTTGTATTGATCGTGGCTATTTGACATTGTCTTAGTTTTTTATTCAGATTCATTTTAAGTCCTTTTTCTAAGGATTTTAGGAGTGTGTCATTGATCATTTCTTGTAAATCTTCCTTTCTATTAGCAAACAAAATCACATCGTCGGCGTATCTAAGATTATTTAGGTATTTTCCGTTAATGCAGATTCCTTTTCCTTCCCAGTTCAAAGTCTTAAATATGTCCTCCCATTGCTAAGGTAAATAATTTGGGGGAAATGGTATCCCCTTGCCTTACTCCCCTTCTGATTGGTATGTGCTCCGTTTTCAGTTCCTCATCTAGTTGCACTGTCATTGTTGCATCTTTGTATATGTTGTGTATTAGATCTCGATATCGAAAATCTATTCTGCAGTTTACGAGTGCTTCTTCCACAGCCCATGTTTCCACACTATCGAAGGCCTTCTCGTAATCTATCAATGCTAAGTATAGGAGAAGGTTATATTGGTTGGTTTTTTTTCAATTAATATTTTTAGAGTATGCAGATGGTCACATGTGCCGTATCCTTTCCTGAAGCCTGCCTGTTCAACGGGTTGATAATTATCAAATTTGTTTGTTAATCTGTTGTTAACTATTCTTGTGAACGTTTTGTATATTTGCGACAGGAGCGATATAGGCCTGTAATTGTCTAATTTTGCTGGGTCACCTTTTTTATATATTAGGATCGTCTTCACGTCTTTCCATTTTTTTGGTATCTCACCCTCGAATAAGCATTTGTTGTATAATATCTTTATGTAGGATACTATTTTATTGCCTCCTTCTTTAAGCATATAAGCTAATATATCATCTTCCCCTGCTGCTTTGTTTCTTTTTATTTCCTTTATAGCTTTAATTATTTCATCTTCGTTAATTTCTGGCATTTCTTCTGAATTAACGTTTGTTATTTTTCTTGCTAGATTTTCTTTAGATTCTGGTGGAGGAGCATTTTTTGAACCATATAGTTTTGTGTAGTAGTCCTCTGTTATTTGTAATATTTTATTCAGGTCTCGTTCTTCGTCATCTTGGTTTTTGAACATAACAATTTTTGCTTTTCCTATCTAAGATTTCATACTTTTTAAATTTCGATTTTCTTCTATTATTCTCGATATTCGTTCTTCTTGGTGTTTTTTGAGATCTTCTTTTATTTGTTTTCTTATGTTTTTATTTATTTCTTTGAACTCTAGTGTGTCTCTTTTGTTCTCATTTAGCATTTTTCGACGTTCTCGAAGCATTTCTTGAGATTTATTACTTATGTTTAATTGTTTGTGTTTTTGTCTTGTTGCTAGTTTTGAGATTGCTTCTAATATTTCCTTAGTTATTGCTGAATTCATGTCATCTAGGTTTGGTTTATTTAGTTTTAGAGTATTGGCATCTTTTAACAGATTTTCATATTGTTCTTTGTTTTCTTTCAGAAGTTTTTTGTCTATTCTTTTGCAGGATTGTCTGTATTTTTTTCTATCCACTATCTTCTTTATTTGTATTTTTGCTCGCACTATTCTGTGATCACTTCCCACTGAGATAGAATTGATTACCGTAACGTCTTGAATAATATCTTTTTGTTTTGTAAGGACATAGTCTATCTCGTTCTTTGTTGTTCCGTTTGGTGGCGCCCACGTCCATTTTCTATGCAGTTTTTTCTGGAAAAAGCTATTCATAGCAAAGAGTCTGTTGGCTTCTAGAAAGTTCATGAGCATCTCCCCTCTTTCTCCCGGATAACAAGCGTTTATTCCATGTAATGACACTTAATCGTACACCAATACTAACGACCCTTTGTGAACGTTTAGTCCCGAATGATAAGAGCAAGTACCTCAATATCTGTGATGAACAGAACCCGTTTCAGTTGTTTTAAGCATTGTTGAAAGTTATAAATTTTCAAATTCGTTAGCACATTTGTATTCTTAATTGTCGACAGCAATACCACAAGTGTTTTAAAATTTATCGACACTTCTGTGACAACAAAATTGTGTTGTTGCTAGGAAATATCACAACCACAGAACATTAAACCTTTATCACAACTCCGAAGGAGGAGTGATATTGCCATGCTTCAACATAATTGAGTTGATCAATGAAGCCACAGAATTAGCTATAATTTTTAAATCACTGAATTATAGAAAACTTTTTAATTCGCGAGTGGAGCTTGTTAGAATATTCCACGAACTAAATATTAAAAGTTAAAACACTTAGTTGTTATAATTATTACGTTATTTATTAAATGCACAAATTTAAAAAATGGTGATGTGACTGCTATGGTTACAACAGCGATAACACCGGAGCTTCCTAAAAAGGTAATATCGCGGCAAGTCAGGGTGGGTTGGTTAAGCACCTGAAAATAAACGGCTGCCATTGGTTGTTATATTGTGAGTGGAATATTTAACAAAATGCAATATTAACGCGAATCAGCATATCTTTGAAATAGTACATTTAGTAGTTTCCTTGTCTCGGTGCTCTCTCTCTAAATCACTAACAGAATAAGGCCATAGCAACCAGGTCTAGTCAGTACTCTTAAGTATATATTATACTCTGTGCTTTGAATCACCACCAATTTATTTTGGAAGCCTATTTTCGGTGTTGATTCAACGTGTTCGGGCTAAAGAACGTCACAATAAATCTTTAAGATGATTATCTGCTTAATCAGGTAATGGACATACGTTGCTTTTGAGACTGTATTACTGAACATTTTGGTTGTAGGTCTTTCATTTCGATTGTGTCAAAAGGTTTGCAAAAAATACTGCATTTGTACCCACACAGAGTGTCAGTCGTGCAAGACTTGATGCCAGTTTAAACCGGTAGATTTTTAAAACCGTCCACAAAACTTTACATGATTTAACGGAAACCTGAACTATGATGACATTTTGGATGTGACTGAGTGAGTGACTACGTAAACTCCCAGAATGACTGTACTTGACCAACCAAAATGTGTGTTTGGACAATGTTGGGGAGTATTTTGAGCAATTATTGTAAAAAAATATACTTGAAAAGATATCTACGTGGTTTTTTGTGCTCGTTTAAATTGTGTTCTTTTCTATTTGAAAATGTGTAAGATAACTATTGAAATATTAAAATTTTTGTTGCAGTACTGTAAAAAAAGGTTTACGAACTTTTTTGAATATTATCATGCTAAAAAGTCGGAGGTACTACACTCCATTGCGGAGTTTGGGCTGCAATGTGGTAGGTCAGGGCCACCGGCAATATTATCTTGCTACCAATTTATATTTTTTGCGCCATTTGAAATATGCAACACCACTGGTACTAGTCACGGTCATTTTAAGTAGTAAGCAGACAACAAAATCAATATGAAGCGGCACACTCATTTATTGTTACTCTTCGCAAGAGGCTCTGTAATCGCTGTCTAATTGTAGAAACATTTCGCGCTGGATTAATAAACCTGGGAAAAAGAAATATAGGGGAGTAGGAGATGTATGAACCATGGGGAACATTGAACCGCTAGTATTATTTATAACTTGAGTAGGTTGATTTAGATGTGGTATAGCAAAAAAAAATGAAAAACTGTTTCTGTCTTTGTTGGCTTGCTACTAATACCGCACACTATAGCAGTTACTGTTATACAGTGCGTCTGTTGTATGGACTATTGAAAATCAACAAAAAAACAACCTGTGGATTTTTTAAATAATACCTTGCCTATACACTTAAACATATTATATTTTTTATCTATGCTTATAAAAGTTGTTTTTGATTCATCTTAGCATCTAATTGAAAAATTGTTATGTAGTCAAAGCTAGCATGTGTGGAACCAAAGTTATATGGGTCACTGTGAACTAGTAATTCATTCAATGCTTTCGAGGAAAGAAAAAATAAGCAACCAAACACGAAAAAAAAAGAAATACAAGGAAAAGAAAAGGGAAGAGAAATAAATAAAGGAAGTAAATGAAAAGAGACTGGGCAAAAAAAAGTGCAGCTCGTTTTATCCAAGCAAAGTAGTGAAGAATACGCAGCAATGAAGGATATGGTAAATGGTTGTTTAACGACTTTAATTGCTCCTCAACCTCATAAAACATCTAATTTGATTGTTTTTTATAAACATATAAAAAAGTGGTGTCTTGTAGCCACCCTAGCCTAGTGGGGTGTCAAAGCCAAGAGGTGTACGTGTATGTACCTGCTGTATAAACCATTGGAGTCTGCTGTAGAACATTCGTTTTGAAATTTTTTAGATAATAATTTTACTATAAACATATAAAAAAAAGTGGTGTCTTGTAGCCACCCTCTCCTAGTGGAGTGTCAAAGCCAAAAGGTATAGTAAAGTAGCAATATACGATTTGACGTTTCTCAAAAGGCAACAATAGCAACGTACTCTCCCTACAAAAGGCTCTGAAGTCGCTGTCACATTTGACGTTATGTTGTGTTGTTTTGAATATTTGAACTTCCTTTTTGAATCGAAAAAATAGTTTTCACCTAAAAAAACTATTATTGCCTCCGTGGGCCAGTAGGCCAAAATCAAGAAATTGGTATAAAATGAGAATACTAATTTTCCTTTGAATCACGTTTATATTGATTCTTAGTAAACACAAAAAACTATAGTTGTGATCTCAAATGGTAGCTTTTCAAAAGCTATTGAAGATGATGAGATTGGAATTGCCATATCTCAGTCTCTATTCGTCTAATTTGATTTTTTTTCAAGAATAATAGCTTATTTTTTAGCAATCATCTTTATGATATTGTTTTTGTGTAGTTTTATTTTTTACAGAAAAAAGAAGCTCAAACGATTTTTTTAATTACGGAAGATACATTTCTTACAATGTCGCCAAACTAAAGCATTTTTTTGAAGTTGTTTCAGATTAAAAATATGGGTAATTGATCATCTACAAATTGATGTACTAAAAACCTTTGTTTCACAAAAAATTACCCAATATACAGGCTGAGTCAAGCTATACGCCTTTTTTTTTAGTGAGTTTATTATTAGGAATTTATTAAAAATTTTTGGTATGCATATGTTTCGAATGTTGCTCTACAACTTGGCGCAGTCAGTTTTTTGATTGGACGTCAAATGTCGAAATAGCGATTTTCAACTGTTTATTTTTAAATGGAACGGTACTACTTTTTTTGGCTTAAACGATGCTGTATGATGTTTACAATATGATCCTTACTGCATTTTTCATAATTTTTACGATTCGGCTGTAAAATAAGCATTCATTATGTTAGTCTAGTAGGCCGGTACGTACGCACGCGTCACCATGTTTTTGCGTATAATAAGTAAACTTTTAATGAAACAAGTAAACATTTCCACTTCTTCGTGTTTCTCGTTGGATAAAAACTAATTAGTTTTTTATTTAAATTTTGTTTACATTACAATCTTATAGTTTTCATTCGATGTTATCCTAATATTGAAGTAACTATTATTTAATGTAATCTAAATGCCTGAGTTTCTGTTTTTTTAAGTTTATTAAAATAATGATTTCACTATGCATACTGACAACCATTAAATCGTTTTGTGCAAATACATCAAAGTACGTTCCGTAGGCCTCGGCCTACTAGACTAACATAATAAATGCATATTTTACGGCTGAATCGTGAAAATTGGGAAAAAATTCAGTAAGGATCATATTGTAAACATCATACAGCATCGTTTAAGCCGAAAAAAGTCGTACAGTTCCATTTAAAAATAAACAGTTGAAAATCGCTATTTTGACATTTGACGTCTAATCAAAAAACTGACTGCGACAGGTTGTAGAGCACCGTTCGAAACATATGCATACCAAAAATTTTTAATATATTCCTTATAATAAACTCACTAAAAAAAAAGGCGTATAGCTTGACTCAGCCTGTATATCCGTTTGTTTGGCACTGAATATTTTCAACAAAGAATATTGAAGTCAAAGCTGACAGGGTTGTTTACTTGCCTACCATAAACAGTTCTGCAACAGAAATATCTACAGTGTATGAAATTTTGGGGCAGTGTGTTCACATCAAAACGCAAAATGGCGTGGATAAGATAATACCTACTTGTGTTGGGCCAAGCCTATATTTTTAAAAGCTTCGGAAATTCCTTGACCACATCAAGACAAATTTAGCACTCTTTTTTTTTAATGTTGGAGAACTTTCACACGATTTGTAATTTACTTTTAGTAATAGGGAAGGTTTTTGGTGATGCTGGACTAAGTGATGTGGTAGAGAAGTCCGGGGCTGTTGCTGAAAGTTCTGTGGCAAAGGTTGCGGAAGAGAAACAATATAACCGTGCCAAAAAGTCCAGGCACTCGTTACTGAATTCAATAATAGTCAGTGTGACGAAAGTTTTCAAACAGCCGTGGAAAGTGGTGAGGTAAAAGAAATCATGAAATATCTTCAACCACGAAGTCCTATATAACATTAGTTATATTATGCTCTGTGCTCTCAAGAATATGACGATACATTCGAAAAATTAAAAAATGGTCCATTATCATCATTTTGGATGACATACCTAGATCTGGTGGAGCTCCTGCTAGGCTTTATTCGAGCAAATAGAGAGAAATTGGCTTCTCTATCTTTCATTGATCGAGCGGATGATCTTATAGTGCTTTGCTGCGGACAAAGTGAACTACGTGATGTATTTATCATTACATTATGCGGAAATTACTAATTTGCAGGAAAATGACTAGAGTAAGTATTTGTCAACACTTGAAAGATAGTGCATTTTCAGTTCAATTGAATTCAAAGAATCCTTTTCAGGAGTTCCAATAGACCAAACTTGGAAATACATTTTTTCATCCAGATCTTCAAAAACGGGGCATTAAGCGAGACGAAACCTACCTTTCTGCTATAGAACTGCTCGAGCTCAAATAAACCAATCCTTTCAACAAACATCCATCTAATCTGGTGCATTTTCCAACAGGAAGAGTGGCTCCACCAAATACACAAAATGATCTATTATCTGCAAGTCATAAAGGTGAAAAGGAGTATAATAAGTTCAAAAATGATCGTCTCGAGAAAAGTGATTGATTTGTTAATCTAATTAAAAAAATGCAATTGAAAACTTTTAGGTGTATTAAAGCAATAAAGCAAAAACGTTATTTTAAAAGCGGACCGCAAACTCTTTGGAAGTTGCAGAAAACTGAAACTTGAATATGTTGAATGTATTCAGTCATCCTCTGGGGCCATTACTTTGGAGTTTGGCTAATGCTGACGGTTTGTTGAAAAAACAAACAAAGCAGCTCTAGCAACGCATCTAGATAGCAGAATTTCACCTGCAGATAATACATTCACTTATGCAACCATTACTAATGTGATGGCATTAACTCAGAACCATACATCTGATGAACTTTCTGATTTTATATTCTCTCACATTTTGAAAACTGGTTATGGCAGCACGAAAATTGATGTTGTCTTTGACGTGTATCAGGATAACTCAATTAAATCAGCTGAAATAGTTTACAGAGGTGGTGATCAGGCATCAAGCAACTCAAAAGTGGGCCAGAAAATAGTAAAGTGAAGCAGTCTTTTGCAAAGCAAGATCAAGGAAACAAATTTTCTGGTCGAAAGTTGGCAAGATGAAAAGAAAAGACAACTTCTAGCTGACAAAACTTGCATCAAAATTATACCAAATAGTTTTGCGGAACTAGAAGAGCTGGCATCACAGATTATATACATTGCTGGCATCATCGTAAGAGGAATCAAATACACGTACGAAGCTACATAAAAAAATAAGTACAGCACTTCGCGTGGACTTTCCTATGCTTTAGATATTGTTAGGTACATATCTTATTATTAATGTGTTACAACCCAACTTTAGCAACAGAGAGAGAAATGAAGCAAAAGTCGACAGGTGTATATGTACTTCAGTCATCTGCCAAAAGACATCGGTCAATGCATGTGCGTCAGATAGAGAGAGCGAGTGATATTGTGTATAGTTTTCAAAGTTGTTTGTGAAGTCATGTTTTGTAAAAAGATTGCTTGGAATTATAGACACCCAAAAACAGAAGGGCAAATTTGTCCATCTGAAATTGAGTGGGAAAGGAAAAATTGAACCCCCCAAATATTGACATATTTTAAAATTAAATTGACAACTTTATTCTTCTATCACTCATGAGCAATTTAGCTTAAACAGAAATTTTTTTAAGCCCCCCATTTATTAAATGAGGGTAGGAATTTTCGATTTTCAAAAAATCATAGAAAGGTGTTACAAAGACGTTAGCGGACTGGGACATGAATTAAATTGTAGCTGATCCATAGCTCTATAAATCTACAAAATTAAGAAAAAATCGTGTGGCGAGATTTTGAGCAGTATGCTGTTGAAAACGTCGAAATTTTGATATTTTTTTTACAGTTTTAGTAGTTTCAAAATATCTAGTAGCTTGTAACATTGTGTAGCCTTATGGCATTTCCAATATCAAATTTAAATCCGATTTGATAACTCGTTCTTAGTAAATAGGCGTTAAAACTCAAATTTTCAAAAATTCAATGAACCCGCCGGACAGATATTTGCGAGCTGGGACCAGAACCAAATTGTAGCTCATCCTCAGTTCTCTGAGCTTACAAAATTTAAAAACAATCGTGTGGCCAGTGGCTATTACGGTGAAATGTTTAAACGCGATCTGACAACGTGTTTTTGCCTTATAAGGCGCTAAAGTCAAAGTTCTCAAAAAACTCGCCATTTTAAAGCTAGAAAGTTCGGGAGTTATGGAGCACACATACCACCCACAGACAGACATCTTATAAACCATTTTTTGGGTCCAAAACATGTATTTCCGTCAAAATCTCAATTTGCATGAAATAATACTTCCCTATACTGAAAGTATAGGAAAGTAAAAATGCCACTCTAAATTACTCAAACATCATTTGTCTCTATCAACACTGATGTTCTGATGCGTAGTCTGCACACATATGTAACAAAGTGGAAAAATCAATTTATACAATAAACGTACGTGGTACCAAGGATCATGTTAGACTTATAGAAGTCAATAAACTTGCATCTGTAGTAGGCCCTCATATTACTTAGGCACCAATGTTTCCTATTTGCTCCAAAAAAAATGAGCGAAACACTTCGCCTGGACTTTCCTATACTTATAAAATAACATTGTTTTATATTTTCCAACACTTTTGATATGCACCTGTCTAGACACGACTAGTTAACGCAAATAGTTCTTATAAGTTGTAACATCTTGAAGCGGTTGAAGAAAGACCGACCGCTGTGCTCTGCAAGCATAAGGTTGGGTAAAATATTCGGACTGAATCAACGGAAGGGCGGAAATTGATATTTGAAAATATATTAATAACTCGAGAAGTATTATTTTTAGCAAGAAATTACTCTTATTAATTTGCATTTAGAATTTCAAAACCTTTCTGATTTTAAAGCCAAAATGCCACGTTTCCATTTAAAAAAAAGTTATGTTTTACCGTGGCCGCCATATTAAAATTGGAAACTCAAGTTTTTTTCTTAAATACAATCGAGAAGAATTTGCCCTACAACTTTGCTCTTGGGTTTGCGAGTCTATCTGTTAAAATAAAAAAGTTAGCCTACATTGAACATTAAACGACTAGTACAAGAATACAACTGCTGTAGAAAGTATGTGAAATTCTTCTAAGGACAAAAAGATTATTAAGGGGCAAAAAATTCGATTTTTTGTAAAAAGATTCTCCTAGAGCAAACAAAACAAGAAACCAAATTTTTAATTTTTTATCGAAAAAATTTGGGGGGGGGGGGGGGAATAGTAGCCCCCCTAAATATTAAATTATCAAAAAAATATTGATATTCGGATTTTGCTATTAATAATGAGGTCTTTCACATTAACAGAAATATTTTATTGCCCCCCGTTAAATAAATAAATGGGTACCAATTTTCAATTTTCAAAAATTCATAAGGGGCGTCACAGTGAAATTATAACAATGAGCAAAAAACAAAATTGTAGCAGATGCCTATCTCTATCAGCTTAAAAAGTTTAAACAAAAACGTGTGGGCAGTTTTTGAGATTTTTTTTTTGAAAATTTCAAAAATTTTGGAGTGGTACCAGTTGATCCCAATCAAACAACTGGTTTTTGAGTAAATGAGCGTTAAAGTCGAAATTTTCAAAAATTCGTAGCGGCCGCCATGTTGAAGCTAGAGAGTTCGGTAAAAAAACGTTTGATTTGTTCTAAGGCTTTCTATAATTTCCACCATTCCAATTTCCAAAATTCCGTTTCTGAAAAAAATGTTACCAAAAAAACATGTCTAACTTCCGCTTCCGGTTTCGGATTCTTTTTAAAAGCTTATTCTGTCTATGAATTTTTGATATACCTCCTCATTCCAAAGCACATCGAAATCGGTCCAGCCGTTCCGGAGATATGAGCGTTACCCACCCACACACCCACAGACATTTTTTAAAAACAACTTTTTTAGGATCCTGGAAGCCCAAAACATGTATTTCCGTCAAAATCTCGATTTTGAAAATTTGCATGAAATCAATACTTCCCTATACTGTAAGTATAGGAAAGTAAAAATAACGATGACAGATATGGGATTCTTAGGTAGGAAGTTTTAGTATGTTATTTGGGGGAATGAATACTATCTCTACACCAATTTTCAGCTTTACACTATTTTTTGCCAGACTTGGGTAGTATCTTATCTTAAAGTATCGAGATACTTTTTGTAGTATCTTACATTATTTAAGATACATTTTTATACATAGTAACTGTATCTTATATTCGATACTTTTTTTTAGGTATCTTATCTTATTTTGAAAGATACTTTTTTTACTTGCAATTTTAACTTTCAGTATTTGCCGCAAAAGGCGGATTAAATGTTCTTGGAAATGTTATTACTAAAAGTGGATGCTTATTGCTTCCCCTTTATGGATGGCCAGGTAGATTTTCCTAATTTTAATACTTTAAACCTTTGAAGCTAGGTGGGCCCTACTATAAGAATGAAAAGGGTCATAGATGATTAGATGAATGATGTATTTGGGAATATGGAAATTTTAGCAGGTCAAATTTGAAATTTCTTGGAATTGTTTTCAGAACAGCATTCTTGCTACTTCCTTCTTAATATTGAAATATTATGTGGGGGGTGCAGAAAACTTGAAAAGTAATGTTGATTGTAAGTTTAAACTTTGTAAACATTTATTACTTGTATTGCAGTTGATTACAATAGTTCCAGGTTTGGTTTTTGTGTATACTGTTTTTTTTAAACAATACTTGGGTTTAATTCATAGGTGTAAATAATAAGTGCAATTAATTAGCCGTTTTTAAAATATATTATAAAACCTCTCTATTTAAGTATTAAAAAATTAGTTATTTGTTATTTCTAATTAGTGTTAATTTTAATTTTTTGTGTTAGTAATACGTGCCGCTGAAATACCATGGGTGATACGAATCATTTACCATGGGATAACTTAAAAGAGTTTTTTTATATTTCGGAAAAAGATTTTAAGAAAAATTCTGTTTTTAAAGTAAAGTGTATAGTGTGTATTAAAGAAAAGTACATCTCTACAAACGCTTCAACATCGTCAAACTTGAGGAAGCATTTGAAGGTAAGAAAATTGCAATTTTTTTATTTAAAATTTGCCGCTAAAGTGTTGTTGAAAGACAGGACCGTCTTAGATTTTTGTAAATTATATATTTATATTAAAAATGAAATTTGCAAGTTAGTTGTTTCAAAATGGTAATGCTCAATAAACATCACGTTTAAATCTCGGTTTAGGGAAATATTTTTTTGCAACTCAATTTATACAATATTGTAAAAAGCAAATTAAAAATACCATCAATTAATTAATAAACGGTCATCAAAACTTTTGATTCATATTTAATAGACACCTATCTGCTATTAAAAAATTATTTTTAAAATATAATACTGTTGTGCCATCCAGCGCTGCGGTAGAAAGGTTATTTAGTTGTGGTGGCCTTGTTCTAAGCAAAAAAAGAGCGCAGTTATCAGATGCTCTCTTAGAAAGCTGTATATTGTTAAAAGGTTCTGAATTTTAAAAATTATGATATATAAATAAATTAGGTAGTTTTGTAAAAAAAAAAGGAAAAATTACTACTGTATAAAATAAATAAATATATAGTTTTAACAACAATTGTGTTATTATTTCGGTATCTTAAAAGTATCTAAGATACTTTTAATAAGTATCTTGTATCTAAAGGCGCGTCCACATTAGTAAAAATATACGTTGTATGTTACATTCGGCACAAATTTGTGTGTGCGTTACAAATTTATGCGAGTGTGGACGTGTTCGCCGCATACGAACGCACCCAAAAATTTTCGCAACATTCAACACACGCGATCCATTCCTTGTCGGTTTTTTTCAAGACATCAAAGAGATTTGCGCCGCAACGTCGTTCTAGTGTGGACGTATTTTTCGCGAACGCAGTGATTTTGGCGAATGTTGTCATTGTGTGTTGGTGTTTAGAAATATAGGAGTTAATTTTAGTCTCACTATAATATTTCCACTTTGTTAAAACAACTAACTGTTACCATGTCTGATGCATTGATCATAATGAAAAGAAAATGTACTGCTTTCATTGTTATGCACCATCTTATCAAGGAAAAAAATGAGAAGAAATTAAAAAGCAGGCGCTATTGGATTAAACATCTGTATCAAAATAAAAAACACAATGGTGGCAGTAGGTTATTGAATGTACTATCGTTGGATCTTTTTAATTTTATTGAAATGCCACTTATCCTTTGGATCCCATAAAACCTTATGTTTTCGGTATTCTTGAATTAAAAGAAGAACATCGTCTTTGTTTAAATTCATATTCATAAAAGAATAGAATAAACGTTCACGTTGTTTCAACGACAACAAACTACACACACGTGTTGATCGCGGACGCACGGCGCAGCGATTGCAGCGAATTTGCGGCGCAAATATTTGTGCCGAATTCTACATTCAACACACAACGTATATTTTTACTAATGTGGACCCGCCTTTATCTGAATACTTTTATGAAATGGGTATCTTATCTTATCTTAGATACTTTAATGACCAATGTATCTTATCTTATCTTAAGATACTTTTATAGAGGTATCTTCCCAAGTCTGTTTTTTGCACAGTTTGCCCAAATTTTTTCCTTAAATGCCTAGGTTATTAAAGGATTAATAGAGATACACATGAAATTAAATGGTTTTATTAACAAACTTCCCAAAAACACCTACACCATTTACATAGTTTAAAGCATAGAAATAAAAATTTATATGTAGCAATATACTTAATGCAATTAATACAATGTAACTATGACTATAATAAAAGTACATAGATAAAAATTGTAATTCAGGAAGAAATTTTTAGTACCCTTTAAAACATATATATTTAGTTTCCTTAAGCAGTGTGTTAATTGTTACAAAAAGAAGTGCACAATAAAGTGCTATTACAAAGAAGTGTACAAGATCAAAATCTTTGGAATACATATTCACAGTACTTCACCATAACTATTTTGTTTGCACCAAATGCAAATTATATTTTACGATGTTAAAATATGTTTAAATTTCTGGTACAACAAAAATTGCACTACTGAATTAATACATTATTAAAAACAGTTTGCCTTCGCAAGCAAACATGTGCATATAATAAAAATTCTCTTCTCGAAACATTTGAGAAGTGCAAACGTTTTTAGTAAACCTTTCAATATTCAGTTTTTAAGTATACTCCGAAGAAGCCTCATTTCAACAACCAGTGTTGACTAGCTTAATTTGACTCGCATCTTTAAGACAGTTTCCGTTAGTGTTAAAATATTTAATGTTTTTCTAAACTCTCCTTATTTCACCCAACCGTTTAAATAGTTGCAAGACTAAATTCACTGTGCAAGTCAGTATGTGACTTAATTTCTGAAAGTCTGATTCAATATGTTAAATCCTTCAACTAAGCATGTTTTACTAGAATGTAAAGCGACAAGTGTTCATTTTTGTTCCCAAAACTTCTCAGCACAATGGAGTCAGTAAACACAGCTAATATACGTGCAAACGCCTTTCTGCTGCTGATCTTAATGTTTTCTTTTTGTTGCAGCAACAGTTAAAATTATAGAAAAACTACAGCATTTTAAGTAACTACTCGTCTTTGATAAAAACATGTTACTTTATACACCCCTTAATGAATATAATTTAAATGCAAATCTATATTCGAGTAAATGATTTTGAAAACATCTAGGGTTAATTTAATTATAAGTTGAAAAATAAAATTCATCCTTTATTGGTTTAGTTCTTACACTATCCAAACTGCAAGTTTCTTTTGGCTTAATTAATGAATAATACACACAAATGTAACAAATACTTAATTGGCTTTCCTTCAAAGATTAAGCTAAACAATATTCAGAAACAGTATTGCAAACTCATGATGGTGAAAGGGTGCACATGCAATTGATAATGGAGGTTGTTTGTTTTTCAATAAGATTTGGTCCAATTTGTACTTAACTTATTTTAAATAAACACTTTGCTTGTTTAATATTATGGAACCATTTTAAACATTCATTATTCGCTTTTAGTAAAAAACATTGTAAATCTAGTTAATACAGTATATCTAATATACATCAAATTTAACTTTCCAATTATAATTTTGAGAATCTAAGCCCGGAAGAATCTGTAAAGTTTTAATGACTTAAATTTTAAGTTTTTACATGTGTAGAAAAATAAACATTTCTAAATTATTTCTTGACAAAAAGGTCACTAAAGTACAAGTTTATCTCAAAGTCTTATTCAGAAATTTTTTAAAATATCGTTTTCCCTTCCCGTTTTTTATCAATATTTGTAACTTGCATCGCTCAGACACATTCACGTCTTACCTCTTGCAGTGGTATCTCGTAACTAGACTAATCTTTTATGCTTGTAACTTGGTCTACTTCCTTTTAAAAGCTTAGTCTTTTAGAACTACAACTGTACATTTGAAAAATGTTTTACAGAAGAGATAAATAACTGTTACTACTGAAACTTTGATTTTGATTCTAGTTTAAATTACGATACACGATTTTACCATTATAGAATATATACAGAATAACAAGGAACTTACCGCATTGTTATAACATTGCTAATGTGTCTAAACAATTACTTCACTTAAAAATATGCAGTGCTATCGCTGCATAAAAGTGTGGCTCTTGTATTACTATAGTTTCAAAAAGTTTTATTATCACATTGGTAATTAACAGTTGCGGTTACATGTTTCACAGTATTATATTTCAGAGATTTTGCTTTTTGGCTATTTTCTATTACATAGAATCTAAACGGAAGCAGGTTCTGAATATTACAGTAAACTCCCTTGTTATAAGGTTTCCATATTTTGCTTTTGCGGGGATATATTACGTTAATCTTTAAAAAATGAGGTAACAACATATAAGAAATGGTTGTTATATCTAAATTAGTTTGTATTGACAGTTAGTAACAAAAATGGAATTAATCGGTGTACGATAGGGGTCTAATCGGTTTGCTGCCTACCGCTCCTTATGTGAATGTAATACAGGAACTGATACTTTGTAACCATGCAGACAAATGTGTACAACAAAGAACAATGATATGCACCAGGATGGAAGATAGTCACATTAAAACATCAGTTTTATACTAATCGCTTTAGGCAAGTATCAACCACGTTTGTTTCGCAAATATCTACTCTGTTTGATATTTGTTCACTGTATTGCAATCCAGTACATTAAATAATAATAAACTTCAAATTCAATTTAATTTAAAAAAAGTTAAAAATACAATTCTTACATTACTATTACGTCAGGTTTCCAAAGCTAGAAGTTTAAAATACGAGACACCACTGACATATTTTAAATACATATATTTTTATAAAGTACAATATCCCTAACCCATTTATGTATACACCAACACAAAAAGTTTAAATTTTGGTAGTGTACTTAATTTGTTGTGAATGCATTTAAATATAAATCTATAGTATTAAGTAGCTTGTAGAAAATTTAAAATGTACATTTACATACTTCAACTAATTTTGAATACAAAATTTAAAAAAAAACCAATGTAAAAATGTGAATAAAAAAGCACAGCTTAAAAGCTTAAGCTTCAGACTTAAATTTACACCAACACCACTGAATTATTCGTTTTTCGGCTTATCACCACCACCGGCACTACCAGCTGCAGCATTACTACTTGATTCTTCTTCTTCTTCATCCTCAGAGTAATTGCTAGGTTCTTCACCTGGCCGCAACAGACGCCCTACGAACTCATATTTCTCTGCAAAGAAAACTTGCTTACAGAGTGCATTCTAGCACACTTACATGGAAATAAGACTAAAATTCTTAAAAAAAAAACATTTCATATTTGTATAAACATATTATCGAGTCAAATCTAGTATATAGAGTAAAGTCTCACATTTGCAGTAAGAACCAATTCACTTATCAACAATTTCAACATCACATTTTTTACTTCAGTCTTAATAACCCAAACTTCTGTTAATCACTTATTATTGTAAATGTAAGACTTTGCTTTACAGTACATTTTGAGAAATATTTTATATCACGAGGGGTGTCTCACTAGCGGCAATAGGTGTACAAATTTTCGGCAATCACGGCAATCATTCGGAAAACACGGCAATCATTCGGCAAACACGGCAATAACTCGGCAAACAGGGCAATCACTCGGCAATCACGGCAATACAACGGAAATCAATGAAAATAAGTGAACGATTAACAAAAATATGCGGGTGTAAGCGAAGCTAGACAAAAGCTAAGTCTTAATTTTGTATTTTGTATTACTATTACAGTACATAGGTAATGTGAACTAGTTAAAACCAAGCTTGTTGCCGTTTAGGACAAAATCAAAAAGTACGTAATTCCCAGCTAATTTTTATTTAGCTGGTGTTTACTACATAATTATTGTTTATTTACTAACAAGTATTAGATGAATAACAAATTAAAAAAATAACTTCAACTCGAATATTACCGACGGCATCAACTTTACTTGTAGAAGGTCACGCAGTTAAAGTGGAAGTCCCTACAAGCATGAGAAATGCCACCATGCAATAACGTATATTAAAGATAAATACAAATTTATTTTTTGGTTTTCGATATGCATAATGTGTGTAAACTTTATGTGAGGCTATTAATCCCCATATCTCATATCATTTAGATAGTTAAATGTACTTATGAAAGTGTTGCAAGACGTTGGTTACTTACGGACTGCGCGCGCTCCTACGACGCGACGTGACAGGTGCTAACATATTTAAAGCGCTCACGAAAATAGTTATAACAGCTTTATTTATACAGTTATCATAAATTTGCAAAGAATGAAAAATATTTATTTTTATTAGAGCTAATTGATAGGCGTATTTAAAATCACGTAACTGCCGGAAAACACGTTGTCGATACTAAAAGGTATCGGTTTTTCCCTTAATTTTCAAAATAATTGAAAATTCTTGCTGATCCTAATAAGGTACTTTAAATAGTCTATCAAACTGATGAAATTTGAAAAATTATTAAAAAAGTTTGTAGTTCATTGCAAGCTCTATCGGCTCAGAAAGTTTGCAGAAAAATGTTGTGGGCAGTTTTTGAGTAAAATTTTTTTAAATATGTCCAAAACTTTGAACCTAGCTAGTATATTCACAATTTTCATATTTTCCAAAATATTTTTGCATCACTATTTTATGCTTATCGAGGGCTCTTATATAATAGGATAATTTGTATTGATTGGATATTTTGTTTTTGAGTAATCGGGCATTAAATTTAAAATTTTCAAAAATTCGTAGAGGGCTTCATTTTAAAGATACAGCATTTGGTAAAAAGGCATTTGATTTATCTTTAGATGCACCACAACGCTATGTATTCAAAATTTCAAAACAGTGTTTATATAAAAATCTATAACAAAAAAACAGGTTTAATTTCTGGGCATGCATTGGAATATAATTTGGGAGATTAGTAAAAAACAAATTTGTAGTTCATTCATCGACTAAGAAAGTTCAAAAAAATGGTGTGGGCAGTTTTTGTGGAATAAATTTAAGTATCTATATTTACAATTTTCATATTTCCAAAATTATATTTGCATTACTTGATTATACTTATTAGGGGCTGTTAAATAATGTGACAATTTGTGTAGATTAGATATTTTGCTTTTGAATAAATCGTGCATTAAAGATACAGCATTTGGAAAAAATCATTTGATTTGTCTTTAGATTCACTACAACGCTATGTACCCTATAAAAATCGGGAAAGGGGTTCCGGAGATACAGGAAAACGAACGCACCCACCGACCCACAAACGAACATTAAAAAAACACTTTTTTGGGTTCCTTGGACCCCAAAACGCGTATTTCCATTAAAATCTGAAGTTCGAAAATTTACATGAACTCGTCCCTTTACTTAGTTCAGCAAAAGTATGGGAAAGTAAAAATAGGAAACATGATTCAAACGATTCTGATAGTCCATCAATAAGGAACAAACAAAACCATCGTCAAAAGCTTTCGGCGTAGACCATAAACGAACCGTAGCAATAAATTATGTAAAAAGTGTTTTTAAATGTTCGAAATAGGATGTTTTAAAAGTAGTTGTAGAAAAAGCTGGCGATCTATCTGTAGAAATTGACAGCGATTTCTGCACGCTAAAAGTATCTGTTTCAGGTGCGACTACGCGGCAAAATTTACTACGTTCCAGAAAACTCTGGCAAAAAATGGGTGCTTTGAAGTTTTAACTGGCATTTTAGAGGACATTTCCCTTCTAATAAAAAAAACGCCGAGACAAAATTCTTCAGGAAGCTTAAGAGAAAAGTCAATACCCAAAATGGCACAGACATTTAAAAATATTAGTTTGATGTCGATTATAATTTTAGTTCGAACTTCAATATAATTTATATTCAGTATAATGCATTAATATATTCGTTTACCCAATGTTCATCCCATATCTTCCACAATATTTTATGACGCAATTTTAAATATAATATACAGAAGTAACAATTATTAGTATTGTCTTGAGATTTAGATCATACCTAATACCATTACAATTTTTGTGGTAATACCAGATAATGGTTTTTCCTACCCACTAAATATTAATGTTGTTTACATAAAATTGCAATGAGAAATTTACAAGATTTCAAGTTGAACACCAAAATATTGTAATCGAAAACGAAATTACCTTCTTGTTTTTGATGAACGAGGCAAAGTCTAAAATAGAAATAATATAATAACACAAAAAGTCAGCTAATGAAGGCTGTACAGAATCAGAATAATCATTGAAATACATCGAAAATCGCAGCAATAATCGACAATAACGTCCGCAAACAAGGCAATCAGTGGACAACAACCCGAAAATCACGGCGATAACTAGGAAATCATCGGCAATAACTCGGCAATCAAGTCGGCAATCACGGCAATCAAGTCGGCAATCACGGCAATCAAGTCGGAAATCACGGCAAACACGGCAATACGGCAATAGGTGTACACAATTTTACTGAGTGAGACACCCCTCGTTATATCATAACGTTCCAACTTCAATCGGTAATACAGAATACCCCAACCAAGGACTATATACATTCTAGACCTCTCAATTCAGTGGAAGGGTGGTTTCGGTACAATATACAACTGGAGATACCATACAGGTGGCAGTTGCTGTATGCAATGGAAACACAGTGGCTCAAATATACAGTATGATATGGGATCATTTACCCGGGCGACTGTAAGGAAGGAGACAAAAGCAAACAAAAAGTAGGCCTTCCACTGTCACATTCATAATAAAACTAATATTGTGCAACTTAAGTAGATGGCAATAAAACATTTTTTAATAAAAAATAAAGTTTATTTGTAATACGCAGGGAATTATCATTTGCGTACAAATACAGGTGATTTAAATCAAGCAATTTTTTTGAATAAATCACTATTTAAATCAAGATTTTAAAACCGATAAACAAAGGTACTTTTTTAAATTATTTTATAAAAAAAAACCTTTATGCACTATTCAAAACACCAAAACCACCCTTCTACTGAGTTGAGAGGTTTAGCTCTTGCAAAATGCAAATCTTCGAAAATCGAGAAACAAATTAAAAATGCGTTGATTAATATAACAAATATCACCTTGACCAATTTATGATTTGCACGATTTAAATTGTTCAAACACTAAATCAATGAATAAATAATGTTATTGGTTATCTTGTTTTGATTTTTAAATAATCTGAAAATATAAATTAGCCCTTTAAAGTTTAAAATGCAGCACTGACATGTTAATTTAAATTAGGGTATTAAAAAAATCGATTTTCATAATTTTTCTAATTAAAATCCATTATTTTCATTTAAGTGGTTTTTGTATGGTGTAAGAAAACTTTTTGTTGATTTTATTCTTAATTTAGCTCAAAAACCTCAAAGGTAAAACAATTAACATATATTAACCAAAAGCTTCAACAACGTGACAAATGGCATATAGATAATAATCCAAAAGTTTTTTGATTGTAAGAGTTGATGTACTTATAAAACCGTCTGTCTGTTTTTTTTTACTGCAAAGTAATATTTTGCCGAATACATATTATCCAGCTCTGCCAAATATCTGGCCTAGCTGGTCGGATACTATCCGTTACACGTCTAATTGTAATTAAATCAACAGAAAGTTCTCTTACATCATACAAAAATCACTTAAAATGAAAATAATGGATTTTAATTATAAAAATATAGGTCTTATTTATTTGTTCAAAAAACCGATAATCTTTGATTTTTTTTTAAATCGCGATTTAATTCATAATCCCTTTTACTCAGGGTCGTGGAGTGTCTGTGTCACAAATGTTTGTATTTTTCCAAAATAAAGCACTTTGTTTACCGCTTTTAAAATCTTGATGTAAAGCATGATTTATTTAATAGTAAGAAAAAATATATACGTGAGTTTCATACATTTCCGTTAACACAAAAATTATAGCTTTAATTTTAATATACAACCCTAGTTATGGTTATATCATAATCCATACCTAGACATCCCGAAAATGCTGCCATGCCCGTTTATTTTATATCCAAAAGCGCCGCCAAAAAGAACACACTTTTATTTTGTATGTACTGTTAAACGCCAAGTTTCAAGTATTATCTAACTTTAATTTTCAATTACTTGCAGTTTAACTGTAAAAATGTATAGCTTAAGGCGAGTCATTTACGCAGGATATGCTTATTAGGATTCGACATAAGACAGGTAGGTAACTCAGCGTTTGGGAAAAAACATGACTTGTCCAGTGGTATTTCACTCCAGTACCAATAAATTAACAACGTAATGCCATGATAAGTTCAAGAAAATAGGCGATCGCTTCGCAAACTGGCGATCATCTCCAGAACTAAGTGCTTAACGATGACCATTAGTAAGATGTCTAGAATATATATCAGAGTTCCCACTAACTATCAAGAATTAGAATCCATGACTTTTCCAGGATATCCATGACCAAAAATCATACTTACCCATGACTTTTGACAAAAAACATCAATAAAATTAGAGACGCATAAATAATCACGTTTAGGCGTTTTTATCAAGTCACAAGACAGTGTGTGGCGGTCTCACTTGCACCTAATCATAAGCCATATTACGTTCCTTGGAATTTAACAAGAATAAGAAAAGTACCTCAATGATATTTCAAAAACCTTTAGCAGCAATTGTTTTATAAGCGGCAGTTTTAAAAATTCAATCGGAAAATTTTTAATTTTTTAAAATTATGTTAACACTACTGCAGAAAAATCTGGTTTTTACTGTAAATCAAGACTTTTGCCAAATTTTGCATAAAATCCATGACTTCCAGGTTAAAATTTTAATTCCCTGACTTTTCCATGACTTCCAGGGTCAGTGGGAACCCTGTATATAGTCCTTGCGCTAACAATGCTCGGTTCCATTAAGTCAGGAAGACTTTTTTTCCCAAAAAAATTTAACTGGTTATTAAATCCCCAAGACACGTGTTTTTGTTTAAATATTAACAATCAACACTGAAAACCTTCAGGAAGTCGATACGTTCCTATACTAGCAGCGAGTACCTATGGTAAAGTAAAATGTAATCAAAGACACTTGGGAGTGATCACCCAATTACTTTTAATGCCACTTATGTCAAGAATCTACATTTATATGTATTGCATATGACTATTTTCAGCATTTTACAAATTGCAAAAACCAATGTAATTTGTTAGAAATGAAATCTTGAATGTTCTGATTCAAGATTGTCAAAACTGTACGATATATTTTGTAAAACCACAAGAGTGGAGTTTGGAGCAGGAAATGAAGAGTTTACAATTATTACAGGTTTTTTTTTAGAAGAGCATAAAATAATATGTAAAAAACAGAATTCACATTCACTGCGTCAACAATAATACCTCCTGATATCTATACTCGATATCAAATCAATTGATAGCTTTATGGTGTACGAAAATTAGAGTAATTATGTTTCACTAAGTGTCATTACGACTAGTGATGTAGGTGGCAAATATTTCCATCCGAATATTTCCATAAGTTGCAAATATTTTGGAACTTTTTGCTTAAAAAAACGAATAATTGAACTTATCGCAAAGTTTGTGAGAATATTCCTGCCGAATATTCGCATTTTCTACCAGACAATTAAAATTCTAAAATCAAATGATTCAGAAATTTTGTAAGGAAGAGAGTGCTCGACTCCAAATCTGAAAATCTAGAGGATATTTTTTCACAGGCTACATACACTAATTCTATTGTCAGTGAAGAAGGCTTTTTTGATTTGGAGTCTGAATCAGGAAATTAAATCAAATATATAATATAAACCCAACTTTTGTGTTTTATAAGGCATGTTTGGAGAAAAAAAGTCCCGAAGGTTTAATTTAATTTTAGATTCGAGACTAATAGACCTGGCTGGTAGAAGCAGGTTTAAGAATTAAGATAATTCTATAAGTGAGAAATAAATATTATAAATCTACAGAGCATGGCCGGGTGTGCAAACATATTTTATAATTTTACAAATAATGCCCCCAATTACTTAAATACATAATAATAGTAATCCCTAACATTATAATAAGATAATTGCTAACAAGGTCAATACTATAATATAGACTACGAACCTTTGAACTGAGCTTCCCACTCTCGAACTGAATCCATTTCCATTGAATTTAAATCACTTAAATCATCATAACCGTCAGTCTTACATGCAACTGAAAATGTAGCTAACCCCCTTGAAGCGTCACGGCCAGCAAAAGCAGAGTAGGGGCCACCTACAATTTGAAATTCATGTAAATGTCAGCGAACATTGAATTTTAAATTTTGCTATTATAAAATCACTTACCAGGTCCATAAAATCTTTTACCCTTCGTAACATCATAAACAAAGCCATTTACAGCAACTAACACACGACCGTCTTCTTGTGTTCCGTCGAATTTTGTTAGTTCTTCTACTGTAAAGTCTTTTCGTAATTTGGGAAGTTGAGGTTCTGGAGGGTGATACGCAGGCACAGCTTGGGAACGTTTTAAAATTTTATACGCCAAAAATGCTATTGCAATTACTAATGCAATATTTACAGGACTTTGCACTATTTCCAAAATTATATTTGTAAGGAAACCGCCCGATTCTGGTGCTGGTGCATCTTCTGCCATTTTGATTGACTTGACAATTCCGGAATTACTTTTTCTGCCGTTTGGTGTCACTACTAAGGTTTCTTCTTATTAATTGCATAAACCGCGTAAAACTTAAATTTTAAACAAATAACGTGTATATTGCGATATTCGCTTTAATTTTATAAAGCAAAAAAGTTATTTGGTTCGTTCGCGTACATCCTCGACTTTCAAAAATGTAATAAACGATCGATAATGTTTACTTTAATATCAATTGTAGGCGAGGTTGATAAAACCACTTTAACTACTTTAACAAGACCTTGGTTACTATTGGTCTAAAAATGTATGTATGAACCATGATTAAACAATTTATTTTCCTAAAACTTTATCACCTTTTAAGTAGCAGCAGTGGCGGACTAGCCACAAAGTTAATTATTCAGCTAAATCTAGTAAGTTACTGCCTACGTTAATTAAAATGGTACAGTTTTTATTCAAATTTGTAAAACAATTTTTTGGCGGCAAATGCCGTCTAGGGTGAACTTGATTCCGCACTAATGCTTAGAAGAAAAATACTTTTCCTCCTCTCAATTCAAAATTGTTCAATTTATGTTTTTATAAGTAAGTTAAATCACTAAATTTATGATGAAAAACACAAGCCACTAAGCCATAAAACTATTATTTTAAAACGTGATGCTTTAACATTTCTGCAAACAATTTATTGCAGATACATGCGAATTTGAAGAGGTGATGCGCTCGCTCAAAAAAGATTTTCCAGTGATTTGAAGTAGGCCATATCTTTTCCTTGAGGACACGGGACGCCAAAAACTTGTTGTTTTGACGTATTGCAAATAGTGAAAATCTTTTTCTTAAAACTTTTCAAAATTATACAAGGACTCGGTGGAACTGATATGGCTACTCATTATTTTGCTGAAAAATGCGCTCTTTCAAGCACATTAAACAGCACCAACCAGTTCTAATTAAATGTCCTAATTCATTTTTTTCTAAATTTTCGTGGGGAAATCCCCCTCACACTAAGCTCAACAAGCGGCAAAGGCATACCTGAGTTCGCTCAAATAATCTTCTCTGGCCACGCTTATGCTTCTAGTTTAGGTTGAGATCTTTTTTAGCAAATATATCTTTAAGGGAACACTGATCTAATAATGTGTAGGGTTGAATATTTTCTAGTACGCTCCTGTATAACGAAATGATCAAGCAGAATTGTTAGTTCATGAGGAAGCAAAATAATCAAAAAGATATATTCATTTTTTATTGTTAGAAGATGTTACAATTATTTAACAACATTTTTGGTAATTCAGTTTTTCTTTTATTTTTTATCTAGCACATAGGTCATAATGTTTGTGGCAAGAACCTATTTCAATTCCCAATAAGTAGTGTATTATTGTAGTGGTGAATATATGAAGCACTTGAAAATATACAGTGTGATAAAAAATTTATTTAGTTACCTATACAAAAGTATTTTGCAGATTATTTCATGTGGTTATTCTTATTGAAGACAAATTGTTAAACATTACATTTATTTAGAATGTTTGTAAATACGAAAATATGTGTGCGTTTATGACCATAATAATTTTAGCACACACTATAATTTGTTAGCAACTAGGTACTAATCTTTATTTTAATTATTTTCATTTTGATTAGAAAATTAATAAAATATTGTAATTTTGATGTTTTAAAATTTTCAAGACTATCATGTATATACCTGCGGTGCGGATGAATTTATCACAAACACATGTAGAATCGACAAATAGTTCTATAACAAAATATTATCTGTTTTTTGAATTACTCTACCAAAATGTGTCAGAAGTTTGTTATCTTTATTATATTGCCGTATTAGCATATTGAGAATGTACTTAAAGAATTAGAATATGCTATAAATTGCGATTAGAAATTTTTCTTAAAGTGCCACCTTAACGTTTTGAGCCTTGCACATAAAACCAATAAAAACAAACAAATTACTAAAGTGTCCAGTATCTATTATTTTTATAACAGAATAAAATTCTTAAAATATTACTTAATCTACATCTTACATTGTATTGCCGCACGGTCGAAAAGGTTATGCAGACTCAGTAGGTACATTTGCTTTTTGTCAATCTTTCGATACATTGTTTTTGTTCGCAATGTTTTTCAACATGCAATAATTATAGTGTTACACACTAGTGATATACACACCTAGACTTTATTATTAATTTTAACCAGAAAAGTTTTTAAATCAATGCATTGACCATGTTTCAGATGTTAACAAGCAGTTTTATACTAAAGCATGGTATTTTTATAATTTTAGCTATTTTTGCTTAAAGAATTTTAAAGTAGTTTCTATTTTTAGAATAGGTACAATACAGGGTGTCTTAGAATAATATCATAATTTATACAGCGGATTTCCTACTGTAAAATAAGATGGTTAATCTTAATAAACATGGTTCCTTTGTTTCAAAGATGGCGTGTACAACTGCTTTATTTGTCAGTATTGATAAACTCTTAAAATTAAAAAATACACAAATTGTACATGCGATTATATTTATCAAAGGTCTACGTTTCATACGTACTAATCTTTGTCTTTAGAGGTGGCACATATGAGGGGATACTGGTACTTTTTTATTAACACTTTTTCTGGTTTGACATCTAAAACCTGTCTTCAAAATTTGTATGTGTCCTTGTTTCTACAACTAACCTAAAAACTTCGGGGACGCGACAGCATTGTTTTAAAAACAAATATCAGGAAATTTGTAATTATCCTGTGTTCTGCTCTTATTTCAAAATCTGCCGTAGGCGCTTTATAAAACGGTGGATTTTATACAGCTTGCCTACGAAATATGTACTATTTATATGCATCTTGATGAACACTCGCAGCCTTTCATGCAACTACATTTTTTATCAAAAATTAATTTATCCCGAAAATGCCTCTTTTGTCAGCGTTTGTTCAAGAAATAACATTATTAAAAAAGTTTAGAAAAGTACCAAAACAAAACAAAACTATTTAGAAAAGAGTATCAGTGCCCCCCTTTTGTGCCACTCCCATAAAAAAAGTTTCATGCAACATGTGTTAATATTATACAAGTTGGCTTTTTCAATGCAAAACATTGGACGTTTCTCAAAGGGCAACAATAGCGGTGTACTCTCCGCAAGAGACTCTGCAATCGATGTCACATTTGATATTTTCATATGGTGTTTTGAATATTTAAACTTCTGTTTTAAACCGAAAAAATAATATTTTAACCAAAAAAAACTATTACTTCCTCTAAATGTAGAAACATTTTGCATAGGATTAATAAACTTGAGAAGAAGAAATATAGCGAGGTGTAACGGATAAGCGCCACCTACTGGAGGTTTGATCGTTATTGTTGCCTGTTCTAATTTGGCCGGTACCTACTTTGCTATATCTACTGGCTTTGAAAGAAAGCAAAATTTAGCGTTGTCTGTGAGGGTCCAACGGTCCATATCTTGAAAACATATACAGGATGTATCAAATTGCGTGTTAACTATGGGATCTCGCTTATTTGAAGATATACGACGATGGTTAAATTAGAGAAAAGTTGTGGAATTGTATGCTCATCGATAATTTAAAAAAATATTACACCCATCTTGCTTAGTTTCTGAAAGAACTGAAAAAAACTGAAGTTTCAGCAAACTTTGTTTTGAGCGTAGGCAGCAGGTTATTTTATTTTTTATAAAAACAAATAAATGACAAATTTTCTAACATACTCAATTTACTGAAAATACCACTTGCAGTTTTTATATTTGCAACTGACATAACAAATTTGAATAACAGGTTAAATAAATACAACCTGATAACACTTGAACTGCACTAATTCAAACCATTAGTAAATACATGTTCAAAACATTTGACACCTTTGTAAAACATGCTCAGAAGCTCGTCTAAAATAAGCTGTCTAATCTGTGTGTTGCTAACTGTGTCATTAATTTGTTTTTGTAAAAAATAACGTAACCTGCTGCCTACGGTCAAAATAAAGTTTCCTAAAATTTTCGCGTACCTAATATGTATCTAAAGGCCAAAGTAAATAAAAGTGGCGTTTGGTTTTACTTCCATCAGTTCATGGCCTACTAGCATTTTTTTAAATAAATTAGATGACGTGGTCTTTCCATGGCACTCTTATGAAATTTTTATTTTCTGTAATAAAATGCTCAAAACTTAAACAAAATGCAAAGTGTGACACATCGTTGAAATCAGAATTAAAAACTCTATTCAAATATGAAAAAATTGAAATTTAACAATCGTCGTATCTCTTCAAGTAAGCGAGGTCCCCATAGTTAACACGCAATTTGATACATCCTGTACAGGCATGCCATTTTAGCAAGTTTTATGTATTTCAAAACCCGTGTTTATTCAGATTTTTCATCTCATTTTTAAGACAGAACTTTACTGTATAAAATATGACAGACTGTTCCGGGACACCCTGTATTTCTATATTAATCCTAGACTTTGACATAAGATTAGATAGGTCTATTAATATGACTGCACAGATCAAAGTTTCTGTAAAATGAGCAACGAAAGAAAAATTCGCAAGCTATCCATATGTTGTAGATAGAGTGATATCAAGTAATATAAATAAATTGTAATAAAAACTTATTGCCAAATTTAACCAGGTATTAGAGATTTGTGAAGAACGTATTTAAATTGATACTATTCGTTGCGATGTATGCAGTGAAATGTACAGCAAATGTAGCGTTTTCTGAAAAATTCTGTGTATTTAAAATTATATTCTTCAAGGCTTTCGCGGTTTCTTGAACTGTCAATATTACAATTTACTTTCTGCTTAGACCACGTCATCATGGGTGTAATCCCAAAATGACGACGCGGAAGCCGAAAGTAAATTGTAATATTGACAATTTAAAATTATTTTCTTATAAGTAATTTTTATTTTTGTTTAATTTCAGCTAAAAATTCAAATAGAGACAAGCAACATTTTTAACAAAATACACTCTGTCCATAAAGTAACCCCCCCCCCCTCCTAACTAACTTTTGAACGACTTAATATTTTACTAAAAAATTTGGTGTGCTTCAATGGGAAATTAAATACCATTTTTAGCTCATAATTAAATAATGTATCATTCAAAATGGCGGCTGGGCGCCATTTTGAAATTTTTTTTAAATAGAAAGGGGGGTCGAGTCGCACCTCATTTGAAAGGTCTTTTAGTTCTGCATCTGATCCTAGAGTTTCAAAGAAAAATATTTAGCCATAACAAAATGACAAACGTTTGAAGTAAAGAAGTCTATTAAAAAAAACTAAGAATTAAAGCAAAAACAAATGAAATTAAGTGTTCGAAATGTTCACCATTCACTTCTTGGCACATAAAAAGTCGGTTATGACATTCCTGCCTTACATTTTCATAAGATTCTGGAATGATATTTCTGCAAACTTCTGTAATGCGTTTTTTTACAGAAATGTCACTCCAGAAACTTATGAAAATGTAAGGCAGGAATGTCATAACCGACTTTTTATGTGCCAAGAAGTGAATGGTGAACATTTCGAAAACTTAATTTCATTTGTTTTTGCTTTAATTCTTAGTTTTTTTTAATAGACTTCTTTACTTCAAACGTTTGTCATTTTGTTATGGCTAAATATTTTTCTTTGAAACTCTAGGATCAGACGCAGAACTAAAAGACCTTTCAAATGAGGTGCCACTCGACCCCCCTTTCTATTTAAAAAAAATTTCAAAATGGCGCCCAGCCGCCATTTTGAATGATGCATTATTTAATTATGAGCTAAAAAATAGTTATTTAATTTCCCATTAAAGCACACCAAATTTTGTAGTAAAATATTAAGTCGTTCAAAAGTTAGTTAGGGGGGGGGTTACTTTATGGACACAGTGTATATTACAACCACGAGGCACACTAAAAAATTTTGAATTTATTATTCTTCGAACTTTTTTAAAGCCTCGCCAAAATACTTATGTAAAATTAAACTTGTGATACATCACTGCGTATTTCATGAAAAAGTGCTGTTACAAAAATTAAAGACTTAAATGTTTTCAAAATTGTTTTTCATTTATAGTTACACAGATATGTCGTTTTATTCAAAAATGTGTACTCTTTCAAACAAATTTTTATAAAATGTATATTGCAATTGAAAGAACAGCTAAATTTTAGAATATTTTCACTGAAATTGGAATTGAACTTTGTTTTGATGATCTCCATTTAATAGATTATAGTATAGCAGTATTCTGTTAATATACAGTATCCAAACTGAATAATTATAGTTTAGGAGATATTTGCTGGAACACCTTTTGATGGATCAGTTTGTTGCTCATTGTGATTTGGATAGAAACACATAAGTTATGTGGCTCACTCTATATGTTATGTTTGTGACTAATCTTGTATAAATAAAAGAATATTAATAAAAACTTATTTTAACTTTAAATAATTTTATTATCAATGAAACATTATGCACAAAATATAGAATGCCCTTGAATTGACGGCGCTATAGGTATAACGCACCATTTTTTGTGAAATTGAAAAAAATATTTTAGCAATATATTTTGCTTATGTTTTTAAAGGCAGATTTATTTAAAAAGTTTTTTATTTTGGTTTATTAAAAAATTACCTTCGACAACAACGTTATTTTGAAATGATATAAAAAAAATCTGAAAAAATTAGGAATTGAATTTTATACTAAAAATGTAAATTTGGTATAAAAAACGACCATTATTCATGTTTACTGGCATTACTGCTAGATTTAACTGGGTCAACCGGTGCAGAAACTCTTTAATTCTACCGTTAGTGCGGGAATTCGCTTGTCGTCCGCTTTTGTTAACAAGCGACATCCGAATAAACAACTTTAATGACTTTTATTCGTAGATAAAAAATTACATACGTTTACTTGTATTGCTGCAACAAATTTTGAAAGATAGTTGACGACCAAGCATTGTCAGCCGATCTTTACCAAATTTGCAAGTTAAGTATAATTTCATAAATTCAATTCCTCTAACAACTTTTTCAGATAGGTAACTTTTTTGTATTATTTTCAAATTAATGTAGTTTGCTGCTGTTAACTTAAAAAAAATCAAAATGAGAAAACTTAAAATATTTATTTTGTAGATGTGCTTGTAAATACTAGCAAAAACTAGGTATTACCAAAAAAATTTATTCCAATAGAGATCACAAAAAAGCTGAAGTGTGGACTTCGAGTGGACTTTCCCATACTAGATATTAAGACTTACTGTATTTACAAACGTGTAATTTTTAATAATTACAATGTTATACAGTTCACCGAGTATTAGATTTATACGAAAAACAAGCAGCGGGAACTTGAATTTGCGATAGCCTGTTCAATTGGTTTTCGTACCGTAACTCTACCCATAGAAGCAGCGACTACCCGCACGAATGCAAGGTAAACGCCCGCCGCACTTCGGCGAATTACAAATTCCGCTTCGGATGTCGAACAAAAATGGCTATAATCGCTTTATTTGGGAAGTTATCAAAAATAAGCAAAGAATGAAAAATATATTGATCTATCTAGATCTAATCGATAGGCGTAGATAAAACCACGTAAATGCCGGAAATTACGTTGTTGAAATTAAAAAGTATCGTTTTCTTTCTTAATTTTTAAAATAGTTGAAGATTCTTGAAAATCCTAATAAAGTACTTTAAATAGTCTATCGAACTGATAAAAGTTTGTAACGATCGGCGTTTGCGTTTTTAAATAAATAATTAATCAATTTCAAATTTTTAAAAAACTCATGGAAGTCGGAGTAAAATTTGGGAGATTGGTAAAAATCTTATTTGTAGTTCAATGCAAGCTCTATCGGCCTAAAAAGTTTAAGAAAAGGTTGTGTAAGCAGTTTTCGAAAAATACATTTTAAAAAATTTTCAAAATTTATTGCGATCGTTTTTATATTTTCGAAATTAATTTTATTTCATCGTATATTACCCACAAAGGCCTCTCAAACAAGTGGTAGCTTATCCCGATCAGACTACTTTTTGAGTAAATAGGCGTTAAAGTCGAGATTTTCAAAAAGAGAATTCGGTAAAAAAGTTTTCGATTTGCCTTAAGTTCTTCTCTCAGATTTCGTGCTCAAATTTCCAAAATTTAGTTTTGAAAAAGAAAACGCTACAAAAAACATGTGTAAGTTCCGTTTCCGGTTTTGAATTTTTTTGAAAGGCCTTACTAGAACTGCAATTTTCGATATACCTCTCGATTTAAAATTTCATCAAAATCGGTCCAGTACTTTCGCCTGTAGAGGTGTCACCCACCCACACACCCATCAGACAGACATTTAAAAAAAAAAACTTTTTTGGGGTTCTTTGGGCGCCAAAACGTGTATTTCTGTTAAAATCAAGAATTCGAAAATTTTCATGCAATCAAATACCGAACGTATGGGAAAATAAAAATTGTTCGTTGCACATATAGTGTAGTCGATCCGGAGACACTCTGTACTATGACTTAAATTACCTTACAATTATCTTTTTAATGATGGGAGGAATATACGAGTTTTTAAAAGGAAGGTTGCAAGCTTTTGACTACATATAATTTATTATTTTAGAATTTACGTAATACCTAACTTATTTATCACATTCTTGAACTCTGACCTATTTATAATGTGTACGCACATATGGTAGTACATGATGAGCTTGATAAAACCGGAATAAAGTTCATTTTGTAATTTTTGTTGTAGGAAAGTTCAAAGAAATTATTACTATACCGGGTGTTAATGCAACCTTATTATGATAAATGAAATTTTAATATGTTTTATAGACCGTAAAAGCTCGTCATGTAGTCTGAAGAATCAGCTAGTTTAACTTCCAGTTTCACCAGAAATTATATAAATTTTCTCATTTTTAATGGACTTTAGAAAATTGACAGATTTGTTTAACAGATTATCAAAAAAAGACGTAAATCCAAATCCACTGAAACTAAACAATTTAATAAAAATACACAAACCCAACATGCCCATTAGACCAGTATAGTATCATACATACATGCACCCAACCACATGCTAGCAAAAATACTAAATAATACAGTTTCTAGTTTTGATTATAAACCAAATTATTTAATTAAAAATTCTTTCGAATTAATCAATAAATTATCTTTATTTGTAAGTTCGAGCTTTACTTCCTTTATTTACAATAATAGTATATTATAGACCAAGGTAGAGAAGACATTTTTCCCAGCCGAGCAGAATTATTTCCCGAGATGCGAGGCATCGAGGGAAATAAGTTGCAAGGCTGATAAGTCTTCTCTACCGTGGTTTATATATTATTTTTTCCACTACTAGCACCTTTATTCCTTTTATAATTAATTGATTTTACATTAATAAAAAATAAAATTACAAATGCAAATATGCACAAAAACAATTGCTTAAAAACAAGAGAATAGTTAATTTCAATTGACATTTATGTAAAAAATATATTTTATAATAGTGGTCATAAAATGTCCAATTTTGATGATTTGAGTGAAAACTGCAGTCCTCCTGAAATTAGGGAAGGTGCAGAAAGTGTTGGTGAACAGTTATTACCAGTAAAATCAAAAGATTTTTACATGAAAGTTTATAATTTTAAATAGGCATGTGAGTACTCGATGTCGATAGCAATTGTTTTCATTATTAACCAGTAGTTAAAAATGAAATATTATTAACCACTAGGAAAGAAATTCATCTTCTTGGCTCTAAAACAAAGTAAATAATGGCATCGTTTAATGCTAGTAGTGGAAAAAATAAATTATCTAATTTACATTTACCATCATAAAGCAAGCTAGTTAGCTTTGATGTTACTAATATGTTTTCTTCGAAAATACGTCCTCAGAAGTGTATTCCTTTGTTAAATAGTATTCTTAATAACAAAAATGTTGAGTTAATAAAGCGAACTGAGTTGATTCAATTATTTGAACTTTGCATAAAACCAAATTATTTTACTTTTAATAATAAAAATTATTTCCAAAAAGATGGTTTACCCATGGGAAGTCCAATTTCGCCTTCTTTAGGCAATATATTTATGGAAAATCTAGAAGTTCAAATATTCGAATCAAATCAATCTGAGAATGTTATACCTATTTTGGTTTTGTTCTGTTGATAAACATATTAGCATGTTTTGATAGTTCATTTCAATTAATTAGTGGATTTTTAATTTTTATTGACAGCTTGCATCCAAACAAAATTTACACTAGAAATTGAACAAAATAACTTTTTAGATTTAAACAAAAAAATTGTTTTAACTAATAAACTTGAATACCTACTCTGTTTATAGAAAACCTACACAAACAGACCTTACAATGAAGTTATTTTGAATTGATTGTGTGGTAGGTAGGCACATTATTAATAAATATTTAACTATTTAAAATTAATAATTTATTAATAAAATAAAACCCGTGGTAATTGTTTTACAATTTGTGAAACAATTACCAAGTGTTTTATTTTATTAGATTAGATTTAGATTTAAAAACGGGGAGGGTTTGTTATGCCCAATATCACTGCGGCCTCTTGGGCCTATTGTGTATCCCCTTCAGTCGCTAGTCGTTGTCAAGTAGATCCGTCCCCTTTAGCAGGTCTAGGAGTTTGTTGATCAGAGTGGCTGGCGGTTGTATCTCATTGGGTTTGATGCCCTCAGAGATTTGGAATCTTCTGCGAGCTAGGGCTTCGCATTCGAATATTATATGGGCGGCTGTTTCTTCTTCCTCACCACATAGTCTGCATATCGGATCCTCATTATATAGCCCTATGTTATGCAGATGTTTTCTGAAGTGCCAGTGTCCCGTTAGGAGTCCCGTCACTATTCTGATGTGAGTCCTGCTAAGTTGCTGGACTGGTTTTGTCAGCTTATGGGGATGGTTGCCCATCATAGCTTTGCTTTGTCTCTGTCGAGGTGAGAGTCTCCAGTGTTCCGAGTGTTTTGTTGACATCCATTGTTTAACTCCTCCCCTCGCTGTCTTTTTAGTTGTGCCAACCACAGGTTCAGGCCCTGTGAATGGTGTTTCAGATCCCTGCTTTGCTAGTTTATCTGCATTTTCATTTCCTTCTATGCCTCTGTGTCCCGGCACCCACACAAGTTTTACCTTGTTAGAGTTTTCCAGTTTTAAGAGGCTACTAAGGCAGTTCCAGACAAGCTTTGACTTGATCTGGTTTGAGTTCAGTGCTTTTAAAGTTGCCTGACTGTCAGAGATGATAAGGATGGTTTTGTTCATATACCCCCTTCTTATGTTCTCTTCTATTGCTGCTAAAACTGCATATGTTTCTGCTTGGAATATTGTGGTAGATTGGCCCAGTGGTATAGAGGTGCTATATCTTGGGTTGCTACCGTATATTCCAGCTCCGGTTCCGTTGTCTGTGCGTGAACCGTCTGTATACCATACTAGGCTTTTTTGCAAGTCTGGTGGTTCTCCTTGTTGCCACTCTCCACGGTTTATCCGTACTTCAAATGGTTTATGAAAGGAGTATTTTGTTAACATGTAGTCCGTACCCATGTCTAGCATTGGGTCGGATACTACAGTTGTTATTTTGGAGTGTCCCCATATCTGTTGGCTGCTTCTCCAATTGCCCGTGCAGTTTAAGCGGTATGCTCCCATGCGTGCCTCGCCCTTGATTATTAGCTCTAGGGGAGGAAGTTGCAGAAGAGCTTCCAGTGCTGCTGCCGGAGTACTCCTGAATGCTCCAGTTATACAGAAACAGGCCAGTCTTTGAACACTAAGGAGTTGGTTAATTGTCTGTCTTTGATTTACTTTTGGCCACCATACTAGTGAGCCATAAGTTATTGTTGGTCTTATCACTGTTGTGTATAACCAGTGGAATATACTATTAATTTTAAATAGTTAAATATTTATTTGAAAAATACCTCTTGGCAAATTTTCAAAGATAATGTTTCAAAATGTACGTTTTCTAAGTTAAAAATTTAATTTTTTTAGACATGGTGTGTAACTTTTAGAATCGTGCACGGTGGGTCAAAGCACCTTCAACAGTAAACAGAAATTACAAAAAAAAATATTTTTGAGATGCCAAAATTTCACTTAATTAGCATAGACAGATTCAGAATTTTATCCTAATTCCAAATATATATCTACAGGGTGTTCAATTAAAAATATACAAAATATAACGAGCTTTTACGATTTATAAGACATAGGTACTAAAATTTCATTTATTTATCTTAATAAATAAAGAGATAAAAAAGGATGTGCCATTATAACATCAAGTATTAATAACCTGCTAGAAACATTTAATATACAATAAAGTTGTAAAATGATGTGACAAGCTTGTTTCATACAAAAATATATAATTTGTTACTTGTTAAAAAGTTGTGATTCATAATGGGAATAGTTCATAATGTTAAAGCAAAAAATGCAACATTTAAAATCATTGAATGAATACACAAATAACAGAATACAGCACTGACTTTCATATTAACCAAAAAACTGTCAGTGAAAAGCTACTTTTGAAGATAGTTCTCAATCCCAGACGCAACAATCAGTATTCAGTGTAAACTAAATAAGTTATATAGTTCCATTTTTGGTTGTAGTTAGATACTCAAAAAAATTGTGAAACTTTTTGTTTTATGTTGATATGTTACATAACATAGGCACAGCTGATTATACAGGGTGTAACAGACCACTCACACGCCATGTTTTACGGCTGAACTATTGAACCTGTCGTGATTGTTTTAAATTATTAGTAGTGTTACCCCAGCGCACAATGCACTGACAGACTGAGCGTTGACAGAACCGGCTGAATGCTAAGTCACGTGATGCATTAGTTCCATAAGGGAGACGCGACGTTCGTGTAGATGTCGCCTCAAGTGAAGCGCGTCTAGCAGTCTTCCATTTATATTATAAATTAAAATAATTATTATTGAAAAATCGACGTAGAATAAAAATATAAAAATGTTTCATGTTCCATCTGGGGATAGAAACCTTTCATTGAAAAAAAAATGGTACAAATTGGTGAAGCGGTAGCCGCTGGAGGAACCGGAGAAAAAACCCTTTGAGCTTTTATATATGTATGGATTATTACATTTAAAACAATCACGACACGATGCACATCCTATTTGTCAAAAATACTAACTAATATACTCCTATCGGGTATAACAAAGGTGTAGTGCGAGTGCGATGTTGAGTTGTCCACTCCAACTCGCATGTCGGTTTAAATGTTATGTGAATAGACTTGATAACTGAAAAAAAAATTCTGTTTCACTGCCTTATATGCGGTAGAGTGACTGATTTATCCGATAATAGGAAGTAAATGTTTATAAATTGAGCAGCCATTATGTAGCGGTGAAAGATATCGAAAAACTTTGAATACAAAAATTGCTCAGTTTAATGGGACCTTTAAAATAAGGTATCACTTGACCCCTCGTCCTATTTAAGATTTTTCAGATAATATCTTTTGAATGTTCCCGCTTTTTTGAAGAGAGGGGGTAAGTACTAACATTTATTTTTTGTCCTCATATGGTACATCGTTGGAAATCTAATTTAATAGACTTTAACGATCAGTACCAATTTCTTGGTAGTATAGTTCATGTGCGGTTGGGAAAAGGTCTATGTAATGGCCGTTTTTTTGATATAATTGGCCGCTATTTTGAGCTATCAATATTTTTTTTTAAGTTGTTGGGTTTAAAAATACCGTTTAAATAAGGTAGGACTTGATCCACCTTCGTATTTCAAAATCTCGAGAAACCCCCCTAGCCTCCCCCAAAACTACCCTTTCCAGAGCCCCAAAAATATTCTTAATATTTTTACTGGATACCTCGCGTCCGATTTTTAAAAAAATTTTTTACTTTATCCATGTAAGTTCAATAGTTTATCCGTAAAAGATAGTAAGTGGGTGATCTGCTGCACCCTGTATAACATGTGGTGTTTTTCAAGACACCGTAACTTTCTACAAACTTTAAGGGCGTTATCTACATTTCAGAGCAATAAAAAAGTTCTTATGAATATCAGTCTGGAAAGGTTTCCTCAGTAAGTTACAGCCTCCTGAATTCATCCTGAAAGTGCATTCCAACAACGTAGATAATCCCTCTCCTTGGGGCTGCAGGTGTAACTTACTATCAAAGCTTGTGAAAATGATTTGGGCATTTAAAAGAAAACACCGAGACCTCGAAAACCATTAAATTTAGGGACTTTGGATTTTTAACACTGATATATGTACCTTAGTGTAAAAATACAGATTTAGAAAAAAATATAATGTGATGGCACATCTGGTGCACCTACTTAAATTAAAAAATAAATAGAAATACTAAGGCGAATAAGTAACGTTTACATAGATATAAAGTTTCAAAATTTTAGTGCAGGTACTGCAAAAGTTATCCATATAAAAGTAATTAGCCTGTCCCATCTTCCGAGAGTGGTAACTCGGTAGGGAACAGTTTCCAGACTCGTTTGTTGAACTGTTTTACTATTCTATACATTCAGTATACTTTTTGGTTCATTCTCAATCCATTTGGAAATTTTTCTAAAGTAGAACTACCTAACAGCATCTGCACCTGCTGCACTCTTCGATGTACAATTTGTGATGCATGCACTCATCGTTTTAAGTGTTTATATTACGAGGCTTTTATTAAGAACAATTTCCGCAAACATAAACAACTGGTTGCAATACACTAACCAGGAGCAATTGAAAGTTACAACTGAATTTGCCTATATTATAAGTATTGTGAAACAAAATTTGGCATCAAAGTTTGCACGAGTTGTCATAGCCTATGTCAATTGTCAATAAGAAATCTTATTGTTCAAAATCGTCGTCTGTGTTAATTTGTAAGAACTGGTGAAATGTCAGTCATAATTGATATCTCCATCAAAGAAACAAATATTTTAAAAATCCGCTACACAAAGCCACAACTAAAGTATAAACTTTTGATTGCTCTTGATAGTAACAAACGAAAACAAGCTAGCGAAACATCCAGAATATACCATGAAAAAAACCATTCAAAGCAAAATTTACTTAAAAAGATTAATTTACGAATTCCAGTCAACTCTGCTTAAACTAGCGTCAGCGATACTACATGTAAAATTTGTAATACATCTAATACCTGCGCCCTGTTTAAGTAATTTAGACTACGATCACCTTTCTTAAAACTTCACTAGAGTTAAATTAAATATCTCCAGACTGTAAACATGGTTATAAATGAATTTTCTAAACCTGGGCATTACCCCAAAAACCTTTTAAAAAATTGAAAAAATTTTGAGTCAGCTAAAATCTTATCTTGTCTGTACATGTGTCATGGAATTTTCGCTTATGGTTCAATAAATACATAGTTATTAAAATTTAAAAATATCAGTTTTGTCTGCCCGTCCCTGTATAAAGACTAGTGATGGGCATAATCGAACAATTTTTATAATGGTATGCAGTGGCGGCTCGTGTTGTGGTGTACTGGAAGGCATTTTAAAGGATTTTTTTAGAAAAAAACTGTTCTTACCCAAGTTTTAGGTAGCCTTATATTTCAAACCCATCCTTTACGTTGGCAAAATGATCTATTTTTACCAACATTTTCATTGAAGTCTTTAATAGACTTTCGATAAGCACTCTCTAATAAAATTATTGTAAATTGATACCTACATTGCCAGTGTGTCAAAATGCACAAAAGTTTTCATGTGCTTTACCGATAAAAAATGTGTTTGAATTTTAGTTTTTAAATGTTTGCAGTCAATATCACACAATGAATTATCACAAAATAGCCAACAGTGGAAACAAGTGAAAGCATTTTCTTACATGGCATTCACAATCCAAAATTATTTTGCACGGACATCATACCACACCACTAAATTATGATTACACAACCAACAACTGTTTGCACACTACTACGTCATGTACGTGCGAATCCCGCAAATTAGGCGGCTATAGGCATGCGCTTATTACGGAAGTTGTGGGTTTGTGACCCTGAAGACTTTAATACGCAGGTACTTCTATCTTTTTTTAGCTTGTGTAATATGAATTTTACCGCAATGAGCTTTCTATTTCACTCTTATTCATTTGAAGGCCTATTAATCCGGCGGCTTTATTCGGTAGCATATAGCTGAATTGGGGACTGACAGCCAAATGACCCTCGCATTCGTTTAATGCGCGCGAAATACTCAAACATTAAAACGTTTTTGGATCCTGCGGTAGCTCTTTAATAAACATTCTAGTATAGAAATCTCATACAAAACTTAACTATAAAGTATTTTTTAAATATTATAGTTTATAATATGTTATGTACTCAAACAAAAAGTAATTATTTATTTTGTCTTATTTCATTGCGAGGTCAATGGCCATTTGACCCAATAGAGAAACCGTCACTGATGGAATGATTTCCATTTGCTGAACTCAATAACAAAATGATTCATTCAGATAAAATCATACAGATGTTTCTATGTGGTAAAAAGTAGTGAAAACGCTCTCCCCTTGCTTCTCCAATGCTCTTTTGAAGGATTTCTCGTTCTTATTGTCTTTCCTCGAGCCGCTCGGCAAAACAGCGTAAATCTTCAGCTTCGAATAGTAGTTTTACTATTTTTATTAATTTATTTACATTACATGGTTAACTATGGCCTGTTTTTTTGAGTAGTATTTCTATAAACTTACTGTTAGGGGTATCTTTTGTGTGCATCTTAAGCTAAGTTTGTTTAATGTGTTCGGAGCGTTCCATGCATTCTTTTTACTCTCTCGTGTTCATCGACAATCGTGTACAAGAGAGACAAACGCTTGGAGTGCACAGAACACTTAAAACATACGCGGCTTTAGACAGTTTTTAGTGCTGTGTTATTAAGACATGGAAAAGTATTTATTTCAAAAATACACAGGTGGGCATTACATATTTTGGCATATCTCAAAAAAGGCGCATTTTACGAGAAAAATTAAAGAATAACGTTTTGTTTCAGATTAATTGAAGATTCAGAAAACACCAACTGAGGTTTTTTTTTACCAAGAAAAAGGCATGCTACCTTATTGCCACGCCACTGGTTATTGAATATTATACATTGATTAAGACAAGATTCTTGCTGCTAGTTTTAGGAGAACATATCCAAAACTTTATTAAAAATCCATTTCTGAAATATTTAGGGTAAAATGATTTTTTTTTAAATTTTTAAATCCTGTATCCCTGAAGGAATGCGTTTTCGGAACCACGTTGATTAAGAACTTTCTTCATATTTTATTGAAAGGAATCAATCCTGAAAGTAGCACCCACCTATTAATTAACACCCTGCAAACTTATATTTTGTTTAATTAAACACCCTGTATATTTTTGCAAATTGTTGTTCGCCTTTTAATTTGATTTACGACTGTTTTTTTGTTTTTAAATTCTGTTGCGGTGTTGCCAAGTTATTCAACTTTTTTCTGTAAATTTGACATTTGCAGACCTTACTAGTAAAATCTGCACAAGCGTATTTTTACAGATTAAAGAATTTTTTTCTGAGAAATATTAGTTAAGGCCATGTGCTTTTTTTTAAATATTTTAAAGTTGAATTTGGTTATACAGGATGTTTGTTGCAGCGGTCCAAAGTTTTCGAACTTTAATGTGTCATAACTTGATTTTTTCAAATAAAACCTCAAAATTTTTATTTAATTTTTGAATTCTACTGTAAATTTCCCATCAAACGTCTATTACATTCCCTATACCTATCTTTACTAGTTTTCCTTGTTTTTTCGATTTTAATATTATTTAGACAATCTATTTAAGTTTACCGCGCAGTATTACTTTAAAACAAATGAAAAGTGATTTGAGAAAAAAGATTTAAATTTTATTTAAACAATTACATTACATTACAGCTTGTGATTATTCACAATAGCTGTTCAAAATGTGTATTTACGTTATGCAAACGCAAACCAATTCGTTCGCGAAATGATGCTTGTACTCTAGTTAACATCTCACTGTAACTTGTCCAAAAGCGCGTATTACACGTTGCTGCATGTTTTCATACGTAGTTGAAAGTTCCTGATACACCAGATTTTTATGTAACCCCATAAGAAAAAATCCAACAGGGTTAGGTCTGGAGATCGGGCTGGCCAAGCCATCAGTCCTCCCTTTCGTATCCAATCTTCTTTCGAATCTGTGATTTAACCACTCCCGTACTGCGGCGCTATAATGTGCAGGAGCACCATTATGTTGTAGCTACATAATTCTTCTAGTTATTAGTGGTACATCTTCTAACAAACTGTAATGTAATGTAATTGTTTAAATAAAATTAAAATTTTCTTTCTCAAATCACTTTTCATTTGTTTTAAAGTAAACTTGAATAGATTGTCTAAATAAAATTAAAATCAAAAAAACAAGGAAAAATAGTAGAGATAGGTATTGCAATGATATGCGTGTGCATGTACTTACTAGAAAACAATTCCCTAAATGCCCGCAATTCACGCAATCACAAATTATATTTCGTATGAGACTCTTATTAACTTTCTCAGGGTCGTTATTTAGCTTGTATGAAAAATTATTAATAAATAAATAAGAAATAGAATAAACACAAAACAATATCAACGTTACAAAGAAAGGTTTTATTTAATAAATCAATTTCTAAATGAAGTTTTACAAAATCAAATAAATTTTACTAAATACTATCGTCTTTCTAATAGAGATCACTTATCTTAATGTCTCCTTACTGGGATATTCTTCACTCGAGCAAACGATGAATGTCGAAACTTTTACTTCACTAGTCTGCTGGTTCCTCAAGTAACCACAAACCCTAGCCTTTAATTTGAATCCTGCTCTGGACTGCTTTTGTTATTTTAGACTTGGTTTTAACACCACTACAACTGGAGAAACTTTCTGGATCGCTTTATACTTGTAATTCTTCTGGATTTTTATACAATTCGTTGTTTTTCGTTGTATTTTCTTCTTTTATATTCGTAATCACTTTTATATTACTTTTAAACTTGTTTTTTCTCTTTATTTTCCAGAGGATATAAAATTCTCTGTCTTTATTTACAAAGACGAGTCGTAACTTACTAAACAAATTTCCATTTCTTTTGTCTTCCTTCTTTGATTCCCATTTTTTGAACAAACAAATAAATCTCCTGACCATCAGTATTCTTTAATACGTTTGTGACATTGACACTGACATCCATAATGGCATTTATTGATGCACACACAAGTAAGACTAAAACTTCTTATAATTTAAACCTTTTGAACAATTCTGAACTAAATTATAATTAAAATTAACATAAATAAAAATCGTATCAATCTGATTGTGTTTTCCTTTTCTTTCAGTAAGAACAAATCTCACAAATATGAAAAAATATAAATTATTAGAATTTACAACAAGAAATTATAGCAAAAATACGCAACCCTGAGTTTAAAAGTTAGAGTATCAAATCTCATAGTTTTCACAAACCTCCAATCGCAAAATGAATTGCAGCAAGCATTCCAAAAATTGCCTTCCAGGAACCACAATACCCCAGTCAAAAACATACACCTCCAAATATCATAGCAGTATATTGAATGTAATAGACGTTTGATATGAAATTTACAGTAGAATTCAAATATTAAATAAAAATTTGGGGCTTTTATTTAAAAAAATCAAGTTATGAGTTTATGACACATTAAAGTTCGAAAACTATGGACCACGGCAACAAACATCCTGTATAACCAAATTCAACTTTGAAACATCTGAAGAATAGCACATGGTCTTGACTAATATTTCCCAAAAACAAATTGTTTTATCTGTAAAAATACGGCTTGTACAGATTTTACTAGTAAGGTCTGCAAATGTCAAATTTACAGAAAAAAATGAAATAACTTGGCAACACTGCAACGGATTTAAAAAAACAAAAAGCAGTCGGAAAGCAAATTAAAAGGCAAATAATAATTTGCAAAAATATACAGGGTGTTTAATTTTAAAAATATAAGTTTGCCATGCCACTCTGATATTGGACACCCTGTATAATGCAAAATATTTTTATGTGACAGTACACATGACCCCTAATAACTTTTATTTAAAAAATTTTTCTCTATCTCTAATAATTAACCTGCAATCGACCAATTACAGCGGGCTGCCACACCCTGTATATAAAAAAATAAAATTACTAAGATCCTAATTTCCATTTATATTTTTTATTGCTTTTTTCAACACCTTTTATTTATTTTTGATATAATCATGGAATTCCTAAAACTGCATGTAAAAATGCAATATAAACTGAAGTTCTGCTTTAAGGACAGATGCCTAGCCCATAGATAAAAAATTTTTGGTGGAGATTGGTTTGGTTCATGACTCTACATGACCACCACACAATCCATTAATAAAATATAGAAGCTTAAGGTGCAAAATTTTAAATATCCGATTTTCAGAAAATTTTGAAAATTAATTTTAAAAATTTCAAAGTATACTAGAATTACGGAACATTTTGTGTCCGGGTTAGTATAGGTAATGAATTTTTGATTTAGCGAACCGTCTGAGGGAATACCAAATGGGTGGCAAGCCTAGTAATACAGTATTATTCTAAATATGTATTAATAAATTTCATTATATCTTCATATTTTTGGTTATTACTTTTTAGAGCAAATTTCTAGAAATTTCAAATAGGACCCTGTGCTGAAATGATCACAAGAAACAACAGGGTGAGTTAGAAACTGTGTGTTTGCTATTCCTAATATCGGTAATATCAGAATGTTCAAGTCAAAACATTCTTATCTCATTGTGCTTGCGCGGCAAAACACAACTAGCGTCTCGTCTGGTGAGTTTGTGCAACAGCCGTTCCTATTTGAACTTTCATGACTTGCGTAACCTCGTCTAATATTGGCGCGCTTTGTGCAGTGTTAGCTTGTCAATGTGGTTGTTTGTGGGAGTGTAATATTTACAGGGCTCGAAACAAAGATGAAGTGTCAAAATATGTAAATAGTGACTTACAGTGCCAAAAATATGTACCAAAAAAGTGAATAAAATATTACTTTTAAGAAATCATTTATTAATATATTCAACATACATGCATTAACATAAAAACGTTTACGAAAAACTAATAAAAAATATAGAAAGTACTAACATTTTTGAAAACAAGGTATGTATACAGGATGTATCAAATTGCGTGTTAACTATGGAGATCTTGCTTATTTGAAGAGATACAACGATCGTTAAATTAGAGAAAAGTTGTGGAATTTTATGCCTATTAATAATCTTAAACGAAATTAGAGCTATCTTGCTTAGTTTCTGAAAGAACTGGAAAAAACTGAAATTTTGGATTTTTTTGTTTTCGGCTATAACTAATTTATTATATATGTTACATATTTGTAGTTTACACATTATTAGGACACTTTTTTTATTGCTAAACCAAATATTTTTATCAGATTTTGTGTAACTGCTACCATTGCTCATTTTCGACTGCCAATTTTTTAAATATTTGAATAGTTTTAAATTCTGATTTCAACGATGTGTCACACTTTGCGTTTTGTTTAATTTTTGAACATTTTGTATCAGAAAATAAACATTTCATAAGAGTGCCATGGAAGGACCACGTCATTTAATTTATTTTGAAAAATTCTAGTAGGCCATGAACTGATGGAAGTAGAATAAAACTTTACTTTTACCTTTAGATACATTAGGTAGGTGAAAATTTCAGCAAACTTTGTTTTGAGCGTAGGCAGCAGATTATCTTAATTTAAAAAAAAAAACAAATAAATGACAAATTTTCTACACAATTTACTGAAAATTCCACCTGCAGTTTTTATGTTTAACTGACATTGCAACTAATTTGAATAACAGGTTAAATAAATAGAACACATAACACTAGAACTGCACTAACACAAACAATTATTAAATAAATGTTCAAAACATTTTACACCTTTGTAAAGCATGCTCAGAAGCTCGTCTAAAATAAACTCTCTAATCTGTGTGTTAATAACTGTGTCATTTATTTGTTTTTGTAAAAAAATAACTTAATCTTCTGCCTATGCTCAAACCAAAGTTTCCTGAAATATTCGTGTACCTAATGTATCTAAAGTTTTACTTCCATCAGTTCATGGTCTACTAGAATTATTTCAAAATAAATTAAATGACGTGGTCTTTCCATGGCACTCTTATGAAATTTTTATTTTCTGTAATAGAATGCTCAAAACTTTAACAAAATGCAAAGTGTGGCACATCGTTGAAATCAGAATTAAAAACTCTATTCAAATATGGAACAATTTAAAATGCCGACCATAAGAAAAAAAAAAAGTTGACAGTCGAAAATGAGCAATAGTAACAGTTATACCAAATCTGATCAAAAATTTAAATTCAGCATGAAAAAGTGTCCTAATAATGCGTTAACTAGAAATACGAAATATAAATGACAAATGAGTTATAGCCGAAAACAAAAAATCCAGAATTTCAGTTTTTTTAGTTTATTCAGAAACTAGGCAAGATAGCCCTAATTTCTTTTTAAATTATTAATGGGCATAAAATTCAACAACTTTTCTGTAATTTAACCATCGTCGTATCTCTTCAAATAAGCGAGGTCCCCATAGTTAACACACAATTTGATACATCCTGTATACTACTTCAGATAAATACTTACCCAAAGATAATAAAAATCTTATAATAAAAAATAAACAGATGTTTTTCAAACATTAATTTTTGCCGTACCATTGATTTTTGATATCACGCGGCGTCATTTAGTTCCACAGAGCGGGAATATTCAAAAATATGCTCTTTTAGTGACTACTTCGTGGAAATACGTACTTTTATGCACCATCTTTAAAAATATGTACTTTTATGTAAAAAAGTAACTCGTTTCGAGCCCTGTATTTACATCAAAGTAAAGCAAGTTAATGAAAGTGTGAAGTGAAATTGCAATTTCCTTTGTTTTAAGGGTAAGTATTTTAGAAAATCTAAATAATGTTTGTTTAAAATAGAAGTACTTCTTTCAAGTTATACCTACTACCTAAAGTTTATATCCAGAATACCAAACATATTAATACTAATTTTTTCTGCAATTTTTTGTAATTTTTTTGTTGATAATAGATTAAATATTAAGTAATTTTAAAAGTTAGAAATCCAAAATTAAAAACACCGTTTCCTATTTAATTTATTTTGTAGCTCTTTAAAAAAATAATTAATAAATAATAATTTTTATATTATATTGTACGTCTTTTTTATTATTTAACTTTTAAAGCAACATATAAGCAAAACACCAAAAAAGTAGTCTGACGTTTTACATTTTAAAACACGTGCGTGTGATTAAGGAAGGGTACGATCTGTGCCAACGGCGAGTTCGGGCGGTAGTTTTATAGACATGCCAGCTGCATGCCGAGGGTGCGCAAGTCATGAAAGTTCGAATAAGAAGTAGGAACGGCTGTTGCACGAACTCACCAGACGCTAGTCTAAACACATGGCAGAGACCATCTTTATGCAATCGTATTGCGGAAATTCTGTTTTCATTAGTGTATTCGCATCATAATTCTGTCTCTAATGTGACGGGATAATGTTTCGAGATATTTCGATAATCGAATGCTACAATTATTTTCATTCAAAATATCCTATCACTAATACATACTGTCGATATAACAATCTTTTGGTACTTATTGGTACATCAATATCATATTTTTGTGCTGTAGTGTATTTGGTTACTATTTCAGTGTGTTGTTAAAACCATTAATAATTTAATGTTTATTATAAGAAAACAATATACCATATAAAATCATTTTATACACAAAAATCAGTAAATAATTAAAGGTTTGTATTTAATATAGATTGAATTTGCAATGTCTAGTCATCATCTTCCGATGAAGATGCTTCTTCAGCCTGCTGCAACCAACTAGCAAAAGGTTCCACCCGTGCACGAAGTCTACTATTTCTTTCTATTCCTGAAAACCAACTCAAAATTGCTTCTTCAGATAAATGATCTTTATCATAGAACCAGTTTACTACTGCAGCAACACATTCATTTAATTCATTGTTAGCAGCTGCCATTTCCTGAAAATGCCATTATTATACACATTAGTAACTTGCACAATGGTATTACTATGTAACCAACTATCACTTGGCACAAGCACAGAGCCAACATAATGCAGAATCGCTTCACAAATTACATTATACGTGTAAAATTACCTCTATAGCTTGAAGACAATCCACCATGGCACTACTGTTACGTATATAATTCTTCAGGATCGGAGAGAAGTAAACTAATAAGGGCCGTAGTGAAACTAAGTACGATTGTCCAACGGACAATTGAAATGGCAATGTTAAAATAGCTTTTATAACATTGAAATTTACCTAAAAATGCACACACAAATATTATAAAAACTGAATTACTCAAAGATTTTGAAAATAAATTATAATTTAAAATATGGTCACCTCTTTGACGGTGACATTGTACGCATATCGTGATGAATTAATCTCAAGAACTAAGTTATCGCATTGTAATTTATCTTCAAAACCTCTTGCCAGGCTGTCGATTACTTCATTTAAGAATACTGAAACAACAGAAATAACGCATGCTGTAGCAACAAGGCATATTAGTGAGTTTATAGAGCATATAGTTAGCTATTTCCATTCCATTAATATAAACATAATTTACACAAAAGTATACAAACTAATATGTTCCCTTTCATGTGCCCATTTCCCTGCATTACGGTGTTTTGTGGTGAATAGTACACACTGACACAAATAAAGAAGTATTTTCTAATATTAGTTAACACTTGCCTTACTATAGAATAGTGCTCGCAGCTGAAAAACTCGCTTCAAAAGTGAGCCTGCGGGCACTCTGAGGTAAAAAGCTATGACCTAGCAAAAAACGTATGCCTTAAGGATTCAAAAATCTGCAAGTTGTCAAAAAATCGTCCTGTGCAAAAAGGAGCTAAACAAAATTTTCGAGTTAGAGGTACAGCAGAGAAACTTCAATTTTACAAATGCCTGTGGCAATTTTTTGAAAAATTTTCTGTGTTCTTTCTATTTTTTAGAATTATTACATTTGTGAAAATACCCCTTAGAAAGCTAAAATTTTTTACATGTAATTAGAACTTTGGGTAGGTTCGAAGCAAGAAAACTGCATTTTAAATTTTTAATTTCCTTAAGGGGCTGTGTATTTAAAAATGTAATTTTAAAAAATAGAAAACCTTCTAAAATTTTTGCCACACACATTTGCAACATTTAAGTTTCTCACTGTACCTCTAACTTGAAAATGTAGCGCTTTTCCACATAAATATTTTTTGATCACTTGCAGCTTTTGAGTTTTTAAGGCATAAGGAACATTGTTTGCTACATCGTAGCTTTTTACCTCTCATGTCCCATGACAGTCAACATAGAGATTGCTTTGCACCATAGTACTAGAAGGGGCTTAGCACATGAGGAACTACTATTACATTAGACAATTTAATATAGGAATGGTATGCCCTTATTAAGTGCATTTAAAGCTAGGCTAAAGAAATTGTCATATTGCAAAATATTGAACCTAGAAAAATATACATACAGTTAGTATCGTCAGGTATAGGTGAATTGGTATAAGATAACTCTTCGTCACTTTTTGAAAATTCAACACTTAGATCATCTGACTCGTCGAGCTCTTCATCACCTATATGCAATCTTGACAGTTGTTTAATTATGCCTTCTTCTTCAGAATCTGAATTTTCACCATCTTCTGTATGTTTCAGTCTGTATGCTTTTTCTCCTAACTTGTCACTTACTGGAAATTTAACAATTAATTTTTTCTTCTATAAAAAAATTATATTTATTTTACCTTCTTCAGGTTTCTGAGATTGTATTAAACTATCTTCTGTAAATGAACCTTTTGGTAAATGAACACCTTTTCCGAGAATACTGCCGCAAGTAACTTTACTGCCTGACGTTAAAATACATTTTTCTCCAATTACGCTGTGTGTTATAATGCAATCATCTTCAATAATTGTATTGGAAAATACAAAAGAATCTTCAATTTGTACATTTTTACCAATCTTAACATATTCACCAATTACCGATCTTGTTATTTGAGTTTTATCTAATACAGAAGTACCTGAGCCGATTATTACATCTTCAATGAGGTTACTACTTCTACAATAAATATTTATTATGAACTTAAAAAGAGGTTATTGATAATAATCCATTAACAAACAAAAATCAATGTAATTCTTTTTATACAATGTGATCGAAAATGATTGAAGGTCACGTGACCACGATCTGGTCCCATTATTATCAAAAATGCGTTTCGATGTGTCCGCGAACCTGTTGTTTATCAATACTTACATCCCTGGAATCCATTAGCGTACGCGCATTCTACCTGTCAAATGTCGTAATAATAACAGTTATTGTTTTCTTTTGTGTTATTGTTCTCGTTTTTGTAATCCCCTCCCCACGTTATAACAGTTTTTTTCAAAACTCAAAGTTTGTATTCGTTCCCTTTATTAGGTAAGACAATAAAATTACAAAGTTTATTTTAAATGAGGATGATAACAGGTGTGTAATTTTAGGTTAATATGGTGTTTACAATAGAGCATGATAAATTTATATTGGAAGCGTACTTTAGATCCGGAGAACGTGACCAAAATGGTGTTTGGCAGTACTCTTATCCCTCCTGTTTCAATCAGTTCCAAGAGCATTTTCCCAACGAAGCAGTTTACTATGAAATTTTTAGTCAACACGTTCGTCGTATTATTCAACGGTACCACGAAACAGGCAGCGTCTGCAAAGGAAAGTCTATGGGCAGGTCATCTGTACTTACCGAAGACACTGTACATGATATTCAGCAACGAATGGATGCAAGTCCCAACAAATCGTTAAGATGTTTATCTGTTCAAACAGGTAATGAGCATAATGTTGTTTTTGTAATTGATTTATCTATGTTAGTTTCAGGTCTTTTATACGGATCGTGTCAGAAGGCTTGCAAAAAATACTTCATATGCACCCGTACAAAGTGTCGGTGGTGCAAGAGTTGCTACCAGCAGATTTTGGAAAGCGTCGACAATACTGTACATGGTTTAATGAAAACTTCAACAATGATGACATTTTGGATCTAACATTTTTCAGTGATGAAGCCTGGTGTCATTTAAGTGGCTACATAAACTCGCAAAATTATCGTACGTGGTCAACTGAAAATCCCCATGTATATCGGGAGACCTCATTGCATCCCCTTAAAATTGGGGTTTGGATGGCAATGTCGAGAAGAAGAATAATTGGCCTTTTTTAATGAAAACATCAATGCTAACAATTATCAACGACTACTTTTAAGACCTTAAATAAATATAAATGAGCAACTGTGAGAAAATTCAAAACCCTTTAGTTCTCACAAGAACTAGTTCTTGTGAGAACTAAAGGGTTTTGAATTTTCTTTACTTTTAAGAGCGTTTATTGATCAACTCCACGATGACGAACTGCAGCATGGGTTCTTCCAGCAAGATGGTGCAACAGCTCACACAGCAGGTGCAATGTTGAACTTTTTAAGAGAATTCTTTGATGAACGAATAATAAGTAGAGGACGTTGGGCACCGCGATCGCCCGACTTAACACCTCTCGACTACTTTATGTTTGGCCATCTTAAGAATGTTGTATATGCAAATCGTTTACACACAATTGAGGAGTTACAAGAGGCCATAGTAAATGCTGTGAATGAAATCACACCGAGAGAGTTAGTAGCCGTTTTTGAAAATATGAAGCGCAGGGTCAATGTTTGTTTAGACAATGATGGAGGGCATTTCGAGCAGTTATTGTAACAACTATCTTACAAAGAATTTGGTTTTTGTATTCATTTAAATTGTGTTATTGAAAAATGTGTTTTTTATTAATTTAAACTGTTATTTAATTGTTAAATTGAGCAATTATTGTAAGCAACAATCAAGAAAAATGTGTTTTTTTATTAATTAAATTGTGTTATTAAATTATGTTATTAAATTGTCTTGTTTTTTAACCTATAGGTTAACTTTTGGAATATAAAAATTTACTAACATAAATCGTAATTTACAACAAGAAAAGTCTTTAAAAGTCCCTAACAGTAATTATTTCGCTAAAAAAAATGGTGCACCAACATTCATATAACGAACACGCCACCCATTTTTAAATTTCCCGCGCTGTTTAAATTACCATTGCACGCCAGTGGAATTAGTCAAGATCACATTAAGTAGCAAGCGGACAAGATCAAATCAGTATGAAGCGGCACGTTCAATCATTTTCGATCGTACTGTATAAGATAATTAATACCTACTGGATATATAAATCTAACTTACTTTGCAAGCTGTACGTTTTTATTACGGTAAATGTTGTTTTTCAAGTGTATGTAATTTCTTTGCTGAGTTGATATTCCCATATCAGGTACAAGTGGATACGTCCATCTATGTAATATATCACGACTATAAATAATAAATGATGTTACTAAAATTTTCACAACTACCTCTGCAACATTGAACTTATAAATTGAAATACAGATTAAATCAAAAATTGTTATTATCATTCTACTCATGCACATAATCCTCAAATTAATTACATTCAGTAGGGTATATTGATGTCAATATGAGGCAGGTATGAAGGTAAAAAAAAAAGCCATCATGTCATGGATATAGTTTTAGTAGAATTTTCTAACTACATAATTTGTCACAAATACCTAGACCAACAAATCAACTATTTGTGTATTTGTGTAATCCAATATTTAAAGTTTTTAAATAAGTCTGTTGCCCTCAAAAACTGCCGCTCAATCTATACAGTAAATGCGGATCCATTTCACCTGTCTCAAATTTTAAAGGTGAGGAAGCCACCCCATATTTACGCGTCTATTATAAGGCACGTATTCGTTTGTACATTGGACCGCTACAGTTTTTGATGCAGATAAGAAAATTTAGGTTCACACCAATGTTTGGATTTTGGAAAGCTGTCCGCTCATACCTTGCATTATCAGTTGCAAACAAGACGGCCGGCGCGGCGCCGCGTTCTGAATTACAACTTATTTTATTTTTCATTAAGTTGTGCAGTCAATACGGCTAATATTTAATGATAACAATATAATATTAAAGTACCAACCTACTAAAATAAATAAAATGGACAAATGCATAAGTTGTATTAATACATTTAATGCGATAAGTAAAAATACTTTGATACACACAGCATAACACTAATGAATGATGACCGTGCTCGTTTGTTAATCGCTGTAATGACCTACATAAGTATTGGGAAGTATAAACATCATAAATTCATTGAATTATGCGCGGCTGCTTTGTCAATTGCATCAGGGGCGCCTAACTCTGCTTTTGCTTATTGGGGCCAATTTCAGTTTATGGAAAATACGGCCCTGAAAAAATCCCAGAACAAATTTGTTGGAAAAAACATTCGCCACCAAAAATTGTCTGAAAAAAGCTCTGGTCAAAACATCTTCCAGTAAAAACCAAAAAAATCCCGGTAAAAGTAATTTCGCGCAAAACTATTGAAAAAACATCCCTTGAACAAAAGTATGTGCATTTTCTTGCTGGTGGATCATGTATAATTAAGAAAGAATTTTCCCTGATAAAGATAAGATTTTCTTGCTGCTCGATTTATATGAATAAGAGCGAATTTCATTTTGGAACTATATGCAAATGTCTAACAAGATTTTTTTAGTGCATATTTATTAGTTCCAAAAACATTTTGAAAATCTCTGTTAAAGCAATTCCGTGGATGTGGGAAAAGGATTTGTTTCTGTTTTTTTAAAGAATTCTTTTCCGAGGCTTTTTTCCTGGGGGATTTTTCACTTAAAAATGTTTCCAATGCTGTTTTTTTCGGGCGCTTTTTATGGTTTTTCCACAGGATTCTCTTTCCGGGAGCAACCTTTAGTCCTGAGATCGAGTCAGTGAAAACATTAGGAAAAGCCTGCCCGTTATAAAGTTTACAAAAAAGCAGTGACATAGCATACGGGATCTGATAGTATTTATTATGGCCAAATCAAACAGCCTCATCTCAGACATTGTACATCTTAAGGTGCCTTATCGATCCTGGTCACTGAACAAGCAAATTCAACACGCAACAGTAGATAACGCGGTACCTTCTTGGTAGAAATTTTCTTTTATGTAAAATTCACTGTGTTGGCAGGTACTTCCATAACAAATTTTGGCCAAGGACTTGTTCAAAGGTGCCAAAGATGCGAGGCACCGGGTTTGGGGACCCTGTACACCCCCCTTATACAGTGAGTTTTTCTTTTATGTATACATATCAGCTATGTATACTTTTATAAAAAACATGTCAATGTATTGTTTTACTGCAATCTATAGGCAACCAACTGTACAGAAAATAATAGAGAGAGAAAGGTTATTCCTCATAGTGTGAGGTTATGTTCAATGAGTATGTTTGTGAATAAAACGCAAAACTATTTGAATATCAAATTTTTTTAAATAAAACTATTATTTTAAAAACATAAAATATCAACAATACACAAATTTTATGCTAAATTCAAAAAATCAAAACTAATTGCTATTAATTTGACATTAAACAATTTGATTACTGTTTCCACAGCAGACTATTCTTTTCAAACATTGAAGCTTTAAAATGTAGTGTATAGTTGGTTGCCTACAGATTGCAGTAAAACAATGCATTGACGTTTTTTATAAAAGTATACATAGCTGGTATGTATATAAAAAAGAAAAACTCACTGATATGCCACTGCTCACAATCAAGACGTAAATATTTAAATGTTTATAAAGCTGTGGTTTTATTTATTTTGAAAAATACTAATCATATTTGCTAATTAAAAAATATATTATTATTAAGAATTTCTATTTTAATTACCTGATAGTCTGATACATCCGCCAATTAGTAATAGCAGCTCCATATTGGCTTCCTTTAATTAGATGACAGTATATTGTACTTCCCAATATCTCTTCATTCATTAACAATCCACGAACAAAATCATCCCTGGTTTGAAAATCAAAATTGTCAGAAAAAAGTGGAAGCACAGAAGATGAACATATAGCAATATGTGTATCCTTCAAATTATGTAAAATATTTACGGTGGGATTATCGACCAATATTTCCTAAAATATATTTATTTATTATTTATTTACATAATAAGGGGTAGGCGGCGAACCGATTAGACCCCTATCAAACACATATCACACGATGTAAGTAAATTGGTTAAGTACACTGAGACAACAAATATAAATAAATATACATATATATTTACATCATCACTTAAAAAAAGTTAGCTTAAGCAATAACAATTTCATTTGTACATATCAAAAAAAATTCAATATAACCAAATGGGTATAGTTATTAAAATTTTATATCATTTTACAAGCTAGGTAGATTTCTAAATTTTTATACACATTACATTTTTTAAGTTATTTATTATTATAATAATAATGAAAATGTTTTTTTCAAAACGGGAATAATTACCAGAATGTTAAATTGGAACAAAAATTATTACGCTACAGGTATGTAGTCGCATTGTTGCAGAATTTCAATTACGATGTAAAACGTTTATTTTTATACTTGTTTAAAGTAAAACCAAAAATTCAAACTATATTTACCAATGGTAGATCGATTTTCCTCACATTCGTTTTTCCAAGTTGCTGATGAAATAATACACGATTGTTTGGCGTCGAAACCAACAATAATTCTTCATGTGCACATCGACCGGTCTGTCCTACACCAGTTTCTTGCAGTATTAAAGTCATTGCAGCACCTTTGTCAGTTTTACATACTTCACTAAAAATACACATGGAGTTACAATTTAAGAACTACATTCTATTGATTAGCACAACAAAAATGTTGAAAATACTTTTCCTCTATAAGCATTTTAAGTTAATTTGAGTGACCTATTATAAATGTAAGTAAAGAGGCATGGGTGGAAATTCCCCACACACGTAACTTTCTTTAATTTGAATATTTGAATAAATGAGATAACCACAATTTGTCCATAATCGTATTAAGCTTTGTACACTAATGAACTACCTAAGAGATTTTCCATATTTTGAAACTAAAACAGTTGAACTAAAAAAAAAATTATTTACTGGCTTTGTTCTATTTTTATTGCTTACATTATACAATATGTTCAAAGAAAAATGTAATCTCAAGTAGTTTTTAATACTTTGTTTTCTAATTTAAACTGCACACACATTTTCTGATACAAAAATTAATTTAAATACTTGGGAACTTAAAAATTAGTATTGTTTACGTGATTACTAACAATTAACATTATTTTTGATATGATTTAATTTTCATGCTTAAAAGATAATGTTCTTTAATGTAAAGCACTTAAAAAAGAAAGGATAGAATTTGGTTTATATTGCGATGATATGCTTGGTCTTGCAACTACTAGAAAACAATCCCTAAACTGTCTGCAATTCACGCGATTAAATTTAAACTTGCTATGAGACTCTTTTAACTTTCTCAGGGTCGTTATTTTGCTTGTAAAATAAATTGTTTAAATTAATTTTTAAATAGAAATAAACACACAACGATATCAACTTTACAAAATAATAATTTTATTAAATAACTGAATTTCTAAATGTGGTTTCCGAAAATGAATAAATTTTACTAACTACTATCGTCTTTTTTTAACAAATAGACACTTATCTTAACGTCTTCTTATTCCTCGCTCTAGCAAAACGCTCTGCTGGCCTCTCGAGCAACAACAAATACTCTCTCTTAATCTGAATCTTCTTCTTTAACTGTTTTATATTATTACCAATTTGGTTTTAATACCATCACAAACGTACAAACTTCCTCATATCACCTTTTATTTATAATTCTTCTAGATTTTTCTTTAATTCGTTATTACTTCTTGTATTTTCACTTTTATTCTTGCAATTGGCTTTTATATAACTTTTAGACCCGTTTTTCCTCTTTTTTCTTTCAGAGGATCTCAATTCTGTGTATTTATTTACACAGACGAGCCGTAACTAATAAAAACAAATTTCTTTTTTTTTTATATCTTTTTTCTTCCTCCTTTGATTTTCATTTTTATTACAAACAACTAAATCTCATGTCCATCAGTATCCTTTTGAATTCGTTTGTCATTTTGACACTGACATCCTAACTGACATTTATCGACGCACAAATCAAGTAACTCTAAAACTTCTTATAAACTAAACCTTTTTAACAATTCTAATTTAAATTATAATTACAAATAACATAAATAGTCTTCGTATCAATCTGTTGTGTTTTTCTTTTCTTTCAGTACCATACGAAAAATAACAATTATTAGAATTTATAACAGGAATTCTAGCAAAAATACGCGACCCTGAGTTTATAAGTCAGAACATTAAAATCTTACAAGTCTTCATAAATCTCCAAATGCAAATTGAACTGCAACAAACAATCCAAAAATTGTTCTCCATCAACCACAATACCCCAGTCAAATCAAACACCTCTAAATATCATAGCATTTTTGCCCCCAGATTAAAATAAAATTTTAAAATATTAAACTAAACAAGTTTTATAAAGAAAAATTTTGTTTTCATCGATTTCAACATTAAACTTCTTTAATATTGTAAGGAAAAATCATTCAAATATGAAATCTTCCTCTTATTCTTCCACTCTCTAACTCGGCTAACTCAAAAGTATTCTCCCCAAAAATCCTATTTATTTTGAAAGGCCCTATGTAAGACAATTGTAGTTTTGCACAAATCTTTTCAGCCCTATTTGCAACTTTTAAGTTTTTAACCACTACTAAATCACCTATCTGATAAAACTTCTTTCTTTTTAAATTTTTATTCTTCCTTCTTTCATAGGTACTTGTTCAATGCTGCGCTGTTTTTGATTCTTACTTCTTCTAAGATCTCACGTACATCTTCTACTACCTCTGCATGCTGTTGTACATGATTCATTCTTCTCAGTATCTGTCTTGCCCCCATAATTCTTGCCAATAAACTGTCCATCGTTTGCGGAGATTCATATTGTGGTTTGGTAATATTGTTTATTTTACGTGCATCTAAACACAATCGAAGACTACCATTTTTTTTTAACAACCACCAACGGGTTCACATAACTAGTTGTGGATGATTCTATAACATTATCTGCTAACATTTTATTTATTTCTTCTCTAACTTGTATTCTATACGCAAAAGGTATCGGATAAACTTTAACATTAAATGGAACTTTGTCATCTACTTCAAGTTTATGTATGTGATTTCTTGCTACACACGTTTTTTCATTTATGAGGTCAATATTTTCACGTACCAGGTTATTTAATTGTACTTTATATTTCCAACAAGGGATTCCTATCTGCTCCTCCTTTATAAAGTCACTTATGACATAATTATTTATTTTAATATTATTATTATTATATAATCCATCTTTTGTCCATTCTATTTTATCATTATTTATTATAATACATTTAAATTCGCCGTCAACTTTAACCCCTTCTTGTTCTATGAAATCTATTCCAATTATAAAATCTAACTGTAACTCTGGTACTACCAAAAATCTTGTAACATAACTTTTATTTCCAATTGTAACTTCTAAATTCACAGCTTTCGAAATAGTAGACACTTTTTTCTTCGTTGCAGACAACTCCAACTTCCCTATTTTAATTAAATGTTTTTCTGTTAAAGTTTTATTCTCCAAAATTATTTTTTCTTTGACTAAAGAAGCTTGCGCGCCTGAGTCAATTAATGCCAAATAAAATTTGTTACTAAAATTTAGACGAACTTAGGTGACCATATGTGGTTGTTAATAACAAACAATTATAAATTATTTAAGTAAACGAAATTTTTATAAAAAAAACTGAAATTGTTCTGTATGACCTTACATCACCATCATCTTACTTTCCTCTCTCTCTATAATTTAACCGATTATTATGCCCATAATCTCTGATTCCCGCAACAATAATCGTATAACTTTGGTCCATTTTCACCATAAAAATTATGAAGTATTTATTAATGTTTCCTTTCAATTTTTGTGCACCTTTTAACTGAGGTGCCCCCATTATTGTCATGGTAGTATGTCCTAATGAACATTTAATATTTAGATTCTCCAGTTTTTCTTCTATTATCTCAAGTTCCTCATCATAGTTTCCATTTTCTTCCTGTATCACAGCCCCAACAATTGTTAGTTCATTCTCATTTCGATTTATTCTACCTTCAACCTCCAATTGCTTTTCATCCAGTTCAACCTGCTCATTCTGTACCTCCACTTGATCTTCCTCGATTTCTGTTATGTTATCTTGAACCTGTTCTACATTTAACACCTCATCATCCATATTTCCCATTTTACTGCCAGTTTCATCTGTAACTCCTTGTGTGTTCTCAACAATTCGATCTTCCAAATTTCCTTCGCTTGTTTTTAAGCCTTCCATACTCTCTTCAATTTTCTTTCCCATACTGTCCATTTTCTCATCCATTTTCTTCTCCATACTCTCTTGGACTTCTCTTGCATTATTGTCAATTTTCTTTATCATTCTGTCCATGCTCTCGTTAGTTTCTGTTGCATACTTGTCCATTTTATTAGCAAAATTATCCAATTTCTTGTCCATACTGTCCAATTTTTTCATCAGCAGTTGCATCCATGTTTTCAATTCTACTTCATCATAATCCTTCCTTGGTAAACTTCTCAACATTCTGCGATTTTCTTCTGTCATTTTTTAGAATCAAAATATCACCCTTTTAAATCTATAAGAAAACTAAATAACTAGCTACTTGGGTTCTTTATTAAATAACCTTAATGTTGAAAACTGTTACCAAACATTTACCAAAATGCCACAGTATACATCAACGAGCCCCACGTTGTTAGGTGCCAATTTTAATTGCAATGATATGCTTGGTCTTGCAACTACTAGAAAACAATCCCTAAACTGTCTGCAATTCACGCGATTAAATTTAAACTTGCTATGAGACTCTTTTAACTTTCTCAGGGTCGTTATTTTGCTTGTAAAATAAATTGTTTAAATTAATTTTTAAATAGAAATAAACACACAACGATATCAACTTTACAAAATAATAATTTTATTAAATAACTGAATTTCTAAATGTGGTTTCCGAAAATGAATAAATTTTACTAACTACTATCGTCTTTTTTTAACAAATAAACACTTATCTTAACGTCTTCTTATTCCTCGCTCTAGCAAAACGCTCTGCTGGCCTCTCGAGCAACAACAAATACTCTCTCTTAATCTGAATCTTCTTCTTTAACTGTTTTATATTATTACCAACTTGGTTTTAATACCATCACAAACGTACAAACTTCCTCATATCACCTTTTATTTATAATTCTTCTGGATTTTTCTTTAATTCGTTATTACTTCTTGTATTTTCACTTTTATTCTTGCAATTGGCTTTTATATAACTTTTAGACCCGTTTTTCCTCTTTTTTCTTTCAGAGGATCTCAATTCTGTGTATTTATTTACACAGACGAGCCGTAACTAATAAAAACAAATTTCTTTTTTTTTTATATCTTTTTTCTTCCTCCTTTGATTTTCATTTTTATTACAAACAACTAAATCTCATGTCCATCAGTATCCTTTTGAATTCGTTTGTCATTTTGACACTGACATCCTAACTGACATTTATCGACGCACAAATCAAGTAACTCTAAAACTTCTTATAAACTAAACCTTTTTAACAATTCTAATTTAAATTATAATTACAAATAACATAAATAGTCTTCGTATCAATCTGTTGTGTTTTTCTTTTCTTTCAGTACCATACGAAAAATAACAATTATTAGAATTTATAACAGGAATTCTAGCAAAAATACGCGACCCTGAGTTTATAAGTCAGAACATTAAAATCTTACAAGTCTTCATAAATCTCCAAATGCAAATTGAACTGCAACAAACAATCCAAAAATTGTTCTCCATCAACCACAATACCCCAGTCAAATCAAACACCTCTAAATATCATAGCAATATATTTGTTTGTCAAAAAAACAAACACCTGAAAGAAAGCAACTGCTGCTTATTATTGTGCCATTTGCATACAAGGAAAATAAGAGAAAAACACTTTAGAAAATACCATTACATGTTTTGTTACATAGAAAATAAATCAGACAAACCAATAAAAACACATTTACTGGGATCAAAACGTTGCCAAACAATAATTAAACAAATAGTGCTGTTTTGATTTTGATTAGCAGTAAACAGTGGTGGCTAATAAGGGAGGCAACGTGGGCTATGCCCTCCCTAGCAAACATGCAAAGCAAACAATATTACATATAACCAATTTTCTAAAACGTGCAATACTGTTTAAGTTTTACTACAGGAAAAAGAAAACGAAATAAAACATTGGCAGGTGGCAAAACTTCAGGTGTGCGCATTCCAAGGGCAACAAGGATTTTTAAAACGAGACCGCGGCTATGTGAACAAACAAGATAAAATATAATAATAAATAGTACTCTTTACACTATTGATGAATATTGAATATATTAAATAAATAAAATAAAATAAATATGAATATTTATTATATATAAGATTGTAAAAATAAGTATGTCAATTCATACATCATTAAAAACAAAAAAATATAAGATTTCTAATGATACCAAATTTTAATATAACTTTCATTATCCTAAAATAACCTACAAGTTGGTTTTCAGAAATTGCAGTTACATGAAATAATAAAAAAATGCGCGTTTGGTGAGCTTTGAATTTGGTACACACTAAACAAACAAAAAAAAAAGATTGGAAACACAAGTACTACTCAGCATTCAAGTTAGCAAAGACAAGTTTGTTAACACTATTTTATACAGCATCTACAAACTAATCACATGACCAAACAATAAAATTGCAATGTATGTGAGCCACTTCTATAAATTTCTTGGTCCCGATGCAAAAAAGTATTAGCATTGAAGTCTCAGAAATGAAGTTCTTGAGATCATTTAAAAGATGAACAAAACTAGATCTCATTGGAAACAAAGAAATAAGAAGAAAACTAGGAAAAAAAACCAAAGACGTAGCTGCCTACAAACTGTAACGTGAGCCACTTATTATTAAAGAAAACTAGCAGTTTGACCAATTAAAGAGTGTATACAGCAAAATAAAAGAAAATGGGCAGGGCATCAACAAAGAACGAATATATAAAGCGGCTCCAAAAGCTCGCATGGAAGTATAAGCCAAGAAAAAACAAAGAAAAATCGGGTATTGAATCAGAACATTCGATCCTAGCTTATCTAGGCTATCCAAGAAGATGATAATGATTAATCTAAAAAACTATCAAAAATAATTAAATATTATAAACACAAAAGCAAACGTACTCAAGTCATGAAATTGATCCCAGCCAAAACTCCCAACCTTATAACTTCTTTATTTAAAGATGTACGATTTTAAAGGTCATTAAAAAATATTTGAAATATTCCACGATTAATCCAAAACGTTTAAAATGTACTGCCGCTTTTATATCATGTCATTTTGAAATTTTGTTTTTTAATTTTTTCGTTTTTTTTCAAAAACATGCCGTTGAAAAGTGAATTTTTTCTTTCAAATGAGGTACCATTTTCTAATGCTTCCGTAGCAAATTTTTTGAAAAGAAAAACAAGAGAGTTTTGTGAAAATCCTTAAAAACTACAAATACAAGTTCTGACGTACTTACTACGTATACTATTTTCTCTGCAATCGCTTTAATTATGTAAAAAAAAATTTAACAATTAAAATTGTGCCTGCAAATAAAGAATACAGAAACAATAATAAGGCTGGGGCATCCCATATAGTATGTATAGTACGACAATCTCGTATTTCATTTTTAAACTTAAAGTCAAATTTGATTCTTCATGAAAATGCATATAACTATAGGCAGCAGCAAGCAATCTTATGGTAGTTATCGAATGTGTATTGGTTCAAAAATAAAAGTCTTTTCTTGTTTACATTTCCAGGAAGAGCGTATATTAAAAGATAGATAAACATTTCAAAATTAAAAGCGAGAGCAGGTGTAAATACCTACACCTCTATGGCCAACGGCCACCTGGGTCTATACTAAAATAGATTGGTGTACAACCATTGAAATCACCTGGGCCAAATATTTATAGACTTAAATGACGTTACAAGTCAATAAATTTCGACCAAAATAACTCGCTTCAAATTGAAAATCACAATTTATTACTTGCAGGTACATTTCAGTAGGTAACCCAAACAGAAATCAAGGGGGTTACTTTGCTGATGTCCTTAGTAGAATACTTGGCTGTTTAGCGGCCTACATTTATGGCAATGCTTTTATCCAATTCACATTTCTGCTGATCTTTTGTATTTACTTACCTTCATTTTACGATACAAAGTGCATAATTTGAGATTACTACTAAAATTTTATTCACATACTTATGTTTTTTGATAATTGGCAGTAGTTTTATATTTCCTATAGTCCCTGGCTCTAGAAGCACAAAGTCGCTCCTTATTAATCCTTTAGAATCTAAATCCCTTATACAGTCTCCGAGAGATCTACAGCTTTCCGATACAATAACATTTACTTTCATTGTGAGTGACCATCCTGCTGATTTCTGAATGCTACTCCTAAAAACGTATTGTTTAACAAACGGTGAACTTTACTTTATGGAAAATCTTACTTTATATGATCTTTTATAATATCAACGTTTGAACAGCAAAATAAGAAAGTCTCTTCGATTCCACCTAACGATAACAATTCTAAGGTGTAATCAATAACAGGAACATTAACTAGAGGTAAAAGAGCCTGAAACAAATTATTAATTAAAAGGGAAATATTGCATCATCTTATTAAGTTTTAACAGTACCAGGGGTGTATCATTGGTTATTGGCATGAAATCATTTCCAAAGTTGTCTGCAATTAGTACAGCCTGTACAACTTCTTTTTGGACAACTTCTTTACTTTTAAGTGACATATTTTAATTTTATCAATTTGTAATTTTATTTAGGTTATCACATGCACTACAAAATTACATTCTCCCACTCTTTATAGCACAGAGTTTTAAATGGTGTTCGCTGATTGGTTGTAGAATTGCGCCTATGTTTAAATTGTTGAAAAGTTGAATTAAACAGACATTGTCTTATTACAAGCAAAAAACATCTTGCGTAAATTATTTGAAAGTGAATTTTTTTGAGAAACTTGATTTATAAACACTATTTTTCAAAAATAACTTACGCATTACTTATTATAGCTAGTGGGTGTTTATGTCTGCAAACATAGCATGCAGAATCAAAATCAAAGTAAATGTTATGAGTACAGATAAAAAGATTTAATTTTGAGTACTGGTTGTGTACATGAAAAGTAGTGCAAAAAACCTAACTTAATACTGTATTACAAATACAATAGGTACATAACAATACTTATTGTACCACATTGGTTTTATTTTATTTTTTACCTTATTATAATTTTTTTGATCTGTTCTAATTATTTATGTTAGCTAAATATGTGCTTGAATTTTTGACTCGACTTTTATTTTCAAAATATATTATAATTTATATTCTTTGTAAATGTTAGCGGGGGCGTCGTTAGGATAAGAAAACAGAGGGGATTCTGGATTTGGAATTGGGAGTGTGAGTTACCTCACGCGCACTTAGGCCACAATAGGTGGGCCCATTGTACTACCTCCCCAGCAGCTCTCCATATTGGACGTCACCCAAGCCATCCAACCCTTTGGATGTACTTGAGGACATCCGCAATTGGAGTGTTGCTGATTTCGGCCATGTTAGGCCAGAAGTCCCCCAGCATGGATCCTCTGGTTGTTGCAAGAGCTGGGCAGTGACATAAGACATGTTCTGCCGACTCATCGTCCTCGTTGCATGCACGACAGTTTGGGCTGTCCGCCAGTCCCATCCTGTGCATGTGTTGCTTTAGGGTGCAGTGTCCAGATAAGACACCCACAACTAGTCGTAAGTTCTTTCGGGACAGTTGTACACAGTATTTGGCTGTTTTTGGCGAGGGTGCCGTAATAGCAGCCCTTGCTTGACGACAGCTTTGAGTGTTAACCCATCTTCGTGTGAAGCTTTTTAAGGTTTCTTGGTGTAGCATAAAGCTTAATGTCTTCAGGGATATGGGAATTACGGGCTCTGGCCCCCAGAGAGGTTGTCCGGAGGCCAGTCTCGCAATCTCATCAGCCTTTTCGTTGCCGTAGGTTCCGTCATGTCCTTTCACCCATACAAGGGAGACTGCATTATCTTTTGAGATATCGTCGAGAGCTTCACGACACCGCAGTACCACTCCTGAGGTGATTTTACAACTGCCTAGGGCTAGTAAGGCGGCTCTGCTATCGCTGTAGATACCAATACGTTGGTTCTTGATTTGTCGTTCAAGAATTGCATTTGCACCATGCATTATTCCCACTACCTCCGCTTGGAAGACAGTGGCAATTTTGCCTAGTGGTATACTCTGGCGCAGGTTTAGGTCATCGGAGAAAATTCCGGCACCCGTTCCATGCTTTGTTTTAGATCCATCGGTGAAGATGGATATGTCCATATGCTGGGTTGGTCCAGCATTCGCGTAGACACTAAAGTGTCTATTAAAGGCATATTGTAAAGGAAGGTAGTCCACCATAGCATCCAGAAGAGGAATCTTGACGATTGCCTCATCCAGGATGCGGGTGTGTCTGCCTCCCTTGCCTGCTGTTTGCCACAGCCCCTTGTGGCGCAGCCTTAAAGCAGTTCTCACAGCTACTTCTTCCACAAAGAGATCAAGTGGAGGAAGGCATAAGATCACCTCTAAGGCGGCCGTGGGGGTTGAGCGTATAGCACCTGTAGAACTGAGACAGGCGAGACGTTGCACGTGCCCCAGTTTGGTTGCTGCCGTAGCCTGTCTGACCCTGGGCCACCAGACAAGTGCTCCGTAGCATAGCATAGGCCTAATCACGGCAGTATACAGCCACAAGGTAATTCTAGGGGAAAGTCCCCAAGATTTACCCAGAGCGCGGCGACACTGCCAGAAAGCCATGCATGCTTTGTTTGTTTTAGCTTTCAGGTGTTTCTCCCAGTTCAGCTGTTTGCCAAAAATAACTCCCAGGTATTTGACATTATCTGAAAATCTGAGAGAAGTATTGAATAGGAGAGGTGTACGTAAGGGTCCAACCTTCTTTTTCTTTGTGAAGAGTACCATCTCTGTCTTCAAGGGGTTGACAGATAGGGACTGTTCATTGCACCATTTTTCTGTTATTCGAAGAGCCGTCTGCATTAAGGTGCAGAGCATGCCCTCAAACTTCTCCGTGATGAGGATGGTGATATCATCCGCATATCCAATGGTATAGAATCCAGCATCATTGAGTGCGCTTAGAAGGCTGTCCACCACTGTATTCCATAACAGTGGAGACAGAACCCCGCCCTGTGGGCAGCCTTTCATCACGACGCCTCTAATTGAGCTGTCTCCTACGTTAAATTGCACTGCTCTCATTGCAAGCATGTGTTTTATCCACTCGCAAAGAGTAGGTGCAACACCAAGTCTGCGTAAGGCAGAGTTTATACTTTCAAAGGTGGCCTTGTCAAAGGCTCCTTCAATATCAATGAAAACTCCCAGGGTAGACATTTTGTTGTCTAATGATCTCTCGATCCGATTCGCTACGGCATGTAGCGCCGATTCGGTAGATCTCCCTGGGATGTAAGCGTGTTGGTTCAGGTGCAGTGGGTGTGACACAAGCACCTTCTCCCTTATTTCCCTGTCACAAAGTCTCTCAAGAGTCTTTAATAAGAAAGATGTAAGACTAACGGGACGGTAAGATTTGGCCAGGGTGTAGTCAACACGTCCTGGTTTGGGTATAAAAACTACCTTCACTTCTCTCCAGCTCTCCGGTATATATCGAAAGGCGATACATGCTCGGTAGATGCGCACCAGGTGGGCAATTATCAAGTCCAGACCCCATTGTAATAGGGCTGGGAAGATACCGTCCACCCCTGGCGACTTGAAGGGGAGAAAGGAGTTTATAGCCCAGGTTACTTTGTCTCCCCTTACGACCCGGTCCGCCACTTCCCAATCCTCCTCAGTGGGAGGTGGGGTGTCGGGCCTTGGCCATACACGGTCAGGGGTAACAATGCAGCCTGGGAAATGTGTTTGAATTAGCACTTGTGCTGTCTCTTCGGGTTTGGTTGTCAGAGAACCATCCCCTTGCCTGAGACAGCCAGGTTGTTGATTGGGGTCTTTGGAAAGGATCCTTTTTAGTCTTGCCGCTGAGGTAGTAGTCTCTATAGAACCACAGAAAGTTTTCCAAGAGTTCCTCTGCCTCCGGCGGATTTCTTTTTTATATATTCGTTTTTGGTTTTTGTAGGCCTCCCAGTCACTAGTAGTTCTAGTTCTCTTTGCTTTATTGAAGAGTTTACCCAGCACTGATCTCATCCTGTCGAGTTTCTTGCACCACCAAGAGGTTGTGCGACTCGCCTTGGGTGTCTTCAGGGGGCATGATGATTCATAGGATTGTAAGAGCGAGTTTTGCAGAATGTCCACGCTGGTCTGCAGGTCCTCTACCCGAGCAATCGTGACTGGGAAATTCGACTCCGCCAGGTGGGCTTCCAGATCTACTTTATAAGTTAGTCTGTCGGTCTGCCTAGGGTTCCGATATTGTTTTGGTATGGCCGTAGTTCCAGATAATCTGAAACAGAGCCATCTGTGGTCTGACATGGATACAATAGGTGATACATGCCAGCCCACAATATTATTGGAAATACCTAACGATGCCAGGGTGACATCAATCACCGTCTGGCTACGCGTTGTGACAAAGGTAGGTTCACATCCACGGTTCAGTATTTCTAGGTTTGTACTTACTAGGTACTCAAGTAAAGATTTACCTCTGGTGTTGATGGTACTGCTGCCCCACGAAACGTGGTGAGCGTTCGCATCACAACCAATAATTAGGTGTTTATTTTCCCTCTCACAGTAATCCACCAGTTCGATCAACTCCGCGCTGGGCGGAGGGTCGATTGAGTCACCGGGAAGGTATACCGATGCTAATATAACATCTTCTTTTCCTTCGTTAATGCTGCAACTCACCTGTACCGCCGTAATATCACGCGTACAGAGGTGTGGCAAAGCGAAGGCTTGTAGGTGCTTGGGACAGTAGATGCACGTCCTTGGCTTCTTTTGGGCGTTATCTGTAAAGACAGCGCCATTATTATTATTTAATCCACAGATCTTAGATTTTACAATCCAAGGCTCTTGTATTATTGCAACAGTGTCCTGCTGACTGTCGAGATGTCTGCGTAAAGTGACAGCAGCCACTCGACAGTGTTGCAGGTTAATTTGTATAATATTTAGTCCAGGCTGAGTGGACATGGGGTCAACAAAAAGAGTTAGTCGGCCCCGGTGTCTGACCCGGACTCCAACAGTATCTCCATCAGCATCCTCTCCTCCTCACAGGTTGTGTCCATGGGGGTGGGGAGTTGTGGGGATTCCTCTTCGGATGGCTGCTCTGGTAGCGGCTCTCCGGGTGGTGGTGGAGGGGTGTCCGCAGACGCACCCTGATCTGTAACTAAATAGGGTTGAGGGGTGTCCGTAGACGCACCCTGCCCTATAGGCTGGTTTTCTGAGGCTGGAGGTGCATCTCCAGGCTTCTGAATTTTTATGCTTAGGGTGGTAAACTGATAGTGCAGTTTACCTCCTTTGCTTTTTACGGCCGTCTCGGCCTCTCTGCTTAGGCCAAAAATTAGGAGCCTACCAAGTGGCTCCTTCTTTTCGGCCGTGTGGAAGAGGGGCCAGTCCCCAACGCCCATCCCGGGGTTCTGCACTGCCAGTCGACGAGAGACAGTCTCCGTGGGCTCGGGTTTCCCCGGGACCCACAGAGCTGCCCTCGCCAGCCTGGGCAGCCGATCCACCTGAACGACACTGAGGCGAGCGCCCTCCCACAGGGCAGGCAGGTTCGCGACCGCGTCTGTGAGCCACTTCAGGGTCTGGTCGTCCTCACAGGTGATTCGAAGAATCTCCCCGGAGTACTGCCAGCCCCTAAAAGTGGGTGGAATTTGGCCTTCAACTAGGGCGAACATGTGGTTGTCCAGAGCCACTAGCAGTTGGGCTTTTATTAGGTCCGCTTGGACCTGGGTGATTTTGCCGAGGGGAGTCCTAAGATCCACGATGGCCACTCGGAGGTGCCTGGTAAGGGCCTCTTTGTAGCCACCTGTCCTCTCGGTGACTTTATGGTCAGGTTTGACCTTCTTCCTTGGATTGGAGGTGGAAGGCGTGCTACCATCCGATCTAATCCTATTGTTAGTGGAAGGTGTAGGACCACCGGAACCGGCCGCCTTGGGGCTTGCTCTGTAAGCCAGCCCCTTGGTAGCGGTTGAGGAGACCCCACTTCCCATCCCACTTCTGCTTTTTATTTTGCCTGAGCCTACCGCCCTAGGGTTAGCTGCAGGAGCCAGCCCTTGGGTGGAGGTAGAGGCAGTGGCGTCGGAGTTCTCTGCTGCTAAGCGAGCCTTCCTCCTTCGTTTCTGTTCGGAGCCAGAAATCCTCTTCCTCTTTGGAAGAGTCTGTTCCTCCTTCTTTTGTTTTTGTTGTTGTTGTTGCTGCTGCTGCTGTTGTTGCTGCTGCGGCTGCTGGCTTGTTACAGGGGTATCCGAGGACGCACCCTGTACGATTTCTTTGTTTGGTTTTGGTTTTTCCATGCTGAAATAAATGTTCATCTCCCTAGCTCCTCACCCACCACGGAGCCCAACAAGGGGACGTCGAACTTCGACGCCAAGGCTACTAGAGAGATATAGTTCCCAGAGATGAGTTGCACACGAGTAGGCACCACCAGAGAAACCCTAGGAGATCAGAAATCAGAACCCCTAGGGACCCTAGGGACCCACTGCGCGCCCCTCCACCCCCAAGGAGCTCGCCCTATCGGCGGTCTGACCCGACGATACAGCCGATTGGTCAAGGTGGGTTAGTCACTCGACCTCCCGTCTAGGTGAAATCAGGGCCAAAGAGATGTGTTGCCGCGCTCCAGGAAACCATACCTGTCCCAGAGGTAGCTCAATCACCAGGATCCCTTCATCCAACCGACACGGGTCGCCTCGCACGGCACAAACACGAGGGTGACCTAAACCCTGTGAAATCTATTGAGCGGTCACAACTCAATGGAGAGGGGGGATGGTCCGCGGCGGCAGCTTTCGTTTCACCACACGGGGGTTTAGACCCGGGATGTCCCTACTAACTAACCACTAACCTAGGTCCGAGGACTTCGGCCGTTCTCCTATCCGCCACCTGGAGACGCGCTCGGTAGGTATCCCAACCCCCGAGAAAACAGAGGGGACACACTGTATTAATATATTTCATATAAAATTATGTATTATTTTGTGTTTTTTAAATAAAAACTTAAGGAGGGGGGGGGGGGGCAAATTACAAATGGGCATGCTAGTCCCTCTCCTCCAAGAACCCTCTATAACGACAGGCCTGAATATAGTATATTATATTGTGTTTTTTAATTTTATTTTTAACTTTGTTGAACATAATTAGTAAGGGAGTGTTTATACACATACGTGTATCAAGAAATCCGCTTTTAAATATTTTGCAAAAGATCTTTTATCTTTTACTTGTGAGAACATATTAACCTGTTAAATTTAAATTAAACTATTTCTGAAAAGATAAAAAATATATCAACTATTTAGTTATATTATAATTATTATTGTAAAAAAACGTTGATAGTCGGCTAAGTAGTTGAACCTCTCAACTTTGAGTACGGCGCTAGCAAGGATAGTAATTGTCTACTGCCCTTGGGGCGCCAGCAATTCAAATAATAACGCGGTTTCACAACTAATCAGTGAACAGGATTTTAAGCTTTGCGCTATACCGCGTGGGATCGGCATATATAAATAATGCACATACACTTGTTGCCACAACAAAGAATACTATAAATCTATATGAAAATTTCGGCTTTTTATTGGTTAAAATATCTAAAATTAGTTCGGTTTTCTATTTTCATTGGTTATTCTACTAGACGACGTCATAAATGTCAAAAATTCTGACAAATGGCAGTGTATCGTTTTGTGATTTTTTGACAGATATTGAATGCCATTCGTGAAACACAAACAAAAATGTTTAAATTGCTTAAAATTGGTTAATTTTAGTATTTTAATGAAGAAATGGCCAGCGAAAAGGTTGGTACAATATATTAAATTTTACTTTTAATTTCTGGATTATATTGTACTTCCAAATATTTAGAGGTATTATTTATAACCTAATAATGGAACAAAAATGCTGTTCTAGTTATTGTTTCGTCTAGAACAACCCCATGGATTAGGAGATCTTTATATAGCATGGCAGAGAGGATCCGGAAATTATTTAGCAACAACTGGAGTTGATTCATTAGTTAATATTTTTGATCGATATGGTCAAATACATGAACGGATCAGATTGCAAGGGTAAGATTATAGATTTTGTCCTAAATTAAATATATACTTTTTTTTTTAAGATTATGTAGTGGATTTGGTTGGGATTCTGATGGAGACATACTAGGAATTGTTTGTCAGTCATCACAGCTTATTTTGTGGGATGCGAATACAACTAAGAAACAAGTTGTAGATATTGGATTGAGGGATGTGATGACTTGCATTTTATGGGCAAAAACTAGTCCTTTGTTAGCTGTTGGTACTGCAAAAGGCAATGTTTCAATTTATAATCATGCTACCTCCAAGTTAGTACCTTTTAGGAGTTTGTCAAGTATTTACTCAACAGAACTATAATCATATAATCGTGTAGGAAATGCTTCTGGTTGTGAAAAGATGCATCAGAATAGTAAATGAGTAACAAAATATATACCGAGAAAAGTTACTTAAATTGATCTGTATACAGGGTGTCCAAGATAAGGGTCTCCTGCATGGGGATTTTGTAAACGGTAACACAGAGATTTGGTTAATGAGAAGAATTATTTGGCACCTTAAGTACTACTGCGATCCACATTCAAATCCTAGAATTTTTGCTTCATTTTCAGTACAGACAAAAAAATTAAAATTTTCAGTTTTCGCCTTTTGTGTATAATTTGGTTATTTAATTATCAACGGCAGCACAAAGTGGTTTTCAGATTATTAAGACACTTTTACACAATTTTCAAATCTGAAATTAGAATGTTTATAGGTCTTTAAATTTTAAAGATATGAACATTAGCTTCACTTTTTTAAATATACGTCAAAGGTGGCCATGTCATCGTTGGATAGAGCTCTTTTTTCCTTTCTCTGATATAAGGTTTGATGGGTTTATTTTCACAAATAACGATGTTATATGCAAAAAACTTTTATTTATTTTATTTTAATTAAAAAAGAAAAAACAAAAAGCTACATTTGTTTCCGTTGAGATTTGATCAGTTTATCTTCCCAAAGCATAAAGTTATAAGTGAGAAACTGTTTTCTCATGGTAAGCTGTAAAAAAACAAAAAAAAACACTAATGGAAACAAATGCAGCGTTTTGTATTTTTCTTTTGTTAATTTTCAGCCTACTACAAGAAAACAGTTTTTCGCTTATAACTTTGTTATTTGTGGAAATAAATCTATCAAACTTTATACCAGAGAAAAGCGGAAATGAGAGCTCTATCAAATGACGACATGGCCGCTTTTGACATTTAAAAAAGTGTGAAGTTAATGTCAATATCTTAAAAATTTAAAGATCTTTAAAAATTTTGATTTCATATTCGAAATCTGTGTATAAAAGTGTTTTAATAATGTACAATTTGCTTTGCGCTATCTTTGATAATGACCAAATTATACACAAAAAGCGAAACTGGAAATTTTAGTTCTCTCAGTCTATTGCAAATTAAGCAAAAATTGTGGAGTTTAAATGTAGATCATAATAGTACTTGAGATGCTGCTTCTCATTTAACCGAATCTCTATCTCTTACCGTTTACGAGATCTCTTTGCATGGAGCCCTTATCTTTGACACCTTGTATAACACCTGTATATTTCTACATTTTTTGAATTACATTTTGATACTCTACATACGTTAGTGTTGTTTAAGGACAATGATTTTTGTCAAGAGAGCCATAACTTGCATAAAATAATTTGTATGAAATAAAATAATAATTTAAAAGTTAATAACGTAATTTAAACATTATATGCTTTAATGTGTGAGCAGAGTTGAAGTTAAAAAAAACAGTTTTTTATTGTAAGAAGTTGATTTTTTATATTCAACTTCAACTATTGCTGCGTTAAGTGTTTGAAAAAGAGTATTCCATAATGATTATTACAATACGGATAAACCAACATTTTTATAATCTCGTGTGAGAATATGAAAATCATATTTTATTGTCGAATTTAAGATGTTAAATAAATTTCACTAATCCTTCACTTTAAATTGAGGATAATTTATATTGTGTAATATTTTTGCTTGGATGATAATCTATTACCAAAGTTTCTTGAATTAAACCTGAACCACTCTGTATATATGTTCCAGTCTCTCTATTTTATAGCAGTTTAAGAAATAGATTTATTAAATTCATTTGTTTAGACGAATACCTATCATTGGCAAACATTCCAAGAAAATTTCTTGTGGTTCTTGGAATATGGAAAATCTTTTGGCACTTGGTTCAGAGGACAAAACGTTATCAATAAGTAATGCAGAGGGTGATACTTTACGAGTTGTGGCATTACGAGCTGAACCAACAGATGTTCAATTTTCGGAAATGAAATTAGATGAAAGACTTGGAGGAGAAAATACGGTAATTGTTTTTAAATCTTAAGTGTTCGTTTTCCTCCTTTTTTTTTTACTATAAACCGGTTTTTCTTTATTTGTGTGTAAACATGAAAAACGACCATATTAATTGTATTTTAATTTGTTTTAGGTTAGCTTGATTGTGGGAAAACGAACCTTATATTTGTACAATATGCTGGATCCTGAAAATCCAATAGAATTAGCTTTTCAACAACACTACGGTTCAATAGTTGAATATAAATGGTTTGGAGATGGTTACATATTGCTAGGATTCAGTGTTGGCTATTTCATTGCTATTTCCACTCACATTAAAGAAGTTGGACAGGAGCTGTTTCAAGTGAGGAATCATAAAAATACTTTAACGGATATAGCTATATGCGATGCTATTGGAAAAGTAGCATCTTGTGGTGATAATATGTTAGTATGTTTGTTTATTTTGTGACTAACACTATTAATTTAACTTTAAATTTGCTTCTTCAGTAACTATTTATCTTGCAAATTGTTTGGAATATACCTGTATCACTATGACTTGTATAGATACATTACTAGATCTAATCATCAAGTATTCAAAGTACCTATGTGCTGCAGGTTACTACACTTTATAGTTAATCAAGTGTATGTTCTTCACAATAGGTTTCTTGATTATATGTCCATGTCCAATGTTGTTTTCATTATGCAATGCATTTCTGGTAGATCTTCTTTTACATTTATGGTTGGTTAACGCATTGTGTTTTCATATAATGACATTTAAATTATCAAATTTCCAAACCTTTAATCTTACTTTTAATTTAAGTAAAAAGAAAAGGTCAGACAGGGTCAGGTTTCCAAGTGTGTTGGCATGTTGATTTTCAGGTATCTACTACTTGTTTTTGTTCTTGGTAAATTCTACAACTTAAGGCGGGGCCCTATGCATTAATAGTTATTTAAGGATCAAGGAATGTAAGGACGTAATAACATCCGAGGTAGGCGAATACGAGCTGAGGCGGAGCCGAAGCTTGTCGCCTGCCGAGGATGTTATTATTTATTACATATTGAAGGCAGTCAGCTGTCAGCTGCTTATACCTGTATTTGGTTGTACATGACTACATGATGACTACAACAGATGGTATCTAGTATAAAATAATGATAATATACTAATATAATACTGTTTGCATCACAGAAAATTGTCTAGTTTATTTTTTTTTTTTTTTTAGTTTTTAATTAAGCTAGTTCAGCAAGTCTTTGCTATTCATAGCTGTGCTAGTACACTCACTTTGTATAAGCACTAAGGGGTTACTTTAACCCATCACTTATTTAAACACTATTCACTATCATCAGATAACATGATGTCTTGGGGGAGTTTACGTTTTAAACGTTTGTGAATTTTTCTACTGCCTATGTGATAGTACTCAGATGCAGGACATAATTTTAGATTTTCGTGATAACGTTTGTATAACTTTGTTAAAAATTCTTTTATGCTTGGTATTTTTAGTTCACGGTGAATTAATGAATTTCTGATGAACCATGGAGCACTTAGTACGATTCTGAGAACTTTGTTTTGGAAAGTTTGTATTTTGTTTAGCTGAGTGTCACTAGCGTTACTCCATACTGGGGAACCGTATGTTAAGATAGGGCGTATAATAGAGGTATAAATGAGCGTTCCACATTCACTTTTTAATGGTGACTTCTTATTGAGAATTGGATATAGCTATTAGTCGTACGTGCGCTTCATTTATTTTTTTATTGATATGGAATCCCCAAGTTAATCTCTTGTCTAGGTGCACGCCTAGATATTTAACTGCGCAATCGCCTCTATTCCAGGGGATTACTTGTCCATTGATAGCTACAATAGGTGGATTGGTTAGCCTGCGAAGTGTGAAAATTTTTGCTTCCGATTTTATAGTGTTCAGCTGCATTCTCCACTTAGTAAACCAATTGGTTACAGTATTAACACTTTCCTGAAGATGACTAACGGCCGTTTCTATTTCGCTATGTTGACTTAGTATGGTTGTATCATCAGCATACATTGCAATTGTTGTCTTTTCGAGCACCGGGATATCATAGACGTAAAGATTAAATAAAATGGGTCCTAGAATAGAGCCCTGGGGAACTCCAGCCCCTATTAACTTTGAACTTGATGTTGCAGAATTTATAACTGTTGAGAATTTGCGATTACAGAGAAATGATTTGATGATATGCACGAGATAATTAGGCGTTTTGAGGTTGATTAGCTTATATATGAGGCCACTGTGCCACACTTTGTCGAATGCTTGTTTTACGTCAATAAACATGGCTGCCGTATACTTTTTCTCTTCAAACCCTCTTTCAATATATTCCGTGAGCCGATTTAGCTGGTGGGTGGTTGAGTGATGGGATCTGAATCCAAACTGAAACTTAGGGATTACATTTTCACTATCGAAATGTTCTAACAATCTCTTATTTATGACTTTTTCAAACACTTTGGAGATTGATGGTAATAGGCTTATAGGTCTATAACTTGTGATTTCATTTGCCTTTTTGCCGGGTTTATGAAACATTAGTATATATCAGCTTAAAGCTGCCTTTCTACTACCAATAATAATAATAATAATAATAATAATAACAATAGTATTTTTGCAAATTTCCATTGTTCTGGAAAATAGCCTTGTCTTAGGCATGCATTAAATATGGATACTAAGTATAGAAGGGCTTTCTTTGGTAGATTTTTAATTAATATGTTAGTAATTAAATCGTGTCCTGGAGCTTTATTATTTGGGAGTTTATTTATTATACCCTTAATTTCCTTAGGTGAAACCGGTACTATATCAGTTGGAATTAAAGAAAAGTAGTTACTTAAAACTCCTTCAACATCATTGTGCTCATTACTGTTATCATTAGGAATTGTGAATGTTTCAGCCAAATAATTTGCAAACTGCTCACATTTATCGTCGTCTGTTGAGTACAGCTTATCATCGAATTTAATGGTAGGTATGCTGTGGGGTTGCCTCAAGATACGCTTAGTTGCTCTCCACATCGACGGGTCCCTCGGCTTCAGTTCCTTTATATAATTGGCGTAATTGTTTATTCTAAATTGTTCGAGGTCTCTTTGAATTTTGTGAATCAGATAATTCAGACGAGATTTGACGGCGGCATCTCTAGTTGTTATCCATTGCCTTCTGATTTTATGTTTCTCCTTAATTAATTGCTGGATGATAGGAGGAGGAACCATGTAATCGGTTCTTTGTATTTTTCTTTGGACTGTTGTGGAGTTCGTAACAGCTGTTTTAATGTTCTGGACTAATGCGTTGACGGCGTTATCAAGTTCATCCTTGCTACAAAGCGCTGATGGTATTATCAAGTTCTGTTGCAGTATGTTACTAAATATCTTCCAATCAATTCGTCCATTGATTAATCTAGGTGCCTTGCTGAAGAATTTTGGTTGATTACCCATTGTTATAATAACCGGTAAATGGTCGGAGTCTAGCTCCGGAAGTACTAACTGATTGACGCTGCTGGTAATATTTTTATGCAGGATTATATCGAGAATATCGGACTCATGATCTTTTCGATATGGAATATATGTATGCTCGGTGGGTGGGGTGATTTGGACTCCGTGAGAAACCATCACTGAGTAGAGTCGATTACTATTAGGATTGCCTACTCTACAGCCCCAGACGGTACTTTTGCAGTTTAAGTCTCCTGCTAACAATGTTGGGGTATTATCGTAAAACACATTCTCTATATCTGTTGACAAAAATTTTTTATTCGGTTGCCTATATGCAGATATAATTCTTAAAACTTGATCATTCTGTAATTCAACTTGTATCGCAACTATTTCTATGTTAATTGCTGCTGTAGGTAATTGAAAATGGCATGCTTTGAGCGATTTTTTTACGATTATAGCTACTCCTCCAGAAGCTTTTTCAGCAATTCTGTCTCTTCTGTGTACATGATAACCAGGAATTTTGAAATTTTGTTCTGGTAAAAGGTGGGTTTCAGTGACACATAGAATATCTACTGCGTGCCTAGCTAGAAAAGCAATTACAATCTGCCTTTGGCGAACGAGACCATCTGCGTTCCAATTTGTGATCACTAAAGTTTATTTTTAAAAGTGTTCAAAGTCCTAGCACTTACAATTTCTTGCGGAAGTCCGTTCCACGAGTCTACTACTCGGTCGATACATTTCGTGTTACTTATTAAATTTTTCACGCTACCGGCAATGTAAGTAGGCCTACAGGTAGAAATTTAATCATATTTTTAAAAGTTCGTTTTGACAGCTGTCATCGGAATTATTTGTTAAAAGCCCCATTATTCTAAGTTGTCTGTGCTTGTTACCATATCAACGAACAGTTAAAATCAACATTATTTTCCTAGGGATGTAAGTGACACTATTAAGTTCCATCGTCAAGGGTAACTAGTACACGAATGTTATCAGCCATTTACGATCCCTGTAGCTATGGATGTAAGGCCTACTTACATTGCCGGTAGCGTGAAAAAGTATTTTAGGGTACAAGTAAAAATATAGTGTTTATTTTCTTTTGTTTTGAAAACCAGGATTTTAATTAAAGACAGGAATTGCCAACATATGTACATATTTTATTTTAATATAATATTTTCACAATTTTAAATTTTAACTTTTAATTTTACTTATGGACACTGCTTTTTAAAAAGCAAAACGATAAAAATATGAAGGTTTTTTAATTTAATTTTTTCTGAAATTATGTCCTTACGTAATTATCTAATGTTATTTTTAAACAGATAACTATAAGATTTATAAAAAACATCTAATTTTCTAATAATAATATAATAAAATTCCAAAATAGTTGCACAGAATGTCTTATAAAATACCAAAAGTCACCAAACACCTACAGTTGACCATTGTGGTAAGACTGAAAATTTTTGTGTCAAAATATTACCCTTAATTATAGTATGCTCATAGTTAGCCCATGCTTATGGGAAATTTGTTGGCAATGTTATAGTCACGCAAGATGGCGACACCGTTTATAAATACAAATTAAATAGTTTTGGCAGTGATGTAATGAAGACTGGTGTTTGCACCCTATTCAATTGTTTCAATCTCCAAACTTTAACAATCTCAGGGCTCCTTGTAAATTTTATCAACAGATGGCGCAACTGTAAACGTCAATTTTATTTAAAAATAAATTTGAAAAGTAAGAAGTATTTTTATTTATTTATTACCACGGTAATGTTCTAGGAAAAAATTCTAATAGATTGTTGTTTGTGCCGCCTATCAACGGGCAATAACAAAGATTTATCATTATTTGCTGTTTCCAAGGCGAATGTTCGGATTTTACTCATGTTCGGATTTTTACTGTTATCTTTCCGACACCCCCCGAACTCAATTGCAGCAGAAGGGATGCGAATCGCTGCACCGGCAGTTGCCTTTGTGTTTTTGCATGAAATAGAAGTTAAAAGTTATTCATGTGTTTTATTTTCAAACATCCGCAAATTCACGAAGAAAATACTCGAAATTATATTAACCCACAAAACATGGTCCTTCGATCCACATACTGAACCAATTAATACTAAAATTAAATAAGAAAATTACAATATTAAGACGAGAAGCAGTACAGCAAGTTGGGCGCTTCAAAAATTACAGTCGAACAAACCAGACGAAGACGTGCAACGGCTGTTGAACCTACGAGTATTTAACTGGTCCAACGTATTGACTAGACTCGACCAACAAAGAAGGGTAGTGCAGGGAGCAACGGCCAAACAAAGAACGAGTGGCGTCCATCATCCCTTGAAGCCGTAAGTTCCTCATATACCTGTACATTTTACTTACATTTTACTTTGACTGATTAATAACAATTAAAACAAAGGTCACGATGAGCCAAGCCGATTTAAAAGCACTAAATCATAAACGCGGCGGAATCAGAGCTCAATTAACTTTATTTGGCAAATTTTTAGCCAATTTAAACGAAAACTTAACTAGCATCGAAACTCAAAATTTAGAAGGTAGACTGCACAAAATACAACCATTGTTCGAATCTTTTTGTGAGGTACAAAATGATATAGAATTTATTGAGCAAGATGCAGAAAAGGCATTAAACGAACGCGAAGCGTTCCAAGACTCATTTTTCGATTTAACTGGTCAAGCATCTGACATTTTACTTAAGCACAAAGCTCAAGAAATTCAGTCCTTACACAAAGGCGACGATCAAAGCTCGAATGCATCTGCCTCCTACAGAAAAAAGAAATCTGTAAACCTACCAACACTTAATTTACCCATTTTTGATGGAACATTCACTCTATGGCGCGAATTTTATGATAAATTTATTTCTTTAATTCATACTAACGATGATCTTACAGATGTAGATAAATTGACTTATTTAAAAGCCACGTTAAAGGACGAACCTGCAGATTTATTGCGTTCTTTTCAAACTACTGAACAAAATTATGTTATAGCATGGTCATTATTGCAAAAGCGTTATAATAACAAACGCAGAATTATAAATAATCATGTGCAAGCGTTGCTTGACATTCCTCAAATGACACGTGAATCATATGAATCGTTAAGGCAATTAACTAACACAACACGTAATCATATTGAATGCCTTAAAGCTTTAGGCCAACCAGTAGCTAGCTGGGACGCTTTACTATTACCTATTCTTATTGCTAAACTAGATTTTCACACAAGTAAAGCATGGGAGGCAAAATTAAATACAGAAAATGATAGCCACGACAAATTGCCTTCACTGGAAAAATTATTAGACTTTTTATATGGTAGGCAAAACACGTTAGAATCTATTAAAAGAAAATCAAACGATCACGGGAAAAACACCCAAGTTAATCGCGTTACTACTACTAAAACATTTGCCACTGTAGAAATGAATTGCTTATTCTGTAATGAAAATCACCTTATTCAATCTTGCGAATCATTTTTACAATTAGATGTAAATCAAAGGTTAGGGAATTAAAAATTTGTCTGAATTGTCTACGAAAAGGACATTTCGTACCGAATAGCAATTCAAAATACTCTTGCAAGAAATGTAACAGGAAACACAACACCTTGTTGCACTTAACAAGTAATGCAAATATTTCTAAACAAATTCAATCCTCCAACGATACTAATATACCCGCTGTGGCAACGTGCGTTTCCGTGGAACAAGACGATGATGGAAGTATTCAAATTTCGAGCGTACTAGCTAATTGCGCGGCATCCATACCAGGGTCATAAGTATTCTTATCAACAGCAAGGGTATTCACTACTGATTTAAAAAATAACACTTTGCATGAGGTGCGAGTTCTGCTTGACTCAGCCTCACAATCCAATTTTATTACTGAAGACGTGTGCAATCGACTCGCACTTGTCAAAAAACCAATTAATATTAGCGTAACAGGAATTAATCAAGGACTGTCTAAAATTTCACACAAAGTTGAAATCAACATTAAATCACGCGTTAATAATTTTACTTCAACTATATCATGCTTAGTTTTACCTCAAATTACAAACGCTTTGCCATTACAGTCATGCAACGTCGCATCATTCATAATTCCATCAAACATAAAACTAGCCGATCCTCTCTTTTATAAGTCAGGTCCCATTGACTTGCTAGTTGGAGCAGACATTTTTTACGAACTTATGTGCGTAGGACAGATTCAAAAACCAAATTTTCCAACTTTGCAAAAAACAAAATTGGGTTGGGTAGTTTCCGGACGTTTAACGTGTCCAAATTTAAATGAAGCAAAGCAAACACTAACGTACTTATCGTTAAACGATTTAAACAGAAATGTCGAAAAATTCTGGCAAATTGACGAATTCAGTTTTAAGGAAAAAACATTGACTGACGAGGAAACCTACTGTGAAACATTTTTTAATAAAACAACTTCTCGCGACGACGAAACTGGCAAATTTATTGTAAAAATTCCATTCAAAACGAACTTAGACAAATTAGGTGACTCGCTCGCAGTAGCGGAATCTAGGTTTCGTTCATTAGAAAGGCGCTTTACTAGGGACTCAAAGATGAAAAATGCATATTCCGAATTTATTAATGAATACATTACATTAAATCACATGACAAAAATTGAACCTGACGACAAATCTTCATTTTTTCTGCCTCATCACGCTGTCGTGAAAGAATCAAGTGAAACAACTAAATTAAGAGTGGTGTTTGACGGTTCTTGCAAACTTGACTCGGGACTTTCTCTAAATGAAACCCAATGTACCGGACCAACAATCCAAGACGATCTTTTTTCAATAATCGCCAGATTTAGATCATATGACTTTGTTTTGACCGGTGACATAGCTAAGATGTATCGTCAAGTCTGGATACATCCTGACGACAGAAAATATCAAAGGATTATCTGGAGAAATCAGCCAGGGGAAGAGTTACAACATTACGAATTAAATACTGTGACGTATGGCACAACAGCCGCTCCATTTTTGGCAATTAGATGTTTGTATCAACTTGCATTAGACCATGAAAAAACGTTCCCATTGGAATCACAAATAATAAAAAAGGACTTTTATGTCGACGACCTCCTGACAGGCTCAAACTCAATCGAAAATCTTAAATCTATTAAAATTAACATTGATAAAATATTAAAGACTGCTGGTTTTAATTTGCGCAAATGGACTAGCAATGTTGACGAACTGCGATACTCAACTTCATTAGCAATTCCCATAACAGAAAGGATTCAAAAAACTTTAGGCATTAATTGGAATCCAACTACAGATCAATTTACTTATTCAACGGCGGTACTAACATTATACAACCAAACTACCAAACGGACAGTACTTGCTACAACGGCTCAATTATTTGACCCGTTAGGATTACTAGCACCCGTAATAATCGTAGCCAAATGTATTATACAAGAATTATGGCAATTAAAATTAGAATGGGACGACACAGTGCCCTTAAACATTCAAACTAAATGGCTTAAATTTAAAGATCAATTAAAATTCATTAATCGTGTACAGATTCCACGTCATGCAATTATTAATAAACCAATTAATATAGAATTGCACGCATTCTCCGATGCGTCCGAAAAGGGTTACGGTGCCTGTATTTATTTGAGATCTTTCGACCAAAATAACCAAATTATTGTAAGGCTATTAGCTGCAAAATCTAGAGTAGCACCACTCAAAAATGTTACATTACCGCGGCTTGAGTTATGTGCAGCTGTATTATCAGCACAATTATCGAATAAATTCAAGGGTATTCTTAATTTAGAAATAAATAAAGAATACTACTGGTGCGACTCACAAATTTTGTACTATGTTGGTTAAGGTCTCCTAGTAATAAATGGAAAACCTATGTCGCAAATCGTGTTTCCGAAATACAAAGCTTAACTGATAGCAACAACTGGTATCACATCCAGTCGAGTGACAATCCAGCGGATTTGATCTCACGCGGAGTATTACCAACTCAAATAATAAGTTCAATTTTATGGTGGCACGGGCCACAATGGCTATCACAAAATTCTAATGACTGGGCAAATAATACCGGTCACTCCTACCTGAGTGAGGTACCTGAATTGCGCAACAAAGCCCAATCTTTCCATACTATTGAAGTAAAGGATTCATTTCCAATTAAAAATTACTCCTCATTTATTAAACTAAAGAAAATTATTGCGTTATGTATGCGTTTCAAAAATAATTGTTTATCACCCATATGCAACCGACGTTACGGTCCGTTAACAGTTAACGAATTAAAAGATGCATTAATAATTTTAATAAAACTCTCGCAACTAGAATGTTTTGCAAGAGAACTAAACGATCTCAAGCAAAGTAGATGTTTACATCCCAAGAGTAATCTGCTTAGTCTTACTCCGTTTTTGGATTCTCAAGGTCTTATGAGAGTAGGGGGAAGATTACAATTGTCAACCTTTAAATATGACAAAAAACATCCTATATTGTTACCTAAAGGTCATCATTTAACAAACCTGATATTTGTTTACGAGCACATTAAATTAATGCACGCGGGTCCAAAATTATTACTAAGTTCAGTACGCGAACAATTTTGGCCTATTAACGGTAAAAACATGGCAAAAAAGATTGTGAGGGAATGTTTGACATGTTTTAGATTTCAAGCAAAATTTATAAACCCAATTATGGGCTCATTACCTACCGAAAGAACTATTTCAATGCCACCTTTTCACTCTACCGGCGTAGATTATGCTGGTCCATTCTTAATAAAAGATAGGAAAGGAAGGGGCTGTAAAATATCAAAATGCTACATATCTTTATTTGTGTGTTTTGCGACTAAGGCGTTGCATCTAGAATTGGTCACAGATTTGACGACAGAATGTTTTTTAGCTGCCTTACGACGATTCGTAGCTCGCCGGGGTAAACCGTTGAATATTTTTAGCGATAATGGTACCAACTTCGTTGGTGCAAAAAACGAATTAAACAATCTCAGTGAATTTTTAAATAACGCTGATGCAATAAAACATGTTATATCTGCGGAAGGTATTAACTGGCATTTTATTCCACCTAAATCACCTCATTTTGGAGGTTTATGGGAGGCAGGTGTAAAGAGCACAAAACACCATTTAAAAAGAGTACTCTCAAATACACCGTTGACATACGAAGACTTTTACACAATTCTGACTCAAATTGAATCCATTCTCAATTCCCGTCCGCTAACTCCTTTAACATCCGATCCAAATGATCTTGACGTCTTAACTCCTGCTCACTTCCTAATTGGACGCCCCTTCACTAGCATACCAGATCCAGATGTCCGAGACATACCGCAATCGCGGTTAGATCGCTTCCAGCACCTACAAAATTTAAACCAACACTTCTGGTCAAAATGGTCAAAAGAATATATCAGCGAACTACAGCAACGCACCAAATGGAAACAGAACAACAACGTATTCAAGATCGGAATCATGGTCTTGGTAAAAGACGATAACTTACCTCCAGCGCGTTGGCAGATTGGAAGAATTGTTCAACTTTTTTCTGGTAGTGATAATATTTCACGTGTTGCAACCGTAAAGTGTGCAAATGGCACAACAGTGAAGCGAGCGGTATCAAGAATGTGTATACTGCCATTTGAACAATCCAAAGACTTACAAGAGACTTCAAAAGGGTAGTCTAGAATTCAGTGATTTTTTTTTGGTATTCTTGGTTATAAGTATTTAACGAACGTTTACTATTAATCTCTACTTTTAAGTGCATTGTGTAACATACAATTGTTATAGCAGTTTGTATTTTTTTTGTGTTTCACGGTTTATACCACTATGTATGTTGATTTTAGACATTGTATTGAAACTCAGTATGTTTTGAGATTTCAAGGCCGGCGGCATGTTCGGATTTTACTCATGTTCGGATTTTTACTGTTATCTTTCCGACACCCCCCGAACTCAATTGCAGCAGAAGGGATGCGAATCGCTGCACCGGCAGTTGCCTTTGTGTTTTTGCATGAAATAGAAGTTAAAAGTTATTCATGTGTTTTATTTTCAAACATCCGCAAATTCACGAAGAAAATACTCGAAATTATATTAACCCACAAAACAGCGAATTTATCTATTTTGTTTACCTATAATTGCTAACTTAATGGAATTACAGACTAAAGCACAACGCGAGAATTGGAGTACAAATTTTAAAAAGAAAATTCCCGAAAATGGTTTTATTTGTAGTAAGCATTTTAATGACATCATTCAAGTTAAACTTAAATGACGGATACTTCTTAGTAAAAGACATTTGTAATACTTCCATCAGCAGTCTTATATGATAAAAAAACTAATTTACAAATAAATTTCAGAATGTTCACTGCAGATAAAACTGATGCGTATGTACGATAATAAGAACATATCGGTAAATAAATGGTTTGTATTACAATTATGATTTGTACCAAGTAAAATTTATGCAGAGACAGTGTAACGCCTACATTTCATACTAGTAAATAACAAGTCCTATTATTCTGGTGACTACATCTGTTATGAATGCAGTTTGTTTTTGCACTATAAAATCAGCTTATTGTGGCAACTTGTTTGTCCAATGTGGTTGGTTGTTGATATTATGTGGTTTTAAGTATCATTATACCTTTTTCCAACTAAAAACCACTACAAAATACTACAACAATCTATAAATATTACGTAAACATGCTGAATAAATGTTTTACTTGCATATTTCATTAATAAAAGGAAAACGAAAGTAACTAATTAACCTAACTGTAGTAAATAAGTGTTGTACCCAGAATATGGTTTAAAAGTAGTGATCAAATAATTATCAAACCGCGCCACATTTGAAATATACCTTAAATTTGAAGTTGTAAGAGCTTCATTTATGCACAAATCTTATAAAGAGTCCCGAGATTGTCAAACCTTTAGGATGATTTTTTTATATAGGCAAATGGAAGGAGGTATAACACCATACCCTTCTTTACATCACTGTTTTGGCCCAAACTATCTCTGAAGCTTCGAAAGTTTCAGCTGCTGCGTCGTTTTATATTTATTAATAAGTTCCAGCTTTACTTTGTTGAAGTTCATAGCGATGTATAAATAAAATCATTTATAACTTCAACAATATTTATTTATTAAATACTTCTCCTTCTTCTTCGTGCATCCTTTTGCCCTTTAGAGCGTCGGATTGGGATTCATACTCCCAGATTCCTTAATCCACTTCTTCCATTTCTGTCGGTCCTGTGCCAAGGCTTTCATTTCCCTTAGGGTTTTTCCTCTCCTTGCCCCCACTTCCTCTATCCGTTCCATCCAGGATTTCCTGGGTCTGCCTCTCTTTCTTTTTCTTCCTTTTCCTGTCTCCATCACTTTCTTGACTATTCTTTCTGGGTCCATTCTTGCTATGTGGCCATAACCAATGCAACTGTCTATTCTCCATTTTTTCCACGATAGGTTCCTGTTTCATCATGTTCCTTATTTGTGTGTTCCTTACTCTGTCGAACTTTGTCTTTCTCGCTATTTTCCTCAGGAATTTCATCTCGATAGCATTTAATTGGGATTCGTGCTTTTTCAGTGGCACCCATGATTCACTTGCGTATAAAATCATTGGTATGGCAATTACATTGTACACTCGGCTCTTTGTGATCATGTCTACTTCTTTTTTCTGTAAAATGGTTTTATTTATTGCATGGTATATGTTTGTTGCCTTTTGCCTTCTCTTAGCTATTTCCAGATCTAAATTTCCGTCCTTTGTTATCACACTTCCCAAGTATTCGTAGACTGTTACTTCTTCCAGTGGCTTTTGTTTACATAAAATTTTTCTTTCCTCTTCCGTTCTGCTGTTGTCAGTTATTATCATTATTTTGCTTTTTTTTGTGTTAATTTCCATTTTTAGATTTTCAATTTCTTCTGCCCACACATCTACTATGGATTGCATTTTTCTTTGTGTCTTGGCTGTTAATACTATATCATCCGCGTAGAGTAGGCTATCTAGTTTTGTGGGTGTGAGGTTTCTATACCCTATTGTTGTTTGTTCCGTTTTCCCCTTTGTATTTTTTATTAACCTATCCATTACTATAACAAACAGCAGCGGGCTTAGGCTGTCCCCTTGCTTCACCCCTTTTTTCATTTCAAAGTTCTCTGATCTTTGTCCATTTATCTGTACTTTTGCTGTTACACTTTGGTAGACACTTTTTATTACTTGTATTAGCTTCCTATCAATTTTAAGGTCAGTTAGGCTTCTCCATATTTCTTCCCTTTCTATCCTATCAAATGCCGCTCTTAAATCTATGAATGTCAGGTATAGTTGTTCTCCACTGTCTATTGCTCTTTCTACTAGGTTTCTCACTATGCTAATATTGTCGTTTGTCTGTTTGTTCGCCCTGAATGCCGCTTGTTCGTCTTCCAATTTTTTTTCTACCTGTTTTCTTAGTCTTTTCTCTACTATTCTTGTATATACTTTGAATCCTACTGAAGATAGACAGATCGCTCTATAGTTTTCACACATTGTATGGTCGCTCTTCTTATGAATTGGTAGTATTAAATTGTTTTCCCAGTCCTTGGGAATCCTTTCCTTTTCCCATGCTTCTTTACATATTAGGGCTAGCCACCTCTTTCCTTCTTCCCCCATCCACTTTATCATCTCCGGTTCTATGTTGTCTGCTCCTCCTGTTTTTCCTAATTTAATGTTTCTTAGTGCTTCTTCTATCTCTTCCATCATTATTTCTTGTATTTGTTGATTTCCTTCCTCATTTTCCCTTTCTTCATTTATTTCATTTCCTTCATTTGGTCTTTGTTGAAAGGTTTCGGTATAGTAATTTTTCCATATTTCTAGGATTTCTTGTCTTTTAATCTTTATCACGTTGTCTTTGTTCTTCATTCCTCTTATTTCTTTTTTCTTATTCCCTCTCATATTTCTTATTCGGTTCCAGAATTTCCTATTATTATTTTTGAAGTCCTCGCTTAGTTCTGTCCCATACTTCTCCCAACTTCTTCTTTTTTCTTCTCTTACTGCTATCTTCACCTCGTTTCTTAATCTTATATAGTCTGTTTTGTCTTGTATCTCATTTGTTTTAATGTATTTCTTCCACACTTCCTTTTTTCTTTTAATTTTTTTCTTTAGTTCTATTGTCTACCAGCTTGTTCGTTTTTGGCTGGAGTTTATTTTTCTCTTTCCACATATTAGCTCTGCTTTTTGGTATAAGGTTTGTTTTAGCTTTTCCCATCTTTCGTCCATTTTCCATTCTTTTCCTTTCCTTTCTATCTCCTTTAGTGAGCTATCTACCTGTATTTGATATGTTTTTCTGATTTCTTCATCTTTTAGTTTATATACTTTAATTTTAGTGAATTTCTTTTCCTCTTCTATTTCCATTTCTACTATTTGCACATTAGCTACGACTAGTCTATGGTTTGATCCTATTTCTGCGTCTGTTACTGTCTCGATGTGTTTTACCTCGTGTTGCATGTTTCTGGTATACGTGAAGTAATCTATGATGCTTCTTGAATTCTTTCTTCTGCTACGAAGGTGTATCTATCCTCTATCTTTTGTTTCCAGAAGGTGTTTCCAATTATCAATTCGTTTTCTATGCAGAACTCTTATCATCCTTTTTCCATTTCTATTTTGTATTTCTTCGCCGTATTCTCCCATACAGCCCAGGCCTCTTTCTTTGTCCTTTCCTATTCTGGAATTCCAATCTCCCATGACTATTATTTTTTCATTTTTTTCCCTCAGTTGGTCTATTGTCTGTTGTACTTTTTCGTAGAATTCATTTATTTTGTCTTCCTCTTCTCCTTCTACTGGTGCGTATATTTGTATTATGTTTACTACTTCTTGTAGCATTATGCTAATTTTTATTATTCTTGGGTTTATTGCTTCAAAATTTATTAGTCTGTTGTTTATTTCTTTGTTTATTATGACGCCTACTTCTTCTTTGGCTCTCATTCCTCTTTGTACCCCTGAATAGTATAGTGTATATTCGTCTGTTATGTTTGTACTTCCCTGATCTATTTTTTTGGTCTCACTGATCCCTAGGACCTGTAGATTGTATTCCTTCATGTCCTCCACTATCTCCATTTCTTTCCCTGTCAGCGTGTTTATATTCCATATCCCTATTCTTATGTTTCTCGTACTCCACATTTCTCTGTCCTTTGTTCCCTTTTTGTCCATTCTCGTACTCTTCTCCCCCTTCCTTTCTGTCTTTCCATTTTCATAGCGGTCGTCTACTTTATTGGCAGTCCTGTTCTTTTCTATTTCTAGTTTTTTGTACGTCGTCCAGTTATTAAATACTTTAAAAATTATAAATTAAAATTATTATTTATAAAACCTTATACGTATTTTAACATGTTTATATGTCATTATCAACGGTAAGATTAAAAAGTAAACAGTTGGTGTTGCTATAGGAACAATAGAACTGGATGACTTGATCTTAGTTATCTATGTCTGCAGACAACTTGATTTCAATATATTCCAAAATATCTAATAGAGGTGAATTTAAGAAATCAGTTTGCTTGTTTATTAATTTTAGTTTTTAAATGTTTGTGAATTTCAAAAGCTTCTAGTATGTCTAATTTACATTTGTCATCACAAAAGTGTAAACATTTTATAGTGTTATTAGATGTCATTAAATGATTGTGTTCTAATAAGTGTTTATCATACTGAAAGCATTTGAAATTCATAAACATTTAAAAACTGTACCTTTAACCACAGATAAGGTTAACACTACAGATATACGGTAAATATGTGAGCTAACGGCAGCTTGTTTTATATGATTAATAATCTGCAAAAAGATGGCGCTACAATGACAATTTATAATTAAGTCACAGATGACTGTAATTGAGCAGATTACTTAGCACATATTCAAACCAAAAGTTAGACAGCCATCTGCCATGTTTAATTGTCAAATCGCAATTTTTCGTAAATAATTAATATTGAAGCCAATTGTACTTAAATTATATTCATGATGTGACAGATGCTCTCAAATCCGTGATAAAACAGTTTCCAACACATTTCAACAGTAATAAACAAATAGCGATAGCAGCGCCCTAAAATTGGTCCGGCGCGTTGTAGCCAAACTAACGCTAATTTCGTAATGGGCGGACATTTTGTATAAAGGGTCGTATATCTGTAGTGTTAACTTTATCTGTGCTTTAACCAATAAGCAAATCGATCTCTTAAATTCAATATTATTGTACGTTTAGGAATAACAAAGCAAATCATCTGCAAACACAGATAACCAATATGAAGTCATCAAGTTCTATTGTTCCTATAGCAACACCAACTGTTTACTTTTTAATCTTACCTTTGACAATGACATATAAACATGTTGAAATAGGTATAGGGGAAAATAAATAAATATTGTTGGAAGGTATAAAGTATTTTATTTATACATTATCTATAAATACTATAATTCATTACCTTTTCCCAGAAACGGTCTTTGATTGCCAAAGAACCCTGAGCAAACTCTAATCTTTTAAATTTGAGTTGGTTAGCTAATTCACATATTATTATTACCGCCTAACAATTATTTAAGCATCCTTCTTTTATGTATCTTTGGGCGGTTTTTGGGTTGCTAGAAAATTGGTCTACTCAGAGGCAGCTTTAGTTCCTTTTATGAAAACATTTTCTCTTAACATAATTTAATAAGACATTATGTAAAATTTTGTTAGAAACTTTGCGATGGTATACTGTTCTCTCATTCTTTTTAATTTAAAAATACAGCTTTTGCTTAAACTACAGCGTCTAATGATTTTACCATTTTTACTTTCCCACAGTACAGAAAGTATGGAAAGTTGTGTTTTAATGCAAGTTTTCAAATTTCACATTTTAACAGAAATACATGTTTTGGGGTCCAAGAAACCCAAAAGAGTGGTTTTTAAAAAATTTGTTTGTCGGTGGCTGGGTGGGTGCATTCGTTCCCCTATACTTCTGGAACTCTTTGACTGATTTTTATAAGATTTGATATGTGGAAGTTTTTTAGTTGCGGGTAGTGCGCTGTTAGGTTTTTCACGGGAACCGGAAATTGAAATTAGACATTCAAAAAATTTGTCCGAATACTCTAACTTCATTCAATACAATTAAATATGTTTCGATCCCATATTTTGGTGACAAATCAGAAAACATTGCTAAAATTATAAACAAAACAAATAAATATAAAGTAAGCTTTAAAACAACTACAAACATCTTAAACACTTTGTTTAAAGCAAAATCAAAAACACGATTTGCTAAAATCAGGCATTTTCAAATTAAGTTGTTCGCATTGTAATTCGGTTTATATAGGCCAGACAATTAAAAATTTTGATATTAGGTATAAAGAACACGTAAGTTGTTACAAATACAATCATCTACATAAATCCAATTATGCTAAACACTTACTAGAACAAAATCATTCAATGGCATCTAATAACACCATAAAATGTTTACACTTTTGTGATGATAAACGTAAATTAGATATACTAGAAGCTTTGAAATTCACAAACATTAAAAAACTGTACCGTTAATGAATGAGCAAATTGATCTCTTAAATTGTCCCCTATTGGACATTTTGGTATAAGAAATCAAGTCATCTGCAGACGATTACCGAGATCAAGTCACCAAGTTCTATTGCTATAACAACACTAACTTTACTTTTTCATATAACCTTTGACAGTGGCATGTAAACATGCCGAAATACGTATAAGGTTAAAATAAATAATAGTTATTTAAGTAACAAGGAATGTAAAGACGTAATAACATTCGAGGTAGGTAAATACGAGCCGAGGCTTGAGGCCTGTCGAGAATGTTAATAATCGATACATTCCGTGTTACTTATTAAATTTTTCACGCTACAGGTAGAAATTTAATCATATTTTTAAAAGTTCGTTTTGACTGCTGTCATCGGAATTATTTTTTAAAAGCCCCATTATTCTAAGTGGCCTGTGCTTGTTACCATATCAACGAACAGTTAAAATCAACATTATTATCCTAGGAATGTAAATAACACTATTAAGTTCTGTAGTCAAGGGCAAAAAGTAAAGGAATGTTATGGGCCATTTACATCTTTTGTAGCTATGGATGTATCTCTATTTACCTTGCCTGTAGCCTGAAAATATTGTTTAAGTAATTAAGTATTTTATATACAGATACTCATGAAATTAGACATGTTTTCTTGGTATAGATTTTTTTATATGCACATTTGTTGGAATTTTGAACACATAGCGTTGTAGTGATTGTAATTTTTTTTTCACAGTACCTTTACATAAAGTTTTATATGTTGTAATAGAGTATTGTTCTTAACCACAAATATTCGATTACTTGCCATTTACGTTATGACCACGACATGACTGTAGGTCATTGGAATAATGTATAGGCATCTCGAATTACATATGCTACAAAAAAACCTTTCAAACTAATTTGTTACATTGACAAATCATAAATAACAACTCTAAAAACAAGTCCGCTTTACTATATCAAAAACAAAAATGTGTATTTTTTTGTTCATGAAGGTGTAGTAATTGCTTATTCTATTTTGCTTTCGAGTCTTACTAAATTTCATAAATTACGTAATCAAGTTTACATTTTAGTGTGAAGATCCACGATATAACAAATTTACAAGAAACGTCAAGTGTACTTACTTTAGAACAAGAAACAGGTATTGAAAGAATAGGGTGGAGTGCAGATGGGCAGTTGTTAGCTGTTTGTACAAGAAATGGATCTCTCAATGTATATGTCTCATACATGCCCACACTTTGGGCTGTTTCAGGAGCTAGAATTGCTATACTTTCAAGTCTTGCTGAAGTTAGCTTGTACAATTTTGCAGCAGATAGAGTATAATAACACTTAAAATTAGTTAAATTAGCGTTATTTTTGTTTATTGTTTTAGTCAAAATTGACACCGATACCTATTTCATTAGAAACCGAACCAAGTTTTATAGCTGTAGGGCCATATCATTTAGCAGCTGGTATGAATAGCAGAGCTTGGTTTTATGATTTAACGAAACCTCAAGCAGGTGTGGAAGATGCTCCACTTTTACTGAAAGATCGACAGTATCTTGGTATGGTAACCAGTGTTAGACTCAATGTTGAATATGCCTCTGTTCTGTACGAAGGAAAAATACAGTTACATATGGTAAGATTTATACCATTAATTTGGTTAAATCTTAGACTGTGTGAAGTAAAATAATCTAACAGGTATTTTGATTTCTAGATAGAACAGCCCGAGGTAAATCACGAAGACCGAGAAAGTATAATATTTCCAGATTTTAATTCACCAAACGTTGTTATAACTTGTCATGCACTCACCACTGATTTTCTTATTTACGGCACCGATGTAAGTTATTTATGTGTTTTATAACCACTTTTGCACAAACATTGTGTTTTTTCTTTGTCTGTAGATGGGTCAGTTGATTTACTTTTGTGTTGAAGACTGGACATTGGCAAATGATTATAAACACACAGTTGGAATAGTAGATATTTTTGTTGATCCTGCTGGAACACGTCTTGTTTTTTTTGATGTAAAAAGTCACGGTTATGTATATAATGCTGTAAGTTAAACATTTTGCATTACACATATACAAAATAGAAATTCAAATCACACTTTTAGGTTAACAACGAAGTTGTTCCTATTCCTCAGTTACCAACTAAAGTTACTGGTGTTACATGGGACAGTAACTTAGCAGATAGAAATATTTTTATTGTTTATAATGAACAAGATATTTTAACATATATTTACAATAAATTTTCTGTTTATGGTAAGGAGTAGGTTACAAAATTAATATTTAATATTATTTGGTATATATTTTAGGTTCTTCAGTTCAGTTTGTAGGTACTACAACATTAGTTTCTAAGCAAATACCTTTGTTTATGTACAGTGGAGAAGTAATATTGGCTACATCTGGTGGACAATTAACTCAATTAACTTTATCCACTCATGACTCTCCTCAACTGGGAGTTCTTGAACGAGATCAAAAAAATTTAGAAACTACATTAACCAGACAGCTTTCGTTGCACAGGTATTATTTGATATATTCTAATTTTGTTAGAAATTTATTTTAACTTCAAGGTATAATGCTGCTTGGAATACTTGTCAACAACTACAATCGAAAGATCTTTGGAGAAAGTTGGCAGAAGAGGCTCTTAAAAATTTGGAAATTGAACTAGGTAAGTGTTCATGTAAGGGTTTCTTTAGATTATTTAATTTTTCACGCTGCCGGCAATGTAAGTAGGCCTTACATCCATAGCTACAGGGATCGTAAGTGGCTGATAACATTCGTGTACTAGTTACCCTTGACGATGGAACTTAATAGTGTCACTTACCTTCCTAGGAAAATAATGTTGATTTTAACTGTTCGTTGATATGGTAACAAGCACAGACAACTTAGAATAATGGGGCTTTTAAAAAATAATTCCGATGACAGCTGTCAAAACGAACTTTTAAAAATATAATTAAATTTCTACCTGTAGGCCTACTTACATTGCCGGTAGCGTGAAAAATTTAATAAGTAACACGGAATGTATCGACTATTAACATTCTCGGCAGGTCACAAGCCTCGGCTCGTATTTACCTACCTCGAATGTTATTACGTCTTTACATTCCTTGTTACTTAAATAACTATTATCAGTGCTGCAACTACTAGCCATTTAATTAGCATCTATGGAAACAACCTCAATCAAAAATATATTTTGGATGACAATGCTTTTTGTTAATCACTACCGGAAAAAGCAAACCAATACAAATCTAGTTTTATATTGTACTCATGCATCTCCTATTCTTTTAAATTGTTTTTTACGTATTTTAAGCCGACCTTAAAAAACGATTGGTTATTATCAAACATAGCACAAAGCTTTCCTAAAGTATGGAAAGTTATGATTTTATGCAAATTTTCGAATCTTAAATTTTAACGTAAATACACAGTTTATGGTCCAGTGAACCCAAAAAAGTTATTTAAAAAAATGTCTGTGGGTGGGTGGGTGCATGCGTGCTTGGGTGTGTTCGTTCTTTTATAAATCCGAAACCTCATGACTGATTTTTATCAAATTTAGTATTTGGAAGTATTTTAGTTGCAGGTAGTTCTTCCTACGATTTTTAACCGGAAACGGAAATTAGATTTGTTTTTCTGGTATAGAGGTAGGTAAATTAAATGGTTTATTCTACAGATGGGCAAATTCCAGGAATTTATTTTTTGGAAACTCTCTGAAAGAAAATTCCTGGAAAGTTTCCAGAAAGTATCCACTATTATCATTTTGGCTAGAGCTTTCTATCTATACCAAATACATCCACCGTAATAATATGTAGATTATAATCTTGCAATTAAAAATGCAGGAAAGGTAAATAAAACAAACAGTTTTATAAAATTATTCGAATTAATAAAGCGATTCTCAAACATCGACTATTAATATTAAGTATAAGTAAAACAAAAACACCGAGCACAGATAAACACTGAAGTAATTCAATGCAGCTTTTGTTGATAACAATATAGCAAAAAATTAAAACTTGTCATTAGCTTAGAACAACAATGATAAATGGCGCGAATTTTAAATTTGCATCACTTATTTTTTATTGAAACGTTTGTCTTATCATTTTAGTACAATTATTTCTATGATTTATTTTTATTTTTACATTAACATGCATTTAAAATTGAATAAAATAAGTTTATATTGTATTACAAAGTATCTAGGAAAGTTACCAGGAAACTTTCTCAGAGACGGATGTTTCCTTCCTGGAAACTGTCCGTTTGGAAAGTTTCTTTTTGGAAACAGTCCCTGCATGCTCTATCTTCAAAATGAAGGCCGCTACCGATTTTGAGTAATGCTCTATAAGTCAAAAACGTAATATTCAATTAATATAAATTATCATATTATTCAGTAGCTCGTAATAAGTATAACTATGTGATGTTAAATTATTTTTGGAAATATGAAAATTGCAAAAATGCTCAGTATCTCAAAATAGTAGATTTTTCAAAACATTATACTTTAAAAACTGTCCACATCATTTTTTTAAAATTTTGTGAGCCGATGGAGATTGCAGTGAACTGCGAATGTGTTTTCTACTAATCTCTTAAATTTTACTCTGACACTCACCAGAAATGTTTGAAAATTTTAAAATTGATTAATTGTTCATTTAAAAATGTATACGCCAATCGTTATACACTATAAACAGTTTAATACACTATTAGAAGTAGTTTATTAGGATAAAAAATAATTTTAGACCATTTTCAAAAGTTAAAAAAAAACACGATACTTTTTAATACCAACAATGCGTATTCCTGAAGCTACATAATTTTAACTGCGTCTATCAATTATCTCTAGTTATATAAATATATTTTTTATTCTTTGCATATTTTTGATCGCTTATACTCGGGCAATAAACTTCACACTCGTGATTAAAAGATGCACTTTAGTCCCTTGTTATGTAATATACTATTGCAACCATGAAGGGAACTTACATGTATTTTTCAGCTTTAAGGGCATATAAAGAAGTTGAGGATGTGGCACTAGTAATTGCTTTGGAAGAGATTTTATGTATAGAAGATTACAAACTAATAGCAGGTTATGCTGCCATGTATTTAAATGATTATGACCGTGCTCAACAGTGGTTTTTGAGTTCAAGTTATCCTTCAGCGGCACTTGAAATGCGTAGAGATTTATTACAGTGGGATCAAGCATTACAGTTGTCCAAGAAAATGGCACCAGAACAAATACCTTATATATCACGGGAATATGCACAACAACTGGAATTCATGTAAGTAATTACATAAGCATTGATTTTGAATTCTTTTTATATATTTTTCTGGCCATTTGGGATTTATTTGTACTATTACTGATTTTAAATTTTTTATTTTTAGTAGCAACTACTCGCACTGCTTCTTTTTATATATTTTTTTGGCCATTTAGAATTTATTTGTACGTATATTGATTATAAATTTTTTATTCTTAGTGGCAACTATTCGGACTACTTCTTTTTATATATTTTTTTGGCCATTTAGGATTTATTTGTACGTATACTGATTATAAATTCTTTATTCTTAGTGGCAACTACTCGGAAGCATATATACACTATGAGAAAGGCTTACAAGAAAACATAAATCCTGAACACATTTTCATATGCAAATGTGGCATAGCTCGAACTTCAATACGTTGCAATAATTACAAACATGGTTTCAGCATAGCTTTAGATTTAAATAATAAACAGTTATTCAAAGAATGTGCGGAAGCGCTGGAGTTCAAGAAGCAACTTGCGGATGCTGCTGTGTTGTATGAAAAAGCTCAGATTTATGACAAGGCAGCATCAAACTACATTAAACTTAAGAATTGGCAAAAAGTTGGAGAACTTCTCCCTAATGTAGTTTCCAATAAGATACATATACAGTATGCCAAAGCTAAAGAAAATGAAGGGAAATATGAAGAAGCAGCTAATGTATATTATGTTGCAAAGGATTTCGATTCAGTTATTCGCTTACAACTTGATTATTTGAATAATCCAGAAACTGCTGTTGAACTGGTCCAAGAAACAAAAAGTGCAGAGGGAGCTAAAATGGTTGCAAGGTTTGTAATATTATTTTTTTTAGTACTTTTATTTTAGAATTCTTCATATTGTACCCATATTTTAGCACCATTTAACCAGATTAGTGCATTGTTAGCTCAATTGAAGATTGTACTATGACTTAAGTAAAAAATCTTTTATCAACGATACAAAAAGAATATCCGCATAAACAAAAATATTGTAGTTTTCTGTTTATTTAAGTACAGTGAACTATATATAAGGTGTGGCTAATAAATTTCCCGTCTTTGTTTATTAAAAAATTATTTACATGCTAATAAATTGTAAACGACTTTATTGACATCAAAAAATAAAATCAGCATTGTCTTGATTTTCGATTTTGACATTTAGACTTTTTTTGGTCTCTTTAATTGATCCTGCGTAATGCTGCTTTGCCTGTCTTTGACATCTTGTCTTCTCTTTTTAAACTTTTTTTGCAAAATAAAAAACTTGAGCATTTTGCTTGTGAATTTTCTTAGTTTTATGCAAAATTTGGTGTAAGTTCCTGCTCGAGATTACGTTCCATTTTAATCTGCCAGCACACTCATGATAGCTTAATTGAATTGGCTGCCATTCACAACATACCATTTCGAGCATGTTGAAATTTGCATGTTTATTAGTCAAGTCTCACTTCCATCAATCAATGAACATTCTATTTCATCTGTCTAGATCTATTCAGTTACAACAAGAATAATACTCAAAACTTAAAAGCTAAGTAAAAAATTTGGCAAGTATCAATATGCTCCTAAGAATACATTTATAATTGTTTCATTTTATTATTTATTGGGCATTGCATTGATGTTTGCAATTTTTATGTTATTTCGTGTGACGGAACTTTGCTTTAAAGGTCCTTATGTGTAGTTTCTTCTATTCCGGAGGGCAGTTGTTATATAATTTCAAGCCTGTCTTGTTTGTGTTACATGTGCTTAAACATTTTCTCATGTTCTTGTTGACTAGACATGAAGATGCCCTTGTTTGGGCAGGTTTGAGGCATGAGCTCATTTTCAATGCATATTTAAAGTTACAAATAAACTGCTTGAGTCTTATTAGCCCAATTTTTTATGACGGATTCGATGGTGAAAACAAAAATGGAAAATCGTCTCTTGTTTTTGAGCTACAATCAAAAAGTAAAATTTGAAACATTTCTGTAAGTGCTATACTTTGGTTGTTTCCAAGATTCTAAGAAAAAACTACAGAGGTTTTAAGTTTTTTTTTGTGTAGATTACAGTGGCGTGCTCGGATTTTTTATACTTGTGCCTGATTTGATTTTGATATTAGCTTTTGTTTTATACAACCCAATATTGTTTTATCATTTAAAGCCTTCTACCCACTATAACGACTATTAATTTATGATCTCTGGCATCCTAAATATCAAATAATCTGTAATGGCTTTTCTATTTTTAATAATAAACACATTAAACTAAACATACTTGGAAATCATAAAAAATTGATATGTGTGTTATAACTCGAAAACAGTCACAAGTATAAAAAATCCGAGCACGCCACTGTAATCTACACAAAAAATCTATTAAAAAACCTTTGCAGAATTTTCATAGATTTTTGGGAACGAGTGGTAGAAATTTCTAAAATTTTGCTTTTAGACTGTAGCTTTAAAACAAAAGAAGATTTTCAGTTTTTGATTTTACTACTCTTATGAAATTTTGATTTTCCGTAATAAGATGTTCAAAACTTAAACAAAATGCAAAGTGTGACACATCGTTGAAATCGGAATTAAAAACTCTATTCAAATATGAATAAATTTAAAATGCCGACCATAAGAACAAAGAAAGTTGACAGTCGAAAATGAGGAATGGTAACAGTTATACCAAATGTAATCAAAAATTTAGATTCAGCATAAAAAAGTGTCCTAATAATGCATTAACTAGAAATATGTAACATAAGTGATAAATGAGTTATAGCCGAAATCAAAAAAAACAAAGTTTCAGTTTTTTTCAAGTTTATTTAGAAAATAAGCAAGATAGATCTAATATCTTTTTAGATTATTAATGGACATAAAATTCCACAACTTTTCTCTAATTTAACCATCGTCGTATCTCTTTAAATAAGCGAGATTCTCATAGTTAACACGCAATTTGATACATCCTGTATACTGCATCGAAAATGGGCAATCGTGTATCTTGAAGATGTAGGCTGTAGTTGTTGAGTTATGACTTTTTCAAAAATTTTGAAACATTTGTGAGCTAATATTGGAAATTAATATTTTAGATACCAAAAACGTTTACTTATTGCTATTTTGCACAGACTATTAGCAAATTATAAAGTATTCAGTGGTACGTTAAAAGCAGCAGATTCATAATTTCATGTCCATTTTGCAAAACTCTGTCAACAACTTTTGATTTTCAAATAAAACACCCAGTATTTTTTTAACACCATCAAATGCAGAATTGAATTATCTTTTAATAAGATATAAGGTTTTGTATACTAAATATTAAAATATATATGATTTTTCGTGTTTTTTGATTTATTTTTCATAAATTGCGTATTAAAATGGGTGTGCTATGAAAACAAAATTAAAATATATTTTATAACATATGAAAAGTGCCCACACCTTTTCTACCTAAATAAAACTGTTCAGAATATCAAATTGTTTTTCTTAATACAAGTTGTTTGTTGCCTGATCAGCTAGTTTAAGCGGTATTCTTGAATATTCTGTGGCGGAGCAGGGAGCAGTGACGTCATCAACAATTTTCTTAAATGGCAATATAAATTAACTGTTTTCATAGGCGCTTAGATATTTTTTCTCGTTTCAATGATATAAAACATTTATTCTCGTACATTATAAAAATTACGAAAAAAGTGTAAAAACTGATTCAAGTTAGCTGGCCATGGATTTAAACAAAAACACAAAAATGTTTGTTTATTTGTTTAGTTTAGGTCAACACAATTCTATCAGTCATTAAACAAAATCTTATTGCCAAAATGGATGATAGCGTTTTCGTAGAAGTATTTTTGAACATTTATTAAATTAACTTACTTTATTTTTTGTTTATTGCAAAAAAAAGTTAGTATTGTAGTATTTGAAGAGTTTTTGTTCAAGTCTGTGCCCTGTTTACTTGCATACGTTTTTTTATATTTATTTCGAAATTTATGTAATGTAATAGTACAAACGTTTATATCATGGAAAAGAGAAAAAAATCTATCTGACTGTCTAAAACAATATTTTTCTACTCCCGTGTTTAAAATGCCATTTATCGCATATGTTTTCATGACGCTAAGTGATCTTTTAAACACACCTCGACAAGCCGTGACTTTGTGCGCTTTAGTCATGGGCTGAAGTTAGCTGTAGGTGTTTAATGTGCGCTTTAGTCACGGGCTGAAGTTAGCTCTAGGTTTTTAATCGCAAAAATCAATTGAAAATCAACTGAAAATCAAGTTAGTCGTCACTTGTCATCAATCTGTCAAAATAATTAATATTGCTTAAGATAATAAAATAATTTCCAAATTTCAGTATTTTTGTGATGGTCGTAGAAAAAGTATAGTATGCAATTCGTTTTAGAAACTTTTCTAGATACTCGTTTTAATAAACGCTCATGCCTAATAAAACTCATGACTAAAATGCCGTTTCTAAAACTTGTTGCATAATATACTATTATATTACAATGTAAGAAAATTGTCGATTACGTCACTGCTGTCACTTTTGGAAGGTGGCAGTGGCATAAAGTAGCTCATTAGGCAACTTTTATTAAGAACAAAATTTGATATTCTTGGTAGTTTAGGAAATAGTAGGGAGGGTGGCACTTTTAAAAGGTTATAAAATAGAGTTTTTTTTATTGGTGCCCCATTTTACCTATTTAAAGCACGCCTCAGCGTGTTTAAATCGAACTTTCAAAAACGCGCGTTTTTTAAAGTTACCATGGCAACATCAACAACTCGAGAAACGTGAAGTCTAAATGACAATTTTTTGATTATTGATCTGACAGGAGTACCTTGTAACGTCAAATAAAATATTACTAACAAATTTCTGAAGGTAAGGAAGCACAACTCGTTCATTTATATCTGTTACCTTTTGCTCTTCCAGCCATTTGTACATATTCTTTTTTATACGCATCAATGCATCATTAGATTTTTGCGGTATTAACCGCGATTCTGCTTTACTATTTAAAAAATTGATATTAGAATTCATTTTTAAGCAGTGCGATGACAACAATTAATCTTTGATGACAAATTGCAAATTAATTTCTGTTTTTCTCATTTCCATGACAACGAAAGGTATACTGATGTCACATCACGAATTCAACCATTTTACATTATTAGTTCTTATTTCCATTTTTTTGTAGTAATAATACCAGTATTTATGATTTCAAACTGCACCAATAAAAAAAAATAGCGTAAAGTATTCGTGGATAACTGGTCTTTAAAACACTTGCTCTATTTCGAGCACTCCGGCTGCGCCGTCGTGCTCGAAAAATCGCGCGTGTTTTAAAGACCTTTTTATCCACTTATACTTTAATATACTATTTTGTTATGTTTTCACAGCACACCTATTTTAGTATGCAATTAAGAAAAATAAATCAAAAATCACAAAAAAAACATATTTTAATATTTGGGATACAAAACCGTATATTAAATTGAAAAAAAAAAACATTAATTTTACATTTTATGGTGTTAAAAACAAAAGTTATAAACACTTGAAGTTTTGCAAAATGGATATTAAATTAGGAACACCCTATGTAATAGTCTGCTGTTTTTAACATACCGCTAAATACTTTATAATGTGTTAATAGTCTGTTTAAAATAGCAATAAGTGAACGTTTTTGGTACTAAAATATAACAAATTAATGTGCTGTACAAGCATAACTAACACCCAGTATAATTGGTAATAATTGTAGATTATGCACAGTAATAAAACAAACAATTTTTTTTCCTAACATAGTTTTTCTCACTGCTAAAACAAAGACGTTAGAAAACAATCTCACACTAATAATTCACCCTGTATAGTACAAACTTAATTATAAACAGTAGTTTCTGAAGAACTTACTGAAGTGCACATGTCCATTTTCTACATTGACTGATTCAATTTAGAAATTAACTTTACTCATTAGCCACACCTCGTAGTACAAATCAAATATCTTAAGGATGTCTGCTTCACACACCCTCTTCTTTAATGTTAGTATTAAATTAAAAAATTTTGTGTATTGAAATTAAGACAACTAGTTTTTTCAACTGAAACAGTCACCATAACACGATACAGGGTGATTTTGGGAATCGGGCCATTATTGCCAACTTTTTTATTTTTAAAGATACAAAGTTGGTTAAATTAGAAGAAAAGGTGTAACTTTTACTTCTGGTTACGATGGTGAAAACGAAAAAACAATTGCGCATCGCGTTTTCAAGTTATTTGTTAAAATGACTTTTTTTTAAACGGAACACCCTGTATTTTTTTATATTTTTGAATTGCACATTTTATTCTCTTTAAAAAAGTATAAGGTCAAACTATGATTAAATTAACAAATAACGCCATATTTTAACCATTTAATCTGTAATAACATAATCGTAACAGCTGTGAAACAGAAGCTACTTGTTTTATGGTATAGGTCAAAATATCTTTAAATTAATATGTATAAGAGTAATTATTATAATAACTGTTCAAATTGGACACTATCATTATTTAGACAGCAGTAAACTCTTAAACTACATTATTCGAAACTCGACGTAGCATTCCGTGGGCAATGTTTACAATGCATTTGTAATGGATTCGACTAAATCTTTACACTGTTGTATCTATCTCAATAAATATTATCCTGTAGATATTCCCAAAGAAAAATATCTAACGATTCATGTCAGGTGCCCGTGGGGGCCAACCTACATGCCCCTATGCTCCAACCATTGGGTTCCAAACTGATTATTTAAGTAGGTACCTACTATACCAGCGTTATGTGGGGTGCACCATCCTGATGGTAGAATTTTAACAAAGGAAAAATTAGAATCTACAACGGCCTTGTATTTAGAATTAAATTATTTATCTTAAATGTTAAATAAAATTAGCACGACTGCTAAATGTTGGAAACAATAAAACAAGCGAATTCTACTTTTTGTTTCACGGCTGTTGCAATGATGTTATTAAAGTGTTAAAATATGGCTGCCTAGATAATGATGGTGCTCAATAAGAGCAGTTACTATAATAATTACTCGTATACATATTAATTTAAAAATATTTTGACCTATACCATAAAACAAGTAGCCTTTGTTTCACTGCTGTTACGATTATGTTATTAAACCATTAAAAGTTAAAATATGGCGTTATTTGTTAATTTAATCACAGTTTGACTTTATACTTTTTTAAAGATAATAAAATTTTCATTTCAATAATATAATAAAATACAGTTCCGTTTAAAAAAAGTCATTTTAACAAATAACTTGAAAAGGCGATGCGCAATTGTTTTTTCGTTTTCACCATCGCAACCAGAAGAAAATGTTACACGTTTTTTCCAATTTAACCAACTTTGTCTTTAAAAATAAAAAAGTTGACAATAGTGTCCTGATTCCCAAAATCACCCTGTATAATGGTAACATTGAACTGAAAGTAATTTTATTAAAAATTGAATAACATCTGGGTTGACGTTTAAGCATGAAATAAAACAAAATAGAAAAAGTTTAAAATATGGTCAACAAAGATACTCATAGTATGTACATTTACTGTATCAACATTTTATAGGTTTTTCCAGCGTTTAAATGATTATTCATCAGCTATACGTTTTCTTGTGTTGTCTCAGTGCAACTCTGAAGCATTTGATTTAGCAAGAAAACATGGAAAGTTGCAGTTATATGGAGAAATATTATTGAATACCTTATCCGCTGATGAATTGAGGCCACAAGATTTTAACAGTTTGGCAGTACACTTTGAAAATGAACGAAATAATCTTTTAGCTGGAAAATATTTTTATCATGCTCGAGAATATCGAAAGGTAATATACTCCAAGTTTTTTAAATCTATGACTTTATAACATTGTATTAATGATTACCAAAATGTATGACGAAAATTTTGAGTATGATAGAAACAAAATATTTTACTATAACTCTAGAACTGTATTTATTTTTATTAAGGTTATTGTAAATTTTAGGCATTGAAACATTTATTAAAGGCAGCAAAGTCAAATTCAGATGAAAATGAAGCAATCACTATAGCTATAGATGTAATTGCTTCATCACATGATGATCAACTAGCTAATCAGCTCATAGAGTTCTTGCTTGGTGAAGCAGATGGTATACCAAAAGATGCGAAATATTTGTTTCGTTTGTATATGGCCCGCAAACAGTATAAGGAAGCATCAAAGTCTGCTATAATAATTGCTAATGAGGAACAAATAAATGGAAATTATAGAAATGCTCACGATATTCTCTTCAGCATGTATCAAGAGTTAAAAAGCAATGATATTAAAATTCCTCACGAGATGTATTGGAGTCTTATGCTTCTACACAGTTACATACTTGTAAGACTACATGTTCGTAAAGGTGATCATTTGAAGGGCGCACGAATGTTGATTCGAGTTGCAAATAACATTTCAAAGTTTCCTTCACGTAAGTATTAGAATTGAATAAATATTTAAAATAGCTGTTATATTTGTTTTGAACTAATTCAGATTCTGTTTTACATATATGTCATTCATTAAGCTCTCTTTTTTCTTTATTTATCAAAATAAACTGATTAAATTTTGCCTGATTACGATATACATAGAGACCTATTACTTGATGTAAAAGTCAATTATTTAGTACTTCAGGTTTAGGTGTACTTGGTGTACTTTAACTGTTTTTGATTGCCTGAAATTTAATTTCAATTTTTTATTTTGCGCAAAGAGTGCCGTGATGTGCATGAAGTTGTTCCTATGAAGGCAATAGACAATGTTAGTCGCCTCTATTTTCTTCAGCTATCCGACCACTATGCGCGGCCAGTGTAGGATTCAACTTGGTTGGTTCGATGTATAACAAGTAATAGGACTTTTGTGGAATTATTGTTAGTTTATGTCTATTTAAGAAAAATGGTGCGGTATTGCGGTGTTCTGTTTTGTAAAAGTGATGCTAAAAGTTCTGCTATTATAAATGATCATTTCGGCCACAATTGTAGCAGCGTGGACGTCCATCGGTTGTACGAGTGTTGGGTATATTCCAATTTGAGGGTCTAAAGTTGCGTTGCGGCATCGGTCGTCGGTTGAAGACTCTTGTCGTTGTTCCTGTGTTATTATTCGCCTTTTGTTGATTTTGTGTAACTTCTTCTGTTGAATTCATAGTCAGGAAAGATGTTTGTTCTGTTATTTGGTTTATGGCTGTCCTGGTTTTTATGTTGCTAATTTTAAACACAATCTTCTCGATCTCCTCTTTTCCCATGATCCCTTGGCTTAGAACATAGTACATTTCTAAATGGCTTGGATGCAGACTTGGGAAGATACCTCCATAAAACTATCTTAAGATAAGATAAGATACATTGGTCATTAAAGTATCTAAAATAAGATAAGATACCCATTTCATAAAAGTATTCAGATAAGATACAAGATACTTATTAAAAGTATCTTAGATACTTTTAAGATACCGAAATAATAACACAATTGTTGTTAAAACTATATATTTATTTATTTTATACAGTAGTAATGTTTCCTTTTTTTTTACAAAACTACCTAATTTATTTATTATCATATTATTTAAAATTCAGAACCTTTTAACAATATACAGCTTTCTAAGAGAGCATCTGATAACTGCGCTCTTTTTTTGCTTAGAACAAGGCCACCACAACTAAATAACCTTTCTACCGCAGCGCTGGATGGCACAACAGTATTATATTTTAAAAATAATGTTTTAATTGCTGGTAATCGATCTAGGCATTGCAATCCTTCGCCCCCCATGGTTACAATTTGTTCCACCTCTGTGGTATTTTTTTTGGTTGGTAGAAAATCGAAAAAATCGTTACCCTCATTTTTTGAAGTTTCTTCATAATTCTCAGTATTAGAATCTGAAAATAAAAAAAAATTGTTGTTTGTCACACAAATGGGTGTCAAAACATATATACATTATTCGATTAAATTAAAATTTGGGGTAAGTTACCAGCTGCTATTTTGCTGTTCAGTAAAGCCAACGCTTTGTTTTCCTTCTCTTGGTTTTTCAGCCAAAATAACTGAAATTGGGGGTGAACTACCGCCGCTAAAACAAAATCTTTGTCTTCCATAACAGCAGAAAATCTCCTGTTTATGCCTTCAGTTAAAGCTTTAACTAAAGGCCCACAGAACTCCATTTTATCAAGTAGATTCTGTAAGCGCCTACTAACAGTGTATATTGCAGGTAACAAATAGCCTGCATATGAATTTTTTTCGGCCTGCAAATTGTAATAATAAATACTTTATAATAAATACTTTAATTTCTTGACAGTCTGTAAAACAAGCAAGTAGCTATACAACATATGTAGACGTTTAAATTAGGTTATTTACCTGTAAAGTATCCAAAGCACAAGCAATTGGTTTCATTACAGTTATATACTCTGAAACAAACGTTAGCTCACTTTCTGTAAGCCGCGATAATAAACCACAATGATCGAATATATCATGAAGCTTTTCAACATCTTTCTTTGCTATTTCATGGATACATTGCAGTGAATCGTATAAAGAATTCCAGCGTGTAGCATTAGGTATTGTTAGATATCTTCCAATGGTATCTTTGATGAAGTTAGCATTAACAGTAGATTGATTTTGTTTATTCCATATTCCTAAAAATAATAATTATATGTTTCGTTTAATACTTTAAATAATGTCTTTTAAAGATTTACCTTGTAATTTTCACAATGTTGAACGCCAAATCTTTTTGTACTTCGCATCTGTTTCGGCCTTTTCCGCATCTTTCGTAGAAATTAAATTAAAAACGTGAGCACAGTAACGATGATGGGGTGGCAGCAATACCGTTTCTGTTTCATTAAGCAGTGATGATAAATCAACCGGTTGCAAATCATCATCGTCTTCATTTTCGTTTTCTTCATCCTCTTGGGGAGTTGCAAAAATCCGAAATGCTTTTACAAAATTACTGGCGTTATTCGTCGTAGTTCTTAAAACTTTATTTGGTATTGCAAACTCCTTATGAATTTCTGAAATCATAGTTGCCAACACATTGTAGGTTACAGATCCTAAAAAAACTTTTTGTAGTTACTGACCATCTAATTTAAGTTTTAAATTTTACCTTTTACTCTTTTGCAAGCTAATGGCGCCATTTTTCTCAAAAATGTATTAGGGTCAATCCAGTGCACGGTCATGGCCAAATAGTGCCTTCGAAACCCTAAAACAGTTTAATACAACAATGATAAATCGATCCTCACATCTTAAAGATATAATATTTTACAAAACAAGAATTATTAACGAAAAATGAGTTCAATCAAAGAATATAATTAAAAAAAAGTCTCTATAGTTTATGTATTAAATCTGTTGAAGTTATTAATTGTTTTTTTCATATCCCAGTTTATTGTTTACACTATAATAATTATGATAAATAAATCTTACCTTTCCAACAATCGCAGGTTGTGGAAACATATTTTATTTCGCTTAATACCGAAATTAAGTTTTTCTTAAATGATTGTGCTTTCAGATCTATTTTCTTCGTTAAAGATTTTCTGGACATGACGTTAATGCCAGGTCGCAGGCCCTCCAGCAGTTTTTTAAACGCATCCATTTCGACATTGCGCAATGGTATAAAATTTTGCACGTGGTAGTTGACAATTAGATCGTCAATTCCTGTTTGGTTAACTGAAACAAAGAGAAAATTTGCTAATAATATTTAGTAAAAACTACAAATTAATGTAATAACTAATAACAATAGTGAAAAGTGAAATAATCATACACACCTTTAAAATCAAGCCTTGGTTGGTTAACCATGGGAACAGGGCCGCCGCAATCCTCGCCACTGTTTTTACGTTTTCTGCTATTCATCGACTTGATTTGCTTTGTTGGATGAATTTGCTAAAAAAATGTATTAATCAAATAAAAGATGCACAGAAAATAGCAGATAGGTGTCTATTAAATATGAATCAAAAGTTTTGATGACCGTTTATTAATTAATTGATGATATTTTTAATTTGCTTTTTACAATATTGTATAAATTGAGTTGCAAAAAAATATTTCCCTAAACCGAGATTTAAACCTGATGTTTATTGAGCATTACCATTTTGAAACAACTAACTTGCAAATTTCATTTTTAATATAAATATATAATTTACAAAAATCTAAGACGGTCCTGTCTTTCAACAACACTTTAGCGGCAAATTTAAAATAAAAAAATTGGAATTTTCTTACCTTCAAATGCTTCCTCAAGTTTGACGATGTTGAAGCGTTTGTAGAGATGTACTTTTCTTTAATACACACTATACACTTTACTTTAAAAACAGAATTTTTTTAAAATCTTTTTCCGAAATATAAAAAAACTCTTTTAAGTTATCCCATGGTAAATGATTCGTATCACCCATGGTATTTCAGCGGCACGTATTACTAACACAAAAAATAAAAACTAACACTAATTAGAAATAACAAATAACTAATTTTTTAATACCCAAATAGAGAGTTTTTATAATATATTTTAAAAACGGCTAATTAATTGCACTTATTATTTACACCTATGAATTAAACCCAAGTATTGTTTAAAAAAAACAGTATACACAAAAACCAAACCTGGAACTTTTGTAATCAACTGCAATACAAGTACTAAATGTTTACAAAATTTAAACCTACAATCAACCTTACTTTTCAAGTTTTCTGCACCCCCCACATAATATTTCAATATTAAGAAGGAAGTAGCAAGAATGCTGTTCTGAAAACAATTCCAAGAAATTTCAAATTTGACCTGCTAAAATTTCCCTATTCCCAAATACATCATTCATCTAATCATCTATGACCCTTTTCATTCTTATAGTAGGGCCCACCTAGCTTTAAAGGTTTAAAGTATTAAAATTAGGAAAATCTACCTGGCCATCAGTAAAGGGGAAGCAATAAGCATCCACTTTTAGTAATAACATTTCCAAGAACATTTAATCCGCCTTTTGCAGCAAATACTGAAAGTTAAAATTGCAGGTAAAAAAAGTATCTTTCAAAATAAGATAAGATACATAAAAAAAAGTATCTAAGATAAGATACAGTTACTATGTATAAAAATGTATCTTAAATAATGTAAGATACTGCAAAAAGTATCTCGATACTTTAAGATAAGATACTACCCAAGTCTGCTTGGATGTAATCCCATCTCAAATTGCTCACAGAATGTGTCCTCCATATTTGGGTTTAGCTCATGTGCTAGGGTAACAAGGTCATAGTAGTAGGTTTTTATATTCTCGTTGTCTTGTTGTCTTCTACTATTAAATTTTAGTTTACTAAGGCGTGTTGAACTTTCACTTCCAAATTTTATTTTGAAATCCTGTTTGATATCTTCCCAAGTTTTATTACCATTGGCACGAGTGGACAAATACTTTTCATACCAAATGTTGGCTGCGTTTTCCAGAAATGATCCAAAGTAGTTGATCTTGTGAGTGTCGTTCCAACCATTCACTACTGCGGCACGTTCGTAGCTAGCTAAAAATGTAACGATATTCGAGTTGGCAGGATGAAAAGTGCTTGGTGACACAAATTTTGGCAGAGACGGCGAATATTTAATTTTGGTTCGTAACAATATGTTATATAGGAAAAAAGGGCATATAATTTCTTCAGGGATTTTTTCAAAGTTTCGACATATTAAGTTTGAAACTCGGTGGCTTACTCCTGCCAGATGGGTACAGCTTTCCAAACTATAAGATACTTCAGTTTGTTGTTATACAGGGATTTTTAGGAAAGTTGATGTACACTGTGTCCATAAAGTAACCCCCCCCCCCTATCTAACTTTTGAACGACTTAATATTTTACTACAAAATTTGGTGTGCTTTAATGGGAAATTAGATACTATTTTTTAGCTCATAATTAAATAATGTATCATTCAAAATGGCGGCTGGGCGCCATTTTGAAATTTTTTTTTAAATAGAAAGGGGGGTCGAGTGACACCTCATTTGAAAGGTCTTTTAGTTCTGAGTCTGATCCTAGAGTTTCAAAGAAAAATATTTAGCCATAACAAAATGACAAACGTTTGAAGTAAAGAAGTCTATTAAAAAAAACTAAGAATTAAAGCAAAAACAAATGAAATTAAGTGTTCGAAATGTTCACCATTCACTTCTTGGCACATAAAAAGTCGGTTATGACATTCCTGCCTTACATTTTCATAAGTTTCTGGAGTGATATTTCTGTAAAAAACGCATTACAGAAGTTTGCAGAAATATCACTCCAGAATCCTACTTAAGGTGCTCTCTTTTATGCAGAAGTCCTGGGTTCTAATCCTGGATAGGACAACCTTTTTTTTAATTTTTTTTTAATATAAATTTCACACTAGTTCTACAATCATATAGAAAAGGAACAAGATTTGTACAGTAAATTGTAATTTTAATACGTTGGGTAATGAAATAATTAAATACTAGCGGAATCCGTGGGCTACCCACCACCTTTTTTTTTTTAATATAAACTACTAAAGTTGGTAGTGTAGCGGGCCATGGATCTAAGTCCTCGTTTTTTGAATTATATAGAGATTGCTGTAATTATTATACATAAATTGATTTTTTTGGAAAAAGAACCCTTAGAATGTAAAGAAAAACAAACACTAAAGAAGGAAGGGGGCGAAATAATCCCCCAAAATATTGCTGCACCTAAAAACTGAGCTCTGAATCTATTCTACTACTACTCATGAGACTGTAGCTTAAACAGAAATTTTTCATTGTCCTCCGTTTATCAAAGAGAGGGACATGAATTTTGAAAATGTTCAAACTTCTGAAAGTATTTTCACTTCACAGTTTTGTAAAAAAAAATATCTTATTGTGTTCCTCTAGGGCTATTGTAATACCAAATTTAATCACCATCTGTCAAGTCGTTTCTGAATAAATAGGCGTTAAAGCAGCAATTGTGCAAAAATCGTAGCAGTCACCATTTTAAAGCTAGAGTGCTCGAAAAAATCTTCCGATTTGTCTCCTCTATCATATTCTGTTGTTACGTTTCTGAAATTTTATTTGTAAAAAAAAGCTACCAAAAAAAACTTCTGTTTCCAGTTTCGGTTTATAAAATAAAACTAAATAGCTCGACAACTGCTTGTTGTAAAATTTTTATACAAATGAAAAATGTAAAGTGAAAATATTTTCAAAATTTTGGACATTTAAAAAATAATATTGCTCAAAAACTGACCACACGATGTTTTTAAATTTTTGTGGGCTTATACAGCTAGGGATGAGCTACAATTTGGTTTTTGTCCCAGTTTGCTTATTTCTTTGTGACGCCTTCTATGAATTTTAAAAAATCCCAAATTCATGCATGGGGACGATAAAAAATTTCTGTTTAAGCTGAATCGGTCATGAGTAATAGTAGAATAAATTTCAGAATTTAATTTTTACGTTCACCAATATTTAGAGGGATTTTTCACCCTAATTTTGACGAACTGATTTGTCTACGTTTTTGTTTTTTTTAATCTCGAGGAATCTTTTTGCAAGAAAAATTGATTCTTTTGATGAAGAAGTGCATGAGGTAGATTGCGAAACACTTAGTGCGTCAGAGATAAACATAGTATAATCATGTGCTAATAGACAAAAGCTGACCGTTGCATAGCATACAGTGCTGAAATTTCTACCCAGGTAGTCTATGACTGTTGTTAATTGTTCTTTTTGCAATGACGAATTAGCAGGGGTTGATATTAAAAAATCCATCTAAACTCAAAACAGTTCTTAGTTAGATGTGCTGTAATTGTTGTGATTAGTGTATTATAAAAGTAATTATTTTGTATAAGTATGGCAAAGTGCTTAGCCTATTTTTTGAAGTTGTGAAGGTTGCTTTGTTTTTTTAACATGCAGTGACTAATATTTATTGTAATTATTTTATTCACCACTAAATTATATTAAATTTACTCCCAAAAACGCCCAATAAAATATGAAGTTCTAAGTATCATTATGATTAATTACTGAACCTATATTATTCTACTCGATTTTTTTGACTTTTTTTTTCTTCACAAAACTGATTTTACACCTTTAAATAACTAGTGACTTCTAGAGAAGAATAGTTTATTATAATAAAATTTTTTGGACTGTCAAAAAAACATATGAAGAATTTTATGTTGATCTCAAAAATACAAAAATATATGTTTTAACAGCTTTAGGGGATTTGAAGAACATTATTTGGCAGACAAAATTATATTTTAATTAAATTTAACATTAACAAACAGAATTCAAGAACATTTATAAAGAACAAAACAAACAATTAATTAATTCAAATGAACAACATAAACAAATTAAAGAATAAAGAACAAGGGGCTAGCTTGCGCTGGAACTTCAGAAGATTGTGGTCTTCGTAGAAAGGCTGGATGGCGTGCAAGTAGTGGTGGTGGTCCTTGTGGGACACGGCTTTGTTTGGTACTGGGGAGGCTTGGCTGCTGTTTCTCTCTTGAAGGTAATGAACGATTCTGAGGCAGATTCTTACGAGTTTGTTTTCAGACCAGAAGCTTTTGCACAATTCTGAAAACCAACTGGTTTTTCTATGCAACTGCTTTGTTTACATACGATGTTTTTGCCTAGCAGTGTCATCAAATTGCATAGCAACGTCTACACAGTACAAACAAGCGTCCGCGTTGCGAATCAATGAAGCAGAATTTACTGTTCTAAAATATCATGCACTTCTTGATGCTGATTGGCTGCGAGTGCAGTCTTTTTTAGGTAGTAAGCATCTATTACTGGTCAGGAACAGAAATATTTATTAATCATGTCAGTTTCGTTTACCTGGTATAGTGTATAGTGCAAATGTAAACTAATCTGTAATTTAAAAATGAGACTAAAAATGAGCGAAGCATTTTTTCTGGACTTTCCTATACTTGTAGAAAATAATGACTTTTATATATTTAATCACAACAATTACAGCACATCTAACTAAGAACTGTTTAGAGTTGTAGGGTATTTAACTATGAAGCCATCCTAATCTGTCGTTGCAAGAAAGACAAGTAACAATAGTCATAACTCATAAACTACTGGAGTAGCAATTTTAAGTTTAAGATTAAGTTACTACGTAAATTTGTTTTTTTAAATAAAATCGAATTTTTGGAAAGAGTTAAAAAAATACCAAAAACGCATGGACAACCTTTTTCACCAAAATTAGGGAGGGAGGTGGAAAATTAACTTTTCTAAATATTACTGCACATACAAATTACGTTCTTAATCTTATTCTACTATTACTCATGAGCAATTTAGCTTAAACAGAAATTTTTTATCGTCTTATTGTCCCTGGTTTATTAAAGAGAGGGGCATGAATTTACGATCTTTAAAAATTCATAGACGGCGTCACAGAGGAATTAGCGGACTGGGACACAAATCAAATTTTAGCCCATCCGTAGCTTAATAAGGTTTTAAAAACGTCTTGTGGGCAATTTTTTTTTCTTATTGACATCAATTGTATTTGAAAGGGGTTTTCAGGTCATAGTTTTTATCTTTTTGACAAAGTTTGGGCACATTAACATTGTGTCTCTATAGGGCTATTACAATAATATATTTGAACTCGGTCTGCCAACTGGTTTTTGAGTAACAAGGCATTAAAGTCGTAAAACCGTAGCGCGCGCCGTGTTTAAGCTAGAAAGTTCGGTATAAAAGCTTTTGACTTGCCCTAAGCTGTTCTATCAGATTCACTTTTCATATTTAAAAAATTCTTTTTTCGGAAAAAATGCTACCCCTACATTCCAAAGCGCATCAAAATCGAACCACTCGTCCCGTAGTTATGATGCATCACACAGATACACATATTTGCTCTTGCTGAGTTGTAATTTCATCTAATGAACAGTTAAAAGTAGGAAACTTTTTAGGTTATGTGCTTGGAATCTTAGGTCTATGTTCTTAGTGCATAGCTTATTAGATCATAAGTCGTCTGCATAAACCCAGTCATGTTTTACCTAACAGCTATTTTAGATGTTAGAAGGTTTTCATTGTCAATTTTTTAGCAAGAAAAACTAACAGTACCTATATTATGTAAAGATTGAAATATATTTAGTCATTGATTTTGTAGATATTGTACCAATTTTGACATCTACGGTCATTGAGTGTCATAGAGCAGGTTTAAGAAACGCTGCATATAATTATGCAGCCATGTTGATTCAAAATCCAGAGTACAGGAAACAGGTGGATCCAAAGTATGTAAAGAAAATTGAAGGAGTTGTTAGAAAACCACCAAAAAATGGGAAAAACAGTGAAAGTGGTAGTGATCCCATTGAAGTACTTACTCCTTGCCCCTATTGTGAAGCACTTCTGGCAGAAACTGAGATTAATTGTGATAAATGCAAGAATAATATTCCTTTTTGTGTAATTACGGTAAATATTTATGATCTTTGTATCTAAAAATCATTTTGCTATAGCTACATTTATTTGCTGTTTAGAAATTAAAATGCATATTTGTGTGGGTTAAAATAAAATGTCACAAATGTTTTTTACCTTTTAGGGAAGGCATATTGTAAAGTTAGATTTTACTGCATGTCCTGAGTGTGATTTTCCAGCAATACGATCGGAGTTTTTAGAGTAAGTATAAGTAACACAATGCAGTTTTTGTACAGCAAAATTAAAAAGTTGAATGTGAATATGAATTATCTTATGTCATTTTATCAGTTTCCAAATTATTATTAAATTCTTTCAGAACACAAAAAATAGTATTACAATTTAATTAATATACAGTGTTGAGTCTGCCAAAACAAAAAATCTTTTATACTCTGCAGGCTATTACATAAAATGTATACATAATTATTTAAAATTAATTATAATGGAAACTAAATTTCGTTATTCAGGCAGACTCGGAGTACATATTAATATATTGTAAGAATTTGATGTTTGGTTTTTTTATTTTTCTAAGGCATTGTGTTTTTTGTAGAATGTTGGAGACGGATGATTCTTGTCCAATGTGTTCTGAAAAAGTTGATCCAAAAAGATTGGTAAAGATAGAGGATACCAAACCATACTTAAATATTGAATGATCTCATTTTATGTAGAGTAGGATTTAATAGTTAGTACGCACTTGTTGCTTAATTTAGTAACTTATCCGTCCATGTAATATTTTGTGCCGTCCAAATTTGTACAAATAATTGTTTAAGTTTTAATTACCTTAGAGCTAATGAAAATGTGTTTAAATATATGTATTTATGTTATGCACTTATGCATTTTTAATCTCATAGATGTAGATAAATAAAGATTTAAATATCAGTTTATATTTAACATAAAAAAATTTAAATTTGTTAACACTTAAAAATATATAGCAATACATAACTTTGGTACCTAGTACATGCCAAAGCACTTGATGTTTGATCATTTCTGTGGAGTGAAAATGCAAAACAAAGAAATTTTGAAGATACATTAGGAACTTCATTTCACTTTTGATATATTGGAAGTAGTTTACCAAAACAGCAAAAAACTAGGAAGAAATATTTAAATAAATTTTAACTAAGTTTATAAGGTTTTTGGTTTTGATATTTTAAATTTGAATTTATCAAAACTTTGAAATCACATCTTTAGTTAACAAATAATATCACCAATATGATAAATTTGATTTGAAAGTTTAAACTTGAAGGCAGGTTTTCAAAGTGCTGTTGCTGTTTTGTTATTTAGGCTGCAATTAGTTGTGCATTCTCTCATATGCCATATGCAGCAAGATGGATTCTATCAAGTAACTCGCCTTGTGTTGCTACTTTTATAAAATAAAAATCTTGTTTCATTGATCCCCAGGAAAAGGAATCCATAATTGTTAGATCGGGAGATCGTTGAGAAATCGGTCTCCCACGATCGATTCCTCTCTTCCTGTCATGGTCAACAACAGTTTCATCATGAAAACCATAAATTTAACAATCCCAGTTGTCAAAACGATGTCTTAGAAACAACAGTTTATCGTTTGGGACGATTCCCATTTCTCTATACACAGTCTATCAAAACCCTGTCATTCTTTGATAGGATAGCTGTGTTAATAATAGAGATACAGAAAAACTTTAAATACAAAAGATGTTGGCAATTAACTGCTGAATAACCCAAATTTACTATCACTTATACTGAGGGTTTGGTTATGCCCGTACAACGCTTTACTTTATTATTTTAAAATGGAACACACTGTATATTATTGCCTTTTTTAGATTTTACATTTAATTACATGTATAAAAGTATTAACGTTTAATGATATTAAAAATAATGGTTTTCGAGTTATTTGAGTGTTTGCAAAAATTTAGTCATTTGTTGACTAATATTAAAAAGTTGAAGTGTTGACTACGAGTGGACTTTCCCATACTAATAAATACTAATACTTGCCGGATTTGCAATTGTATAAATTTTATCATTATAACATACATTTCACCCTCTGCTGGATTTCTAAGCAAACAAATTATATAGGCAACCCTCCATTCCACCCATACTAAGCTGTCAGTTTGTGACGTCAGCTATAATGATGCTGAGCTTGCAATCGCGCTCGGATCCCAACTTGTCCACGTCTAAAAATGTTTGTAAGAATTTTTATTAAATTGCAAATAACTGGAATTTACATTTTCTAAAACTTGAGCTTGAAGCTAGAGAGTTCGGTAGGAACGTTTTCGATTTGCCTTAAGCTCTTCCCTGATTTCATCGTATGTTAATTTTCTAAGAAAACAATTTATATAGGCAACCCTACGATGTTGCATACCATATAAGAATAGTAAGAACGGAACCCTGCAGCTGATTAGACGCGCTTTGGATTTCGGACTAAAAATCGATATAAATGGTTTATTTAAAGAGTTATCAAAAATATGCAAATAATGAAAAATATATTTTTGTAACTAGAGCTAATTGATAGGCGTACTTAAGAGCACGTAATTGCCGGAAACCGCGTTGTTGATATTGAAAAAGTATCGTTTTTTTTTCTTAATTTTTAAAATAGTTGAAAATTTTTGCTGTTCCTAATAAAGTACTTCAAATAGTCGAACTGATAAAAGTTTACAACGTTCGGCGTTTGCGTTTATGAATAAATAATCAATTAAAATTTTTCAAAAATTCCCGGAAGGCGTCAGAGTAAAATTTGGGAGATTACTAAAAAACAAATTTGTTGCTCACTGCAAGCTCTATCGGCTCGCAAAGTTTAAAAACAATCCTGTGGACAGTTTTTGAAAAATGATTTTTTAAAATTTTGAAGCAATGCCATTGCGATCGTTTTGGGTGTTTCGAAACTAATTTTACTTCATCGTATACTACCCTCAAAGGGCTCACAAACAAGTTGTAGCTGATCTCGATCAGATTACTACTTTTTGAGTAAATGGGCGTTAAAGTCAACATTTTCAAAAAATTGTAGCGGCCATTATTTTGAAGCTAGAGATTCGATAAAAAAGTTTTTGATGTGCCTTAAGTTCTTCCATCAAATCCTCCGCTTAAATTTCCAAAATTAGTTTTGGAAAAAAACGTTACCCAAAAACATTTCTAACTTCCGTTTCCAGTTTCGGATTTTTTTGAAAAGCTTAAATAGAATTACAATTTTTGATATACCTGTTGATTTAAATTTTTTTCCAAATCGTTCTAGTACTTTTACCTGTAGAGGTGTTACGAAACATTACTAAAATTCGATTTTTTAAATCAAATCTCTGCATTTTAAACACATTTCTAAAATCCACTCACCGAATCGATTCTGTGGCGTTACTGAAACATTGTGAGGTATTATTTCTAAAATTCATTGTCAATAGATGCTGTGCTGATATCGCTTGTAGTACCGTAACTGTTAAAAATCAATATTTATAATAATACTTAAAAGTGGAACTTGTGCTTGTGCATGTTTGGGATATTTAACTCCTTGATTACAGATTTGATTTGTAATCAATTTGATTGAATTACTGTAAGTGACACATAAGTAATCAGTTAACGATTTTCTATACAAAATTACTAAAACCACACAAAATGATGAAAAACATAAGGTTGGTTTAGTCTTTATTTATAAAATAACATTTATTATGATAAATAAAAACAAAGTATTTGGTGATGTAAGAGCGTTATGCAGTCTGCTTGGCTCGTGAAAGTGCCCGTTTCGATTTAACAAATTTATTTAGCTCCATAAACCGATGCAAGCACTAGTGTAAGTTATTTTTCTAAAAGTTTTGTTTTGAAAATTATAAAAGATAAGTAATTGTAATCAACGGTTTCTGATAAGCCTTTCAAGAAGAAGTACTTAATGACATCACGAATTTCAACACTATCCATCTTGTCAAAAACGCTCTTAACTAAACAGCTGTCAAAACGAAACTAATGAACGCAGTGATCTGAAATTTGACGCGACGGTCTGAAGGAGTGAACTTACATACCAGCCCGCCACAAAAGTGGCTGAAACAGCGCCATCTATCCGTGATCCCACGAACTTTTCAACCCATCCTCATAACATTCTAAGTTTTCCCCCTCTTTCTAAATGAGCCTTTAATAAGTTAACTAGAATAAAACGTAAAATATAAAAATGCAATAAAATACAGGGTGCTCTGTTTAAAATATCAAAGTAATGTGTTAATAGGCATAAGTAAACTTTCTAGTACTTCAAGAATATTTATTTTGTATACTTTCAAAAGAATTTTACATCAGCACCGTTATTGTTCCTACTGTTATTACAAGACTAGAATACTGCTACTAACTGCACTTTGCAATGCTATCCCTACTGAAAATCACCTCAGTTGCCTCATAAAACCTCATACAAAATGAACCTGGTTGTTTCAAAAACCGCATAAAACCATATACAACCTGATGAAAACATTATCAGGTTATATGAGGTTTCTATATATATTTTCAGTAGGGATGGCACATTGTCTCACATAACCACCTACAAAGTTTGAAAACATTGTGTTTAAAGAAAAAGATTTCAAAAAAGTTGTCTAAATTCTGCTTCTGATTTCTTATTTTGTAAGCATATTTTAAATAGATTTTGATTGTACCCACATTTAAAATTTCACAACAATCCGAGTAGGTACTACTGGTTGTGTAACAGGAGATATGAGGAAATGAACACACACAAACTAATGTATTCTGCATTTTACGTTATTACTTTTCTATTTTTATTTATTTATTTAATTACAACGATTTCTCACCTTTAACAAGAAACGGTATTCAGGCAAGGCTATATTATCTAATTATATTTGAACAACTTGCATCTTATTTAACATAATCATGAATTAACTATAACACATTGCATATACCGAGAAAACGTCTATTTTTTATATTAATTTATTAAACTATTTGTTAATTATGTGATAATTATATCTGTATTTACACGCAAAACCTAAAATCATCCATATTGAAGTTAAAAAGTTCTATTTGCATAGTTATTGCTATTTTACCAAAATGTCAATCAGCTCCTCTCGCAATAGTATTTCTAATCTCGTACACTCGCAGGCTATGGGTAGAAGAAACCTTTTATTTGTAGCTATACCTGTAGGAAAATGTAAAAGGTTTGTATTTTGGGTGATTACTGAAACTCTGCCGATTTAGCACTTGTTAGTGCTGGCACCTGCACAACACTTTTGTGAATCATTGATTTTTTAACTCTTTGTGGTTGCTGCCCTCCTAATAGGAGATTAGCAAATTTGCCCTACAAAACCGCATGCTTCAAGGTAAGTTTGCTGGTCTGGCCTACTTTTTACTTTTTCAATATTTCTTCCAGTAATGTTCTAGATTTCGAAATTTTAACGTAAACACGCGTTGGGACACGAGAGACACAAAAAAAATTGTTTTTGAAAATGTCAACAGTGGCAGGCTTTGCCTGCCTGCCTTTGTGTTCGTTCGTTTTTTTATATCTGCTAAATGGATAGATATAAGAAAATCAGTTATGGCTAATACCAAATTTCAACGCGATCTACTAAGTATTTTTTGAGTACAGAGGCTCTGAAGCAAAAATTTTCAAAAAATTGTATGAGCCGTCAGTATGCAGCTAGAGAGTTTGATCCCCGTTTCAGATTTACAAAATTCAGTGTCTGAAAGAAATGATGCAAAAAAAAGAAATATGTGCTGAGCACGTAAGTTCTAGGTGAAAGTTCTTAAAGTGTTCTCACTGAAAGTGTTTTTTAAATTCTGATATATGAGAAAACGAAACGGCTGTGGCATGTTTTAGCTGGCTGTAGAAATCGCTATAAAAACGTGCCACCAGGATGTTTAGATGTACAGTAATTCAGCGCTGTCTGCACGTAACAGCAGTGGGCAGTGTGTGCCTCGCGGCCGGCGTTTCGTTAAAAAATTCATACCATCAAAATCGTGGCGACATGATATCAATTTTTTGTTTTAAAATATTTCTTAACGTTTATTCTTAATTATGTTGACTGCATGTGTATGTTAAAATCTACAAATAATTTTGTTGTTTAGTAAAAATTTCACTACATCGAAAGCAAAAAGTCATATCGTAATATCTTTAAGCAAAAAATAAATTTTTTGTGGAAACTAAAATGAGATCATAGGCAACGCTGATGCATCTGCTTTTAATAAAAAAATCAAGTCGATATGCCACGTACTTTTCGTTATATTATGTATGTGTTGAAAAAAGCTTAATTTGAAAATTGGCAATCTGGGCATTTTTTTTATTAATAAAAAGTTCGATACCAGTGAAAAAGGTCGTAAATGGTCATTTTGTATAGCAAATAACGTACTTAACAAGAATATGTCGGCATAATATAGTTTTAAGCAGAAAAAATTACTCTCGCTTGCTCTCTAAAGCCATTTTTGATGTAGTACTACACCCTAAAGCTCATTAACATTTCGAATGAAAATATTAACAGATATATTTTTTAAAAACAGCATTTTTGAGTTCGTTCCAAACAAAATTTTGCCCTTACAGTTACTACCGGGTGATCGTAAAAAACATGATTCAGAGCAGGCTATGACCGAAGTGTTAAAGTTGTCAATACTTAATGTAAGCCAATTGTCAAATGTTGACAGCTGTAAAAATTTTTGGTTAGATACATTTAACTTAATGTATCTAACCAAAAATTACTGCATCGATAGATGATGTTTAAAATTTTATTGTACTGCTATTGATGAGCAATTAAGCTTAAACGGTGTTTTATTGACTCCAGTTTACTGAATAAAAGGCCATTATTTTTAAAATTTTAAAAAATATCACAGAAAAAATAGCGAATAGGAACATTGTCCCTGCTCTATGAACGTTGAAACATACGAAATTTAAAAGAAATTATGTGAATTTTGAAAATTCCTCACGACACAGTTTTCGTGGTTTCAAGAGTCATTATGTAAATTAGTAATACTGTGCCACCCTAAGGCTATTACATCAATTTCCATACCGATTTGCCGACTCATTTTCTAATCAGGGGCGTAAAATTAAAAATTAAATAAATGGATGATAAATTCAAAATTAAAAAGAAAGAAACCGCAGCGGTCACCCTTATTTAAAGCTAGCGGGTTCGAAGGAGCTTTGGAATTGACTAAAGGTTTCAAGCTACAGTGTTTTATTCATACCTTGCAGGATGTGAGCGCTCGCGACCGATTACCATGCGCAGCAGTGTTAGGATTATTGTGATCTTTCAGTAACTGTTGAAGCCAAAACATTAATACAAAATGACTTATAATACTGTATACAGCGTATTCTATCTGGTGTTTCGCTTGTTCTTGTCTTAATGCAATAATAGAAAATTAATCGTTTGGTGGGGGTGGTTTGAGGTAAAGTATTTGGTGACAAACGCAAAGATCTTGGCTTCAATGTCCAAAAAATTCCGTTTCTTTTTTAATTATCTTTGGCCTATGTTTTTACTACATTTTTAATATACACTGTGTCCATAAAGTAACCCCCCCCCTATCTAACTTTTGAACGACTTAATATTTTACTACAAAATTTAATGTGCTTTAATGGGAAATTAAATACTATTTTTTAGATCATAATTAAATAATGTATCATTCGAAATGGCGGCTGGGCGCCATTTTAAAAATTTTTTTTAAATAGAAAGGGGTGTCGAGTGACACCTCATTTGAAAGGTCTTTTAGTTCTGCGTCTGATCCTAGAGTTTCAAAGGAAAATATTTAGCCATAACGAAATGACAAACGTTTGAAGTAAAGAAGTCTATTAAAAAAAACTAAGAATTAAAGCAAAAACAAATGAAATTAAGTGTTCGAAATGTTCACCATTCACTTCTTGGCACATAAAAAGTCGGTTATGACATTCCTGCCTTACATTTTCATAAGTTTCTGGAGTGACATTTCTGTAAAAAACGCATTACAGAAGTTTGCAGAAATATCACTCCAGAATCCTATGAAAATGTGAGGCAGGAATGTCATAACCGACTTCTTATGTGCCAAGAAGTGAATGGTGAACATTTCGAACACTTAATTTCATTTGTTTTTGCTTTAATTCTTAGTTTTTTTTAATAGACTTCTTTACTTCAAACGTTTGTCATTTTGTTATGGCTAAATATTTTTCTTTGAAACTCTAGGATCAGACTCAGAACTAAAAGACCTTTCAAATGAGGTGTCACTCGACCCCCCTTTCTATTTAAAAAAAATTTTCAAAATGGCGCCCAGCCGCCATTTCGAATGATACATTATTTAATTATGAGCTAAAAAATAGTATTTAATTTCCCATTACAGCACACCAAATTTTGTAGTAAAATATTAAGTCGTTCAAAAGTTAGATAGGGGGGGGGGTTACTTTATGGACACAGTGTATACAAGGTGTGTTTCAACTGTTAGTAAAATATTCTTTACTACGTATGCCGTATAACCTAATAAAGAATTTTTTAGGAACATTTGCGAGTAATGACAAAATATTTCGTATTTATTAAAAACTAGCGGCACCTGTGGTCTCGCGCTTTTTTTTTAATAAATATGTTAATAAAGTAGGTAGTATAGCGGATCGCGCTTCGAAGTTCAAGTTTTATGGATTATGTAGCGATTACTGTAATCCTATATACTAAATCCGGATCTCTTCGACCTGTCTTGAGAGGAATGCGGCTGCAGCTGAGATTATAAGGCGTAGCCCACGGGTACATTTAGTTTTTCTGAAACGCGAGCGTGTCTGTTATTGCAACACTTGCTCCTAATATTTGGGTCATGTTTAGTTTCCATTTGTTAACTGTTAATCTAAACATAATTAAATCGGTTCATTCCATGTCATAAGTAAACCTGACTTGGCCTTATTTATTTTAGAAATGTATGAACACAGATCGCTTGTAATGTAATTGTTTAATATCTGTTTGTCTAACTGCTGCTTTTACTTTTACATATTTCCGGATTTAATGTTAGGAATGAATTAATCCTCCGTAAGTAAAACTGAACAAAACTCCCTGTCACGCCCAATTTCTGGATTATCAATCTGCAGCTTAACACTATCGCTTAAATATGAATAAATAATCATTTTAAAACATATATCGGCGTCCCCATATATCACCGTAAGCACGTCTTGTCTATAATAATATGTTTTAATAATAAGAGTGCCTAAAAATTCCAGCCCTAGTAATGATTGCTGTTTCTAATGAAATTGTAATAATGTTCTGAGGCTTTTCGTATATTAATTGCCTGTTATCAAAAGAAATTGTATACCTGTAATGCGCTGTGCGAGATTCTCATGACAGCGCGATAAACATACTGAACGGGAGATGTTCATACCTTATATTTTCCGACCCGCCAGAATTGAAGTAAATCATAAATAACTAAATTATACAAATAGTAGTGACTGCAATATTTGCCAAAAACAATTACTAAACTGAGTATAAATGTAAAGGCTCGCCCGTTGTGTTATGGTGATAAATGTTGTCGAAATGCAAGAGCCCGTCGTCGTGTTACGGCGAGACAGTTAGAGATTTAGTGTCGAGACATGTTACAAGAACATAAATAAAAGATTAAAATAACTAAAAAAATCATTTTATGGGAACTGAAGCCGGCACCTCGCATTAGCAAGCTGTTGCTCTATCTTGAGACCACTCCCACTAGATACGTGATTTGCTCTTCTTACAAACAGCGGTCTAGGTGTTGAACTTTTACACAGTCGACTAGGGGTTGATTTCCGCGCGAAGTAACAACGGATTTAAACGGTATACCTTCGAAGGCTTTAGAAACCAACAATTTATTTTCATATGGGTTGTGTTGCCTAATGTCTATAGCTCGTAGCGGGCGTTAGTTTCACTTCTCACATCGCAGACTGTCGTAGTAAAATCTTCTTTAAAGATAAAGTACATGCACTTCCGTGGTTCGCAGGCCACGTAAAGCTGTAGGTCCTCACTATCCTGTGCTACTTTAAGCATCACACACGACAGGAGGTGAGAAGAGATGCTACACCTTGCAAGAGCAACCACAAGAAAAACAAGGCTTCGAACAGTTATTTGTAGCTAGACAGGTTTTTGTAGTATCTGTATCTAGATACAGTTTTTTGAGGTTTCTGTGTCTTTCTAGATATTAAAAAAGCAGTGCTTCCCCATAATTTTTCTATAAATCAAATTCTAACTTTTACTTAAAAAAAAATACTTTTACACAGTTTCTACTTTTTAACACCACCGCGTAACATTAAAATTTAGGCGCCAAACACAGTAAAATACAGTTTCGCATACGTGAAGACCGAGCTTATCGGGCCGAATGACTCCAGGTCAGACACAATCAGCCGTCTATTATTCTTGATACGTTTGCATGAACATTTTTACAAATAATGCAATGATTAGCATTAGATGGACAGATGCAAAGAAATAGTAGAGATTTCAGAATATGCAATAAGAACGGCAAAGGCACGGCTTTTGTAGTACTTTACTTGCGGCGGTGGTCAGTCGACAGCAGTTAGTTGCAGCATGCAGTTATTGTGTGTTTATTTATTTCATACGTAGTTTGCAAGTTTGCAGTAAATATGGAAATTCTCGTTGACCATCGTTTAAAAGAAAAATTTAATAAATACTCTTACGAAAAACAAATACAAATAAAAAATCATGGGCGATGTACTTCAAAATGACTGAGGGTCGTTACAGACAGACAACAGGAACAAATCTAGATAGTTTAATAATGAATAATGTAAAAGAATGGACTGGCTAACTTGTAGCAATATTAAAAATAAACTATTTTGCTGGAATTGCTTACTATTTTCATCTATATCTAACCCCTCAAAAGTATAATCTGAAACAGGATAGTCTGTTTTAAAATATCTTTCAGCTGCAACTGAAAAACGCGCGTCGACCAAAGAACATTTATCTGCAATTGTTAGATTAAAATTATTTGGCAATTTACGCATTAACTTGGCTTTAGACGAATGTTTACGTTACCAAATTAAAGTGCATAATGACAAATTTAATAGGGATTTTATGTGTAGAATAATTTATTTAATAACAGTTCTTGGTATATTGGAATTGCCGTAATTTTTTTACTTTATAGTCTAAATGTTAAATAATTTTTGCCATTGCCTACCCAAATTTTGAACCCACGAAACGCCACTGGTTATTAACCACAAAACCGTCAATGAAAATAGTGTCACGTTTGACTATAGCCCTAAATTGTATGAAATAATCACAGACACAACATAAAATTTTCAGTTTAAAACTTGATAAGTTATTTATTTCCATTATTCGCTCGTAGAACTGTACAGTGTACAAACCATTTGCTTTTCATTGTTTAAGAAAGGAATTAAAAAAATATAGTTAATTCATTCAATATCAGTTTGATGTATAGTTCACAAATAAAGAAATTTATAATATATACGTGTGAATTTACATATAATTATATACAGTGAGTTTTTCTTTTTTGTATACATACCAGCTATGTATACTGTTATAAAAAACATGCCAATGCATTGTTTTCCTGCAATCTATAGGCAACCAACTATACACTACATTTCAAAGCTTCAATTTTTGAAAAGAATAGTCTGCTGTGGGAAACAGTAATCAAACTGTTTAATGTCAAATTAATAGCAATTAGTTTTTTTAAATTTTGCATAAAATTTGTGTATTGTAATATTTTCTGTTTTTAAAATAATAGTTTTATTAAAAAAAATTTATATCCAAATAATTTTGCGTTTTATTCACAAACATACTTATTGAACATAACCTCACACTGTGAGGGATAACCTTTCTTTCTCTCTATTATTTTGTGTACAGTTGGTTGCCTATAGATTGCAGTAAAACAATGCATTGACATGTATTTTATAAAAGTATACATAGCTGATATGTATACATAAAAGAAAAACTCACTGTATACTCGTTGAAAACAAGAGTCGATCAGCAAATTTTTAATGCATTTGAAACCCTAACTTAAATTTATTAGGAAGATTAAATAACTTTTTAAGTTATCCCCAGGTATAACTAACGAAACTATGAGTCGATTCAGATATTCTTTATTGCAGTTCTGCTGTTTTAATTTTCTTTCGCATTTTCAACAATACAATTTTGTCATTAGTTAGCAAGTTCGGCTAACTTCTGTATTTCCGTGTAATAACGGAATGCATTTCACGTAATTTGAGTAAATTATAATTTAACCCAAAATAAGCGTAATTCAATGATAAACGATACGAAATGACTTAGATATTCAGAAGGGTCAATCCCAGGAGCTCCAGAAACTGCTGCAGGAGGCGTCTAATGGCCGCGGAGACGCCGCGAGGAGGGTCTCTTCGATAGATTACACCGTCGGGATTCGAACTTCGAACCTGTAAGTTCGTAATCCGTGATTTGCAAACCTCTATTCCCAAGTTACTTACCTACTTTTGCTAGATTTTCCATGTGCGTGCATATCGACAAATAAATGTTATTTATTACTAAACGAATGCGTAAACGCAGTTGAAACTTCCTTTAGATATTGCGGTAAAATAATGGGATTTTAAATGCGAAAAATCCCGTGCTAAAACTGAAAGAAATATGATTGTATTCAGTGACGTAGGAAGTACTTTTTTCTAGGGGGGCCGAAAATCTTAATCTAACCTAACCAACAACACATGCCCGATTTCTGATACGTATTCTTTTGCACTAATGATTGTACAACCTAAAACAATGGGCTGGTATCTGCATAAACAAAAAGTTTCTATTAATATAGTTGATATAAAATACAAACGTGTTAAATGATTTTTTTACCAAGGTTTTTTCCAATGGGCCCCCTGCTTTCTGGCCTTCCGCTTCCTACGCCACTGACTGAATTAAGTTTAAGCATTGTCGTTTTGAATAGTAAGTAGGAGAGCCAATGTAAAAAAAAGCCATGTAAGCACTGTACTTTTCGCTACTCCGCGAAGATAAAGGTGCATTTAGACAGTAATTTTCCAAAAGCAAATAGTTTTGACTAGTTCTTTATTTTTAGTTTTTTAAATACATAGGCGGATCTATATACTAAATCCGGATCCCTTCGACCTGTTTCAAGTCTAGTGATGGGATATTTCGAAAAAAATCGAACCATTCGATTATCGAAATATCCGAAATATCTCCATAGATTACAAAAAACCATTCGAATGATTTTACGAATTTACAATTTTCGCTTGTTTATTTCGGCGAGCCTTGAAGCGATACCTCCTTACAGTAGGCAACTGCAAATGCCGAATGCAAATACATGCTACGACGACACTACCAGTCGTGGTATTATGATGGAGACATAATTTCCGGAATGCAATTGCATAAAGACGGTCTGTTTCCCGCCCAATCACAGCGAGATAAGAATATTTTTATTTGAACATTCGGATATTACTGGTATTATAAATAACAAACACAGCCGTTTCCATCGCACTGTTTTGTTTCTCGTGGTTATTTCAACGCGGGAACGTATTTGAAAATTTTAATATTGCTCTAAAAAATATAAACAATAAAAAATATGGAAATGTAAAAAAATTTGTTAATAGTTAGAATAATATTATTACTGTTATTAAAAGCAAGTGGTGCACTTAACAAAAAAAATAAAAATCGAGTACTTATATAATAATTAATAATCGGATACTGTCTCATTTTAAAAAAATAATTGATTTTTAAAACAGAAAAATGTATCACTTTCGAAGTTTACATAAATATAACTCAAAACAGGCCGGAGTTAGCGATGAAATATGACGTAATTAATAAAAATGCTATTCAAAGCTGAAAGTTTACGCTGTTTTGCTGAGCGGTTCGAGGAAAGACAATGAGAACGAGAATTGCTTCATAGGAGCATTGTAGAATCAAGTGGAGAGCGATTTTACTACTTTTACCGCATAGAAACATGTGAATGATTTTATCCGAATAAATCATTCGTTTATTAAATTCATTAAAATGTCAGTCATTCGATTATGTCCAGCACTTGTTTCAACTTGAGAAAAATACGGCTGCAGTTGAGATGACCCAAACGGCACGCGCGCGGCGAGTATTGATTTTTCTAAAAACTACAAAAAAGCGTGGTACGTAGCCCACAGGTACAGCTAGTTTAAATTAATTTCCGAGTGATGGATACTTAAAAATCAGCAAATCAAACTAAAAATTGCGTACGCTATTTATTATTGGCATAACGATTTGATGTGTGTTTAAGGAAATAGTGCTTTGACTATTTACTATGTTTTTTTTTATTTTGCACTTTAAAAGATAATTTACATTTGCTAAAATGCTGCATTTCTATCTAATCGAATCCGGGTGCGATTTTTTCTAAAATTCTCAGTTTTGATACCACCTACCACGTTTCCACTTTGATACTGCTAATTACTTAAAATTGTATCGATAATATAATAATTTAAACGAAAAGCGTTATTTAAATATACAAGCTTTAAATAAAAAGGACGATATAGATCAAACGAATGATTATATTTTAATATTCACTTACATGTAATAAACGTCAGAGTTGAAACATTCGTTTAAAATTTTTCATTTTTAGTTTACATATTTGTTTTAACATTAAAAATATATTTAAAACATCATTGAGAACTTTTGCAGATACTGTAAACAAAATATTCAGTGTACTTAGTGTTAATATTATTTGTAACACTTTAACTGCAAAGAATAATCAGAAAACAATTTAAGATTTTGCTTTATGGGTGCTGAGGCAAAACAAGTTCTTAGTAAAAAGTCGTCAACATCGATAATTTATTTCCTGATTCCCCCAAGCGCTCCAGATGCAGCCATACATTTAAAATAGGAAATTTAGCGGTAAAAAACGCGTGTTTGGCGTTCCGTTTCCGATTTGCAAAGTTAATTTTATTTTAATACTGCGGTTTCTATCGGAAAAGAATTAAGAGTGGCATTTGCCGTACGATGTCCCCGCATAAATTGAGGAAGGTAACTGAATGTAGTTTAGGGTAAAATACACTTTGAATGAAATGGGGAATGCAATATCTGAAACTCTGGCTATTTAGAAACACCATTGGGACATAAAAGAAAATCACAATTGTACTTACAAAATACTTGAAATTTACTCATAGAACAAAGCGAATTTTACATCGTCTTATTGGTATGCAACCCTACAAGCAATGCATTTCTATCATATTTTTTTTTAACTCTGCCAATTCTAGTTCATTTACTGCCATTGTTGTTGCGCTAGCATGTTTTCTAACATTTTTTTATGGTGCATCCAGCGGTTTTCTTGTATCAACTGCCAAATGCATTACATATTTTGCGATTTTCGTACTTATAAAATATCGTGGAGAACATACACGCTGATTATTTTTAAACCGTGAAAAGTCTAGACCAAGTTGTTTGCTATTTTTCTTTTCTAGCTTTATTTAGCTTTTTCTGCTTTGTTTGAGGCGAAACAGTTTAAACATTGAGGAAAAACACCAAATAACGTAATAACACGGAATAAAACGCTTTAAACTAATAATGAGAAACACCAAAAAAAGTGAAAAATGACAGATCAATTCAAACATTAATGAAAACCGCAGAATACCAAAAATTTGGCAGTTTATACTTAAATCAGTGTAATTCAGTCATTCGTCGTTAGCTGTATGCTTCGGTCTACGGAATATGAACCTTCAGAGAGAGTTGCTGTATAAACTAATTGTGCGCCAGAAGTTACCAGAAGTTTCGAATGTATAGTTAGCAAATTATTCTGGTTTCAATTTTTTGTGAGAAATAAAAAGATATTTGATTTTTTTGAAATAGATTCTTTGGCATTTAAAAATTATTTTTCAGTTTGCAGTTATCATACTTTAAAAAATTCTGCTAAATAGCAGGTTATGAAATAAATTTTTGTTGTTTATAAGTATATAAAAAACTTAATTACTTCAAGAACAATATTTATTTATTTTAACCTTATACGTATTTCGAGATGTTTACATGCCATTGTCAAAGGTCATATTAGAAAGTAAACAGTTAGTGTTGTTATAGCAATAAAACTTGGTGACTTGATCTTGGTAATCGTCTGCGGCGACTTGATTCTTACTCCAAAATGTCTAATAGAGGACAATTTAAAACATCAATTTGCTCATTCATTAACGGTACAGTTTTTAAACGTTTGTAAATTTCAAAAGCTTCTAGTATATCTAATTTACGTTTATCTTCACAAAAGTGTAAACATTTTATGGTGTTATTAGATGTCATTGAATGATTGTGTTTTAGTAAGTGTTTAGCGTAATTGCGTGGGTGTTTGTATTTGTAACAGCGTACGCGTTCTTTACCTAATACCAAAATTTCGAATTGTGGTCTATATAAACCGAATCACAATGCGAACAATTTTGTAAATGCCTGATTTTAGCAAATCGTCTGTTTTTGATTTTACATTAAACAAAGTGTTTAAGATGTTTCTAGTTGTTTTAAAACTTACCTTATATTTATCTGTTTTGTTTATATTTTAAGCAATTTGTTTTGATTTGTTACCAAATTTGTTTAGTATTATACCCATTACTATATGCAATTTGTTTAATAATTGAAATTCCTCTATTATAATTAATCATGTATCTTGAGCTGTAACGGTTCCTGTTAAAGCGCTTTGTATCAGGGACCTGTATGCTGCTAATTTATGTGTTTTATGATGACAAGAATCGTGTGGTATTATAATGTCTGTTTGTGTAGGTTTCCTATATAAACTGAGTATTCAAATAACAATATAAAATGTTTACACTTTTGTGATGATAAACGTAAATTAGATATACTAAAAGCTTTTGAAATTTACAAACATTAAAAAACTGTACCGTTAATGAATGAGCAAATTGATCTTTTAAATTCTCCTCTATTGGACATTTTGGAATAAGAATCAAGTCGTCGCAGACGATTACCAAGATTAAGTCACTAAGTTCTATTGCTATAACAACACTAACTTGTAACTTGTAACTTTGTAATATAACCTTTGACAATGACATGTAAACATGCCGAAACACGTGTAAGGTTAAAATAAATGAATAATGTTGAAGTAATTAAGTATTTTATATACCTATAATTAATAAATATGGACTTCAACGAAGTAAAACTAGAATTCATAAATAAAATAAATTTTTACATGAAAAAATAAAAAAACCGATTATTTTATTTAAGTCTGTTTTTTATTAATATCGTTTTTTTAATGCTAACTAATTTTGTTTATTAAAATCAATTTTCTACTTTTTTTAATAAAATTCATTACATTTTAAGTGATTTTTTGTATATTATACTTATAAGAAAGCTTTCTGTGGATTATTGTTTAGAATTTGTATGTACTCAGTACTCGTTACTCTCCGGATATGTAATCAGCTGGCACCACTAGTTTCATTATCACTATTTACATTATTTACATTCGAATTAGAACATTTGGGTACATGTTTCTTTAGTCTATCAACAAATTTTTGCATTTCGGTTCCGCCCTTTTTACAGATTGCTCATAAACTCATTTTTGTACATTCAAAGTTCACCCAAATGGAATCCCTCTTTCTTCCCGCACTACTATGCACTCCACACATCGTTTTAGGACTCAATGATGAATAACAAAATTTGTATGTTGGTGCTGCTTTGTAAACTTTCATTAGGGTTGTTTACTGACGGAATTAAAGATTTAAGTAAATCCGAAAATCTTAAGTAAGGTAACCAGGGCCAGTTACTCTTTTAAATCCATAATCTCTTGCATCTGGCGTCATGTAGAGTCTGTAGATTGTACATTTCTGAGTTTTGTACTTGTTTGACTGGTTTTAAAATTTTGATTCAAATCATGTTTTGAAAACATCACTTTATTAAATCGCGATGTAAATCACAGTGTCAATCATTAAGTGATTTAAATCAAGCATACCCTGCTACATAGTAATATATTAAATTAAAAATAAAAAAATAATAATTATGTTGATAATGTATTTGATAACTATTTTGAAGAAGGATTTTACGACTACCTAAAAGAACTTATAAGAAGAAAATGGTTTAAAATGATTAAATTGTTATTAACATAAATTGTAACCTGTAATTGTGAAAGAGAACGTTCTTAATAAATAAATGAACACTATTAACAACGATACCATGTATTACAATATAATATAAACATAACAACCCAAACACAATAGTATATAAAATCACAACTTACTTATTATAATCATAATTACTTAATTATTTTGATTACATTTTTGAATATAAATACTTTGCAACTGTAACTGCAGCTGCAGTTCTCCCCTTAAGGAGAACAACTTGAATCAAGATTACATCTTCAATATCTTGATTTTCCTTACACTATAACTGTAAGTGTAACTCGAACTCGAACTAATTTTCAACTTTATTAATGTGCACCCGATTAATTTGCAACTTAACTACCCGCCAATTCGTAATGTTTGACTATTTATAGTCTATGGTAAACAGTTTTGAGTATAATAATTAAATACAATAATAATTGAATTGCAGTAGAAATTGGAGTGCGTTATCTAAATTGTTTCTATTTCTAAAATTATTACTTACTGATCTTCGAAAAATTACTTACAAACTACAATACACATGTGTAAACTTGCATAAATGTTGCTGCCCTAGGGCTATATTATAATAACCAGTTTATGCCGATATGGCAACTCATTTTGGGTAACATGGCATTAAAATTAAATTTTTCAAAAAATCGTACAACCGCTATTTTAAAAACAGAATTTGTGGAAAAGAAGCTTTGGATTTGCCAGATTCCGCTTATAGTTTCACAAAATTTAGTTTTTGGAATAAATGCTGCAAATAAACCGTTTAACTTTAGCTCCAAGTTCGAATTTGTTTTATAAACTTATTTTTTGGTGAATTTTTAATATACCTCTTTATCTCATTGAAATCTGTTCAGGTGATATAAAGCGCGCACACCCCACACAGATTTCAACACACCCACCCACAGACAGACATTTTTTAAAACTAATTTGTTGTTGCTGGAGGTAAAACATGTATTTCTGCTAAAATGTTAATTTTGAAATTTTTAGAAACACGATATTTCCGTAAGTATAGGACAGTAAGAATAGTCATTGAAGGGAGCACATTTCTAAAACTGCATTAACAAGTTTTAGTGCAATAAGAGCGATGCCATATTTTAGAACATTCAATAGATTTTAAATGCTTTTTTATTTTCTTCATATTTTGCCAAGATTGGGATATGGGAGTTGACTTTTCAAAATTGCACTGTGTGCTCGCTGCTAAGTTTATTCTAAATAAGTTCTTAGTATATTGTATGAAGACTTTTTTTCTTTTATATTTTGTTATAGCTAATCTTACCAAACGATGGTTGTAGAAAAGAACTTCTTTTTTGCCCTCTAATTAGGTTGTTTTTGGCTAGCCTGGTTCCTGTGACGATGACGTCCAGCAGTCTGAGAGTGTTTAGGTGATCTTCCTGGCTGTATCCTTCCGTGTGGTGTTTGAGTCATGCACACTTTTGCTAATCGCTGATTATCCATTCAAACTCGAAAATTGGAGATATAATAATAAAATTAAAATTTTGAAAATGTTCGAAAGTTTTATTTTTTTAAATTTCCGAACATATGAAATATAAGAACATATTAAAAATTTCGAAACCGTTAAAAATTGTAATTTCATACTAAAGATTTTACAACTTTTGAGAAACTTTGACAAATTTAGTTTTTTAGTTTTATTTTTAAATTTAAGTAATTATTGATCCGACGCTCTAAAGCGCAAAAGGATATACGAAGAAGAAGAAGAAGAAGAAGAAGAAGAAGTAATTATTGAAAATTTCGTAAATTTTTTAAATCTCATTTTTTAATATCTTCTAATTGCAAACAATATTTATTTGTAGAAATTTCAAATTCCATTTTTTAGTTTGGTGTTATTTTTTGTTGGGGCTTATCCAATGAAACTGTTTAGGTAAGCGACCAAAAGGAAACATACTAAAAGCGTTTCCTCGATAAAAAGTTGTTCCAATTGACGTTTAACATGTTCATGCCAATTTTGAACTCAAATAATAATGATTGTTTGAAATAACGAAAAATTAACGGTGGGAGGCTGTGGGGATTGGCAGGAACATCACGCTTGCGCAGACCGGCTGTCCGACATGAGTAGAATACGAATTGATATTACTTAGTTGCAGACAATGTCAAAATCTATTTTCCAAATAAGTCGTGTTTGGGAATAACGGTTAAGATTAACACCTAAGAGGAAACCTTCCACCTCACAGTATAAACAAAGTTTTTCCTATTGTCATTTAACGTGTTCATATCGATTTCAAAGCTGAAATTCGTGCATTTTGAAACAACGGAAGTCGATGGTAGGGAGCAGTGTAGAGCGGTAGGAAGAACACGCTTGTGCAGCGTGGTTATTAGAAATGCGTAGAATACAAAGTTAAGCTTCTTGGTTAGTGCATTTATAATGTAATATAGATATCCCTCTCTTGTTTGGTGAACCAGCCTAGTTTCTATATCAATATTTTAAACCTAAACTGGTTTATTTTTAATAAAGCATCTGTGTTGTAAAATGCGTACAGACACATGGCACACACACACACCCGCGCGCTCGTACACTCACACTCAGGCAGGCGCATGCACACATACAAGTCTTGCATAAGATGTGAGGACTCTTACTTTACCCTCACTTGTGGGAACTCCAAAATCTCGCGTACCTTAACAGTTTAATTGAGTAATCGCCAAAAAAAACACAAAGTCTGAAAGAAAATCGATATTCTGATTTCAGTGGATAAACATTGTCTTGTCTGCCATTCCAAATGAACGAATACCATAGAACGAAAATAATCATTCAAAAATAGGAGGGGAGAAGGGTGTTCTAGTTCAATATAGGAATGCCTAAATAAAAAGCTCGAATACGTATTCTGCAGTTATCAAATAGTCCATCTGCACAAGCGCGATATCCCTGCCACAATTCAGTCAGCCTTGACTTTTTATTTTTTCAAAAATATCGGAATTTTGGCTTCCAACGATAGGAGATTATCAAGTGACCACGGATAGGAATAACACTTCATTGAAAAAAAATCTCTTAAAGGTTCCACTTGGCTCACTGATCTGAACATATTATTTGAGTAATTGTCAAAAAACAACGATGTTCAAAGCATAAAATGGTTTTAAGATTTTAGGGGATAAAAATATCTGCGATTAGAAGCTAGAAGACATCAGGAAACAAATTTAAAAAAAAAATAGGAATAGTGGGAAAGGGCGCTTTTTTTCCATGTAGGCGAGCTCGTAAAGGAAGTTTAGACGTATCTTCTACGGATACCAAATAAACTGTTGTGGATAAGCACAACATACTTAAGACCTTCAACCACCTTTTAACAAACTTTGTTTGGTCGGAAAAAATTATATTAGCGTAGGTCCATAACCTTTAGATTTTAACGCGAACCAGTCTGTTAACCTCGCCCTCTGATATTTTGTGAAGAGTACGAGTAGAAGCAGTTCCCTCTCTAGGCTCTTTTCCCTATAAAACGCTCTCCGCACTTAGAAAGAGAAGAATTCCACATTAATTCTGATCACTAGCCCCCCCTCCGATCTAGCTTTCTTACAAATTCGAATATTGTGAAAAAGAAGTTCGCTGGTAATATTTTCAGAAAACCCGTCAAATAATTTAAATGTTGTTTGAAACCAAGAACCGATTTTCCCAGCTGTGCTGTATTTTATTTCTAATTTGAATATTGTGAGAAGGAAGTCCGCTAGTAATAATATCCAGCAAGCTTAAAATTCTGGGATTGTTTTAAATTGAACTTTCGAATTGATCATTTTCATTTAAAACAATTCTCACGTTATTTTGGGAGACCGCAGTGTTGAATTCTGGCAACTAGAATACGTATCAGATCTCGCAAATAAGTTATAATCGCGCAGAAAGCAATTTTATTTTATATTGAAGGTCCTACAGTGACTTATTGCAAATTTAAAAATTTAACGAAAGTTTCTGTTAAAATAGGAAAGGTCTGCTCGTGTGTCTGAATTTACTAACTTTTCTTTCAGCCTTATGATGAACAAGGCAAATAAAATTTTGGTAAATTTAATCCATAATTATTGTTTTATGATAATTAGACAAGAAATTAGTTTTTTGAAGTGACGATAAATTTGAATAAAACATAAATATTATAATTAAGGTGAACAGCCTACTTTCCCGCTTTTGTAGTGGAATGCTCTAGAATTTCAGATGAGGTTATTACTTACTTGCACACATCACAGCTGTTAGGTTACTGCACTAATTTAAAATTGTTTTGTACTTACTTTAAATCTATTTGAAGTTATTTCAAATCCCCGAAAGGCGTAATTTAGAAAAACCTGTTGATTTGTTTATAATTTAGCTTAACAGTCCGACTTGAGAGAAGCCCGGACGAGTTCCCGTTGTCAGTATTATTTTTCGAATTTGACAGTCTTATTGTTAAATTGACATTTCTTCTTCTCTGCATTTTGTGGAACTAGAATTGAATTTTTAAAATATAATTACTAAGCATATTTATTATACCTCTGAATTTTAATTGAAATACTTTTTAGAAATTGTAAATAGGTTAAATGCAGTATATTGTTTTGAGTTTACGTCGTTGTGTGTTATTTCTGTAAGGCTAATGTAAACTGTTGAATATATAAATTCACAATTTCATTTAGACGCGCAGTCAAATCCAGTATCCAGAGGGCAAAAATACGTCGCAACCTACACCATCAATTGCTTTTTTTTAAATGTCAGAATTTTGGTTTCAAACTCGGTACGAGAGATTTTCGTATGGTCGGAAATCATCTCCTTTTCAAAACACCACCTCCAAACTACTCCAAATTAACTCCCAGCCCATACAAATTGAAAATTTTAAAAAGGAGGAAAATCACCTCTTTATTAAAGCAACATTTTTAAACCACCCTGTAGTGCACCTCATTGGTCATGAAGATGGGATATACTGGTAATGACAGAAATTTGTTTTCTTCAAGTAAACGTTTCTAGGTGCGATTTTGATAGATTACCTGAACAGGTTAACATCACTTTTTCAATGGAACAGGGGCGTAGCTATCGCAACGCACAACGGCCCAGGCCTGCAGGGAGGCCGTGTTAGAGTCTCACACTTAATCTAAATTGAAGTAAAACGATAATAAAAGTAGTCGACTATGCATATAAGTATGCACTTGAATGTTCAAGTATAAGTATAAATGAAGTCGCCCATTTCAGGAACTGGGCAAATTTATGCTCATTCCGTGAATCTCATCTTACGTAAGCTGTAACGGTCGACTCCTCTGTGCCACTCACAAGCTTATGGCTTATGTGGCTTATTAAAATTTTATTTAAATTGATAACAATTTTTAAAGTAGAGTATTTAAAATAAATAAATAAAAAATAAATAAATTAATCTTGCCCGGTCAAAGTTTTGATTATCTTCTGCCCATTTTGCGAAATGGCCAATGAATATACAAAATTTATAATAGAACACCTTGACATATAAAATTGACGGCGTAATTTGCCCAGGGTCGGACCGGCCCACCGGGATACCGGAATAATTCCCGGTGGCACGGCGCATTTGGTGCCGCTGGTCTACGATCTACCCTTCATAATAACTAAAATAGTAAATAAATACAAATAGAAAAAATTTGACTCAGTGGTACATAGTAACGTCTCAATCATAGCGTGTCAGGAATAGCGCTACTCAAAATAGCGTCTAGTACAAATAGCGACCAGTAAAAATAGCGTTATGCAAAAATGTCGCCTGCAAGATCAGCGCCCATCAATAATGTCGCCAGGCCATAATGTCGCCAAAAAAATAGAGCCTACAAAAATAGCGTCCGCAAAAAAGCGTTTATCAGTAATTTTGCCGGTAAAAATAGCGTCGTCAATAATGTCGCCAGCAAAAATAGCGCCCTCAAATATGTCATCGACAAAAATAGCATCGCCATTTTAGGGAGCTATTGTTGTCGGCGACGTTTTGGACGGCGCTCTTCCTGCCGGCTACGTTGTTAACGGGCGCTATTTTTGCCGGTCATATTATTGATATGCGCTATTTTTTCAGTTACATTATTAATAGGCGCTATTTATGGCGGTGACATTTTAGACCGGCGCTATTTTTACTGGGCGCTATTGTTGATGGCGCTATTTTTGGCGGCGCTATTATTAACGTATACCGTTTGGCTTAGTTGTGTTTGAATTACATCAAAGGTCTGTGAAGGCATGAACGACTGGAAACATATTCATCGGCGTATACGCGAATGTGAACATAGCAAAACACATTTCAGCTCTGCTAAATCATCTTTTTGTTTGCAAACGCAGAATAAAATCATTCGTGACGCGAGCGGTATTTTTATTCTTGAAATTGGTGTCTTGAATTTTTTACGTTAATGGCTGTAGAAAAATGGTATACGCTAATAATAGCGCCACCAAAAATAGGCCATCAATAATAGCCACCAGTAAAAATAACGCCAAGCAAAAAATGTCGTCTGCAAAAATAGCGCCGCGCCGATCAAAAATGTCGCCGCCAATGTTGAAAAGATCAATAATTGTAATTTCTTTGTTAATCATGAAATGGCCAAGAGAAGAGGCCAGCATGGATAGAACTTTGCCTATTTCATGAGCTGAACAAGGAGAGCATAAGCAGTAGCATTTCACCATGTAACAATTGAAAATTATAACTACAAATCCATATACATACATATACATATACAGCGGGGTTCCTACAGCTTCTGCCGCATCCCGCATTTCGACCGCCACGTCTCTCTATTTATCCAGTCGTCCTCTCCTATAGCTCTATCTCTCATAACTTGCTCAATTCCTGTACTCCATGTTATCGCAGGTCTTCCCCTCCTTCTTCTATTTTGTGGTGTATATTTTAATGCTCTCTTTGGCCATCGCTCCTCCCCCATTCTCCTTACGTGGCCATACCATATACACTTGTTTAAAAAACAATGTAATTAAAAAAAGTTCACCCCTGCAGGGGTTTGATTTGATTTGGAGGCTGCCTACGCCGCACGCGCTTTTTTATATACACTGTGTCCATAAAGTAACCCTCCCCCCAACTAACTTTTGAACGACTTGATATTTTTCTACAAAATTTGGTGTGCTGTAATGGGAAATTAAATACTATTTTTCAGACTATATTAAAATTTTTTATAGTCCAAAATGGCGACTGGGCGCCATTTTGAGATTTTTTTTAAATAGAAAGGGGGGTCGAGTGACACCTCATTGGTCTTTTAATTCTGCGTCTGATCCTAAAGTTTCAAGGAAGAATATTCAGCCATAACAAAATGACAATGTTTGAAAATAAAGAAGTCTATTTAAAAAAAAACTAAGAATTAAAGCTTAAATTAATTAAATTAAGTGTTCGAAATGTTTACTATTCACTTCTTGGCACATACAATGTCGGTTAGAAAATTCCTGCCTTACATTTTCATAAGTTTCTGGAGTGATAATTCTGCAAACTTCTGTAATGCGTTGCTCTAGTTCTTCAGTTGTTTCTGGACGGGTTCTGTACACTTTCGATTTCAGATATTCCCATACAAAAAATCTAAGAAAGTTAAATCTGGGGAGTGAGCCGGCTATTCTACAGGCCCCCGCCTATCAATCGATCTGCCAAAAAAATGTCCGTTGAGAAAGTCAGAAACAGGCCTATAATAATGAGGCGACGCACCGTCTTGTTGGAACATAACGTTTTCAATATTATTCCAAGCCACCTGAGATATTTCTGGGAAAATTTAGTCCTGCAAATGAAAAAGTGGACTACTGGATAAGAAAATCAAAACAATTTTGAACTGAGTGAGTCCATTGGTTTACAATCCGCCATTTTGTTATGGTTCAATATTTTTCTTTGAAATTCTAGGATCAAACGCAGAACTAAAAGACCTTTCAAATGAGGTGTCACTCGACCCTGGTTAAAAAAACCAAAACAATTTTGAATTGAGTCAGTCCATTTGTTTAAAATCCGCCATTTTGTTATGGCTGAATATTTTTCCTTGAAACTCTAGGATCAGACGCAGAATTAAAAGAACTTTCAAATGAGGTGTCACTCGACCCCCGTTTCTATTTAAAAAAGAATTTCAAAATGGCGCCCAGTCGCCATTTTGGATGATACAAAATTTTAATATGGTCTGAAAAATAGTATTTAATTTCCCATTACAGCACACCAAATTTTGTAGAAAAATATCAAGTCGTTCAAAAGTTAGTTGGGGGGGGGGGGGGGGGGGTGTTACTTTATGGACACAGTGTATAATCTATTAAGTGCTGGTTTTGATTTCCAGAAATTTACCGCCTGACTGTCGAGTAGTTTTTTGCTACAAAAAGCACTGTGAATCGAAGACGAATGGTGATTTTTTTGTAGTAGAAAACAACGAGACATTCCAGAAGGTAAATTTCCTTAAGAAATCAAAACCAGCACGAAATAGATTTAGCTAGAAAATCGCATTTTATGTTTGAAATTTAATTTGAAAAAATGTCACCTAGCTTTTTATCTACATTTAATTTGTTTTTGCCGAATAAATTTATCTTGTATAAATATATTTTTTATTGCGGTATGGGGGGCTCATGTTGATGTTCTGCACAAGAGCCCAATAAGTCTTTGCTACGCCCCTGCAATGGAAAGTAATGTCATATATTGATACACCGGATAAGAAAAATTAAACAGCGAGAATATGGCAGGAAGGAGTTGTTTTACCCGACAGCTTCTATAACGTTTATTAATGTTGAAAACGATATTTAAACGATACAAGACAAGCTGAGACAGGAATAGCAACATAACCTCTATTTCTCATTAACTAACAAATCCTAAAATGAATTCTAAAAAATTAGAATTGCTGTCGTGATTTTTAGACCTGAATTATTACGAAGGGATATTCTAGGACCTTTCAGTGGGAGCTCAAACAACCGAGCGCACTCGTACTCGGCGCCCATGATTAGATAATTAGGACATTTGACATTTCTGGTGAGATTACTGAGTATTAGGAAAGTGGTTAGAATGTTTTACTAAGTTTGGTTAATTTGTTTATTTAGAATACGTACTTACTCGCTGATGTTTCTTTCTTTAATGAAGTAGAAATGAGTAGGTTGTGAAAGTCCTAAGCTTCAACGAAATTTTCTTCTTCAACAATAATTTCCACATCTTTTTCGAAACGTGTTTACTAACAATAATCTTTATTTAGTGGGACTAATAAAGTACCTAATGCATTTTACTTCTATTTAAATTTAATTGAACGTTTGATATGTGAAGAAAATCAGTTTGTAATTATTATTAAAACAAATAATATTAATCAATTTATAATACGTGGCAATATACGGGCATTTCTTTTTACTGAAAGTGTACCACGTCTCCTCTAGCCTCGGGGCTTATTGGAAGCTTGTGTAAATTAATTTCATTAATTAAAGCCATACCGAAATTAAGTGCCGCGTCTGGTTTAGCTACGACGTACGTCAGTTGCGAATCGCGGTCAGATTATACATGCTTATAATGTAGTCCTGTTAGAAGCATGTTGGCGTTTAACTTGTCTTTAACCCTAAATTGCATACTTGAGTAACATAATATGTAGATATAACACAGGTATTCAAGTCGAATATGAATGCAGCAGTGGAGATACTAGAAACTTGCACGGTTATTTAGTTAGAGGTATATTGAGAAATGCCACCGTTTCATCACTTAGGCTGGATATTAAAACTTCTGCGAATCTCGTAATGAATTTCTAATTTCATATTCTGTTTCAGGAGTATTATTACGTAGATCTTGCAAACCAGATACAGAAACAGTAAACGGTTATTTCTGACTGTTTTATAGTGACTCCATTAAAAGTATTATTAACAGTTTTTGGCATTACATTCCTAATAGGTTTTCGATGGTTTAGACTTTTTATTTTCTTTTAAGTCGAGATGCAGCGTTACCGCTTGCAGATATAAGCAAGTAGCACTGTGAAAATATAACATGGTTTTAAAATTTAATTCAACTGCAAATGGTTTTTGTGCAGTTATAGGTAACTAGTGTTCCCCAGCGCACAATGCACTGACAGACAACGTTGACAGAACCGGCTAAATGATAAGTCACGTGATGCATTAGTTCCATAAGGGAGACGCGACGTTAGTATAGATGTCGCCTCAAGTGAAGCACGTCTAGCAGACTTTCATATATATTATAAATTGAAATAATTATTATTGAAAAATCGACGTAGAATAAAAATATAAAAATGTTTCATGTTCCATCTGAGGATAGAGATCTTTCATTTAAAAAAAATGGTCCAAATTGGTGAAGCGGTAGCCGCTGGAGGAACCGGAGAAAGAACCCCTTTGAGCTTTTATATATGTATGGATAGACGGCTTTTGATAATTTTTTTATGTTTAGTGAGAAAATTGTTTCTAGAAATAGGACTCTAAGGTTGAAACAGTCTTTTAGGAAAAATTTGTGGGGAAGGCGGGAGTAGAAAACATATTTGAAAACAATATTACTCAAAAAATTTGTTTAGAAACTTGTCTATACATTGTTTTTTAAAACCAATATTAATTATTAATACTGGTCGTTGGCTTAATATTAATATTTATAAACTCCAGCTTTACTTTGTTAAAGTCCATATTTAATGATTATCTGTATATAAAATAGGTACTTAATTACTTTAACAATATTTATTTATTTTAACCTTATACGTATTTCGGCATGTTTACATGCCATTGTCAAAGGTTATAGAAAGTAAACAGTTACTGTTGTTATAGGAATAGAAGTTAGGGTATTTGGATACATTTTTTGAATGGCTAATTTATAATCTTTTTCTATAATTAATGTATCAATAAGTTTAGTATTATAACCATTGCTGTAGGCAATTTATTTAATAATTAAAATTTCTCTATTATAATTAATTTCATCTAAAGGGACCGTCAAAGCACTATGTATCAGTGACCTGTATGCTGCTAATTTATGTGTTTTATGATGACAAGAATCGTGTGGTATTGTAATGTCTGTTTGTGTAAGTTTTCTATAAATTGAGTATTCAAATTTATTAGTTGAATTAATTTTTATGTTTAAATCTAAAAAGTTAATGGACTTATTTTGTTCAGTTTCTAGTGTAAATTTTATGTTTGGGTGCAAGCTGTTAATAGAAATTAAAAATTCATTAATTAAATCAAATGAACTATTAAAACATGCTAAAATGTCATCAACATAATGAAACCAAAATATAACTTTCTCAGATAGATTTGACTTCTAGATTTTCCATAAATATGTTAGCTAAAAGAGGTGCAATTGGACTTCCCGTGGTTTATCCATGGAAAATCTAGAAGATCAAACATTCAAATCAAATCTATCTGAGAAAGTTATATTTTGGTTTCGTTTCGCTTCTATTTCCCCATTGCGATTCTAGTTTTTATTGCTATAGCTTGTTTAGTTTTCTTTTGCTTATTGTACTTCCCAGATATGTAAATTATTGTGTTCCTTCGAAAGTGTGGTTGTTTATTTGGATATTTCTCAGTTCTCTTTTTACTATATTTCTGGTCATCAGCATGTACTTTCATTTTCTTCGTTTGCTTTCGATCCAGTTTTCCTACGTTTTTTCTTCAGTTTTCCTCCTTTTTTCTCCAGTTTTTAAATGGGCCGTTTTTTAATGTTTATTCAGATCTTGCTAGAATCACTGCGTCGTCTGCTTACACCATGTATTGGCAGGTCATACTATTTTCACTTGGGTTTATATCTATCTTTCTTACGCATTGTCCGAGTACTATAAGTTAAACAGTGTGGCAAAAATCTATATTCATCCTCTTCTTATGTCGGACCGTCGCGTAATTTTCTAAAACTTGAATGTTTTTCTTCCAATACCTCTTCTGCACAGGGTTTGAATATATTTGCTATTATTGTGGCTAGTATTAATGTATACTACACCTAGTAAGGATATTACTCGATAATTATTGCACTGACGCTTATCCCTTTTTTTAAGGTAGAGTATAACGTATTCTCGTAGTCCCAAGAACGTCGGTGAATTGTTAAATGAACATTCCTCGAGCAACTCAACGAATTGTTGCGTCGTTTTGGTACACACTACCTTTTTCTTTTGATGTTTGATATGTATATAAAAATGTTTCAGTAAAATGCTATTTTGGTAAAACCATCTGGAAACTGCCCGTAAAAAATTTTAAAACAAAAGATTTTAGAAAAAATTTGAAAAAGAGAATGGATTTCTGAATATGCTCAACACTAAAGCTTACTTTTTAATGAAATAAAGGTAGTAAATGTTTCCTTGAATCTCGAATTTTTTCTCCGAATCCAGTTGATAATGAAATTAAAGGCAAGAGTACATTAATTGAATACAACACTTTATATTGTCACACATACCAACTTACAAATGTATCCAATTACAAGGTATTTCCTAAGTACGTACTGAAATTACAGAAGGTGATTTCTTAGGTTATTTTATGAAGAAAAGTTCATATGTCCGAAAATGCTTTCTTACACGGAGTTACAGCTCTCTGAAGAAAGAACTGTTTCATTACTATTTACATTACATTATTGTCCGATAAGTTTTGTGGGAGTTGCACTAAAATTTTGAAATTTAATATGTAAGCACTACTGGCTTAGCTCAGTATTTCTACTAATTTTTGTTTAAATAAGCTTCAAAAATTGTAAAAATCTAAATTATTTGGAAAAAACGTGCCTACTCTTCCGTCCCTGGTGCACTTATTCAAACAGAAATTAGTAGAAATACTAAGCTAAATTAGTAGTGCTTACATACATATAATATTTCAAAATTTTAGTGCAACTACTGCGAAAGTTATCGACAAAAAAGTGATTAGATTGTTCTTTCTTCAGAAGATTGTAACTCCGTAATGAAGCATTTTCTGACCTATGTTTATATAAACCTTTCTTTATACAATAAGCCAAGGAGTCACCTTTTTTTGTACGTACTTAGGAAACACCCTGTATATTATACTAATATATTACAATAATCTTATTTAATAATTTCTCATAATTATTCAATTAAAGCAGTAACGGAATAGACAATAAAATAAACACAAACTGAAACTAAAAATTAAATAAATTGAAATGATAGAATGCTCCCAAATGTCTCTGAATATGCAAAAAGCTAATTAAAAGCTGTAGGAGACATTGTCAGATAAGTTGAGCTTAATATTTCCATAGACCGATTGAGGTATAAACTGTAGATTTCGTATGGCAAGACAATATAAATGTTTTGTTGTATTGAATGTATTATATTACGTAAATACGTAATTTAAGTGAAAATAATTAATAAAAAACAGACAAAGTTGTCACTAATGGCCCCTATAGCTGCATGTAGTTATAGGATAACAATAAACTCCAATTATTTTAAGCAATGCATAAAGAATGAATTACCTTGTAAGTAGAATTACTGCACACATTTAGATTTTTTAATTTTTAATTATTTCCATACAAAAGACGTGTGTCTTTGTGTAGTAGGTCTATGGAAATACTGTGTGCATTATGTAGTTACTGCGGTGAGACTTAGAAATATTAATTAAATTATCTTTAATTACGATTCGCGCAGTATAAAATGATAAATTAGAGAATTCCTCACTTCGAATGTAATACTTGTAATGAATGAGAAACTATTTCAATTATTTTCAATTTTGATTAACTGCATTGTTATTCCGCCGTTGTTTTTAATTACAGACTCTAATTAAATATTTTATATTTCAGAATTTCTACGATCTGCGCTCACGGCGGATTTGTAATTAGTATTTATATTAAATTCAGATGATATAAGACTTTCATTTGTATTAAATCTTGGTGATATTATTTAATTATAATACGGTATAACAATGTTTGTGTGCACATTTGTGTACACCAAATTGCTAGACCTTAGATATACAGGCACGTAACTAGACCGTTTTGGGAGGGTGGGCTACTGCTGGGCTAAAGAAAAAGTGAGTGGGCCACGCCCTACCTCTTACTATAAATAAATTATAATAACGTAACTTATCTAATGCAAAATTATTCTGTTGTTTTTGTACGCCACTTCGAATCAGTGATTTTGCCAATATGAAGCAATATGCTAAAAGAGGTACGTAAATCCGAAAATGTTTGCCCGCAAATACCGAACTTGTCACAGATACCACTGCTTTTTTTTACCTTCTAAAAACGTCCAACAGATAGAAAGCTCCATGATGGCATGAATTTTTATTATACGTAGTATCGATCCTTGTGGACATCCTCTCTCGTAGACTCTCTCCACTCTATCTACTCCTCGGTCAGAACTACCTTCCTCTCTGTGAGGTAATCTCTAATCAGAAGATAGAGATTCCTCAGTGATCCTCTTCCTCTCAGGACCCTCAAGATGTCCGGCCACCACAAGGTGTCGAAAGCACTTTTCACGTCCAAGAAGAGACCTACGTCATATTTTGCTCCTGTCTCCTCCACGATTCTCCCACACTCATCAAGCGCGTCGATAGTGAACTTGCTTTTCCTAAAACCGCATTGGTTTTTTTCTCCTTCCCCTTAAAATTGTCAAACCTGCCGAAGATTAACTTCTCCAGGACTTTTTACAAACACCGAAAGCAGACTGATCGACTTGTATGATGAAGGGCTCGACCCATCCTTCTCCCATTTTAACAGCAGAACCAAATTCCCTAGCTTCCAGTCCTTCGGGAATGCTTTTAGACGGAGACAATGATTCCATACCTGGAGCAGCGCCACCCTCGCGCGGGCCACTCCTTCGCGACTGTCTCCTACAATACCCCGTCTGGCCCTGATGCCTTGCGCCTAGGTAGACTTGCGATACTTGGGTTTACCCCCCCCCCCCGCCTGAACGCCTGTTACTTATCGTTTTTCCGAACTTCGTCCCTACGAACTATCACGGCCAACAGCAACGTCGCGGTATTTCCCGAGCAGCACCTCTCACTGTTCATCGCTTCGTTCCCTCTGGTTCCCTACGGGCCATGTTGACGTCTCTCTTCTCCCTGGTTAGCTCCTGGGTCCACCAGGGTACCCTCCTGGCCTCTCTTGGCCCTGCGTATGGTTTGTTCGGCTGCCCTACGGAAGGCCTCTGTAATCTGACGCACTCTGGCTTCGAGGCCGTCCTTGTTTTCTATCCTCGGGTGGTCTGGGCCCAGTTTCCCCTTTAATACGTTACTGAATCTCTTTCAGTCCACACCGTCAATCGCGAACTTTTGCGCCTGCCTCTCCACAGGGCTCCTAACTCCCCCCTCCGCACGGAATTCAAAACTGATGACCCCATGGTCACTCTGCGCCCATCCATCTACCACCGTCCACTCTGTCACCCGTTTTTCGCCCTACCCTTACTCAAGGTGATGCCGATCCAGGATTCTCCCCTGTCCGATGAGAAGGTGCTTATCTGGAACTTGTCGTTCACCACCCACAACCTATTTCCATCAATAAACTCCTCCATTCTCTCTCCTTTTTCATTCCTCTTTCTGCCTCCCTCCCAGCGCACACTCCTTCACATCAACCCCGATAATTACCGACTTTCCCTCGAGCGCTGCGAGAGTTCGCTGGAGCTCGTCGATATGGACGCCTATATCGTCTGGGAACTGAAAATACGAACAAACCACGTAGAGTTCAACCTCGTTAATCCAGATGACTACGCAGTGAAAAGAACCTAGCCAACCTATCTGAACAGCAGCGCTCAGGAGAGGATTCACCAAGATGATTCCTGCCACCGGAGTCGCTTCGTCATGCCCTTGAAAAACCTGCATGCCGCACAATGATCCAGATTGCATATTTAGCGCGAAAATATTGTAAACTTCTGATTATGGGGTAATATTGATGTGGGTTATATTCTATAATAATCCCTAAATGAATGTAAGCCCTAAGTGGGGTCCTATTTAATTTTATACATAGTTATTTGGATATATTTTTGATATTTATACAATATTTCTTATTCTCTAGTCTTATATCTCTCAGTATTTATTTGCACTTATTCTTTATTGATATCTGAACCATTTTAAGAAATATTAGGCTCTTTTAATAAGTTAGGTACTTCTGAGGAAGAAGCGCCAGCTCTGTTCTTTTTATTATTTCTTATAAATGACATGTTAGATTGTCAATATTACAAGTTACTTTCGGCTTAGACCGCGTCGTCATTTGGGAACTACACCCAGCATAATCAGGTAAGGATTTACCTGTAGCTTGTCTGCCTTTACAAGCATTTGCTCTAGAAGTCTGAGCAATATTTGTTCGTAGGCCCTGCCTGCCTAACTAGGACCTTGTACTTAGATTATTTAAACCTTCGGGCGGACAAGGATTTGATCTTAATGTATTTTGTTTGCCAAGACAATAATACTTAATCGGCTTATGCCTGTTGCCTGTTTGTGAACCCATACAAACTAATGTTACGCAAGACATTGCAGCTTGCATCTTCAGAGTGAACAAAACACTGAATTTGAATCTGGGAAGCGGAGGTATTTAACCTCTTGGAGCCAGTCGGGCAGAACGGCGGAGTTTTGGTTGGCTGTCAACGTTGGGCAAAGACGGATCCTGTGGAGCGTGATCGGGAGATCGATCATGCTTAGGAGTCCTTAGAGGATAAACTACTAGAGTCCAAGATTTACTGAGTCTAAAACCATCTTCTCTGTTTATGTTGTTAGGGTGTTTCTCTATTTCAATTGCTTCACGTATGATACGAGGTAAGTAATGAGGTACTCTGGTGAGTTTTCGAGCATTGTATGTTCAGCCACCGCAGATTTTGTGAGGCGTTTGTGTTTGCAATTACGTTTGTGCTCTCGCAATCTTAACTCAATGGAACAACCAGAATTTTGTAGATCCCGGCTGATTTTAAATTTGATATTTGATCCTTTGCGGATCTGAAACCGTTTCCCAAAGTTTCATTAGTCCTAAAGACTGTCTTTATGCTGTACCTTCTAAGAACATGACCAATCTTATCAGTAATGCCTTTACTGTAATGTAGAAAAGCTAGGCCTTCCGGAGGTGCCAGTTCCTCCTTAGCCTTGGGCTGTTCCGCATTGCGGATTGCTCTATGAATTTCTGTGGCTGTATAACCGTTTTGTTGTAACGACATCAAGAGATGAGTTTTCTTTTGTTGTAGGTGTTCTGCATCTGAGATTCGGACTGCTCTAGTTGTTGGAGTGTTTAGCACAGTTGCTTTCTTTATCGGGCGATGATGCGAATCTGCATTTAAATACCTGTCGGTATGTGTTTACTTTCTGTAAACTGCGTGCCCCAAGCTATCACCTGGTTTACGTGTAACATGTACGCCTAAGAATGGAATACTACCATTTTCCTCTACTTCCATTGTGAATTGGATATTATTATAAATTGTGTTTAGGTGTACTAGAAATTGTTCTAGTGTTTGGCGTCTGTGAGACCAAATGACGATAGTATTGTCTACATATCTAAACCAGGATTTAGGTTTAAGATGTCAATAAAAGTTGTGATGAAGCGAATGGGCCTGTATTTATTATACAGGGTCGCTATTAAAGATGGAACCAAAGCTCTCCTGCTAAAACGGTTTGAGATATAGATATGAAAATTGAAAGGCTTCCATTTGAAATTATTTCGCATATTTTGAGGTTAAAAAAAATTTTTTTGACCCATGATTTTTGAGCGCGGCCGCCATCTTGAATTTTTTTAAATGGCAACATGGGCTTTGTGATACATCATTAGAAAGCTTATTTTTTTTCTCTTTCTTACTACCTTAATCATGTATGATGGATGTTAAAGTAGAAAATAATGCAGAAAAATTAGAAAAACCTTCGCCATATTTCACGTAATTAAGGTTTATTTGTCACGTAATACAATAGTTGTAAGGAAACAAACCATATGTACTGTGTTGTTTGTCACTTATTAAACCCCTGCTGATTGTTTTTTGTTTATTTTTGACGTTTCGTTATTGCAAAGGCATCTAGATTTAAAGTGCAATACATTAGCCAGCCACGCATACGGCATTATTTTCTACTTTAACACCATACATGATTAAGGTAGTAAGAAAGAGAAAAAAATAAGCTTTCTAATGATGTATCACAAAGCCCATGTTGCCATTTAAAAAAATTCAAGATGGCGGCCGCGCTCAAAAATCATGTCTCAAAAATTTTGCATTCTGTGCTGACTCACTCCATTTTTTTTCTCGGCCTCCCCTACTTCGTTTTTCTTCGGGTATTTGTTCTTCTATTCATCTTGCTATAGCGTTTTTCTTCATTCTGTGCGCATGTCCCGCCCACCTCAGCTAAGGGTGTGTATATAACTAGATATGGTTCTTTATACTCTCTGTATAGTTCATAATTCCGTCTTTTCCTCCACATATTCTCTTCCTTTATTGGACCGACTATCTTCCTCAGCACTTTCGTTTCAAATGCTTCTAATCTCTCCACGTTTTTCTGTGTCACTGTCCACAATTTATGTTATTACAGGTCTGATTAGTGTTTTATATATATCATCATTTTAACTTTTCTATTAATATCTCTATTACTTAATGTCGAATTAAGTTTTATTTTCATTAATTTCTAGTCCTAACAGTTTTCCTTGAAGTTCTAGTTCTAAAAATAGTTCCATTATGTTAATGTCATCTGCATGTATTACCCTTTGTTTAGACTTATTGTAAATGGTAGCATTAAGGTCAATGTCGATGCTACGAGTTACTTTTTCTAAGACTATGTTAAATAATACTGGGGACAAACTATCGCCTTGTCTCAACCCTCTTGTTGTTCTGGTTATTTCTGATGTTATGTTTTGTATTTTCATCTGGTCGTATGTTTCTTCTAGAGTGCACCTTATCATTTTTACTTACTGGGTATGTCAAATTTTTCTAGTATGTTATACAATGTACTTCTATCGAAAATTAGCCATTCAAAAAATTTATCCGAATACCCTAACTTCGTTCGATACAATTAAATATGCTTCGATCCCATATTTTGGTGACAAATCAGAAAAAATTGCTAAAATTATAAACAAAACAAATAAATATAAAGTAAGCTTTAAAACAACTAGGAACATCTTAAACACGTTGTTTAATGCAAAATCAAAAACAGACGATTTGCTAAAATCGGGCATTTACAAATTAAATTGTTCGCATTGTAATTCGGTTTATATAGGCCAGACAATTAGAAATTTTGATACTAGGTATAAAGAACACGTACGTTGTTACAAATACAAACACCCACATAAATCCAATTACGCTAAACACTTACTAGAACAAAATCATTCAATGACATCTAATAACACCATAAAATGTTTACACTTTTGTGATGATAAACGTAAATTAGATATACTAGAAGCTTTTGAAATTCACAAACATTAAAAAACTGTACCGTTAATGAATGAGCAAATTGATTTCTTAAATTCTCCTCTACTGGACATTTTGGAATAAGAAATCAAGTCATCTGCAGACGATGACCAAGATAAGTTCTATTGCTATAACAACACTAACTGTTTACTTCTTCATATAACCTTTGACAATGGCATGTAAACATGCCGTAATACGTATAAGGTTAAAATAAATAGATATTGTTAAAGTAATTAAGTATTTTATATACAGATACTCATTTAAAATGGCAAACCGTTCAATGGATCTTGTTGACAGCGTTACTATGGTTACACAGCATTTTTCATGAAGCTTGTTTCACACTGTCAAAATCACAAAATTTTATTTCTTTTCGACTATTTTGATTTCAAATAATTCGGAGTGCAAAAAATAGCGTATATACCACGGGACCAAAGTGCCTTTTAATCCCTCGTGTGATTATTGCCCTCGACTTCGTCTCGGCCAATAAACTTCACGCTCGGGATTAAATGAAGCACTTTAGTCCCTTGGTATAATATATAATATACTATTCTACGTCTATATTCAAATTTGCACTGTTTTGGCATAGTCAAAACCTAAAATACCTGTTGTATAAAGAGGGAATGATCTTAGCTGCTGCGTGGCCTGTAACATTGCCCTGGTAGTATACAGCGTGTCCCAGAGAACTCTGGCATAATTTATACTAAAGATTTCTGATTTAAAAAATAGACAAAAAGTTTTAAGAAACATGGGTCGTAAAACGCCTCGTTTTCGAGAAATGGACCTTCAAATATAGCTCTTAAAATGACTTTTATATTGAAAAATATACCTTGTATAAAATAAACAAAGTTCGAACGCGATCATAATCTATGGTTCTATGTTAGTTTCACAAAACTCCTTTGGGGCGGCACAAATGGGGGTGACGCACTAGTACTCTTTTATAAATACTTTTTTGGCGTACTTTTTTAACTATTGTAAAGAATGTTATTTCCTGAATAAAGCTACACAAAAATAGGTACTCCGGTTGAAAGTCAAATTCAAGGGTTTTCAATATAATTAAATTTTTGTGATTATCAAGTGAAGTAGAGAAGAAATCATTTTGGCGTTTATAGACCTCAGAGCGGCTTTGGATTCAATAGAGAGAGAGAGAGAGGTGGTATGGAACTGCTTAAAAGAAATTAATATTCCGAAAACACTTATACAAATAGTGCGTAGCACCTACAATAGAGTGATAGGAAAGGTACAGATAGCAGGGACAAGATCAGAAGAATTCGAATGGAAGAAAGGAATTAAACAAGGAGATAGTCTCAGTCCCTTCCTTTTCATACTAATAATGAATAAGCTGATCAGGAAAACCAGAGAAAAAACGAAACAACTATAAACTATAATAGGATATCAAAGGTTAGAGCCGATGAAATAGGATGCGGACGACATCGTTCTAATAGCGGATTCCAAGAGGAAGATGTAAAGACATTGGATATATGGGTGGAACAGACTGAAACTGGATAACACTCAAATAAAATGCAAGGACACAAAACTGAAGAAAGTAACGACATTTGAATACCTCGGAAGAAGCATTATAACAAACGACGGAAATATAGGTGTAGAACTAGCGAATAGGGCGAATAAATCGAACAAACTGTATTACGCACTAGGAGCATTACTAGGGAAAGCGGAAATGAACAATGAAACCAAATTAAGGATTTACAATTACAATGCCATAATCTTACCAACACTAATCTACGCCTGTGAAAATTGGACGATACAAAAAAAACACATCGGAAAACTGGACGCAATGGAGATGGAACACCTAAGGAAAATAGCTGGAAAGACGAAATGGGACGGAATTACAAACAGTATAATAAGAGAAAGAATCAAACAAGAACCAATAGGGAATAAACTAATAAAGAGACAACTAAACGAGAATGATAACAAATAATCTAGTGAAGAAAGTGTGGGGAGCAAAAAACCACAGGAAAAGAAAAAGGGGAAGACCAAGGAAAACATAACTACAGCAGATAATAGATGCGGGGAAAGAAACGGGCAAAACAATCGAAGAGTTGAAGATGATGACAGCTAACAGGGCGAATGAAGAAATGGGCGAATGAAGAGATCAGATAAACCATCCAATTCCGACATCCGAAAGTGTGATTATCGAGTTGGCGTGAAGGACTGAGCAATTCCTTACGCGCAAACAGTTTATACAAATTTTGAAAAAAGGTTGTACACATTAGGACAATAAAAAGTGCCGGGTAGAACGGATACAAATGCACTTCCGTATTATGGAGTTACAGCCTCGCAAAGAGAAGAGTTTAAACTGTTGAGACTGGAGGCTGTAACTCAGTAAGAAAACTATTTACACATTTTGAGTAAATACTCATCTCTTCACGCCAACTCGACATTTCACAAAAATTGATTTATCTCGAAAAAACTAATGGGTTTAGCGCCCAAAAAATGATACTAAGTAGAAGCATTGACTATACCCTTAGGTAACGGTATATAATCAAAGGTAGAAGTAATTTATATAGTTTGCATTGAAATCTGAGTGTCGCTCCGAGATTATTTTGTATAGTTTAGAACTATCGTCAAAAGTGATTCCATTAATAGTTTCTTGGTTAATATCAAAGTCAATGCTGTATGTTGCTACCTGTGCATTTATTTACAGAATTCAAAATATTGCATTTTAAGCTTTTACTTTTTGCACAAATGATTTGCATTACAAACCATTACTTTTTGACAAGTAAGAAGTTGTATATTTTTGTATGAAACAATCTCAGATGTAACATTTAATTTTTAGTGCATACTAAATAAATTATGCAGAAGAATTTATTTAATAAAATTTTTCAAAAGTAATTTGTTCTAATCGTGCAATTTCGATCGGATACGGATTCAATTTATACAGTATATTAGCTGATCTTCGCGAACAGAACAGCTTTTGCGTCTTTAAAAGGACGTGGTACAAAAATTAATCTAAATTATATTGGAGACTGCGCTTGTTTGAATGTACCGTAATTAAATTTAATACGGAACATTAATTAGAAATTCTGGCCTGAGGTTATTAGGTAAAACTCTTGATTGCGTTGTTTAGTGAAAGATAAAATACATTGCCTTGTTTTCAAGATTAAAAATTAAGATTCTATTAACTTTATGCAGAATCCATTTCATTGCTTAACGAATTTAGGGGCCGCAAGAAATAAGATGGAAATTTTTATGAAGGAAATTTAAATAAAAATTAACAATTTAAAGTGTCTTATCGATTAATAAATGACAGTTATTTAATAACTTGTCCGAATTTAAAAATTAGTTATCTTCATTTTCACTCCTGTATTATTTTATCTGTAAATTAACTGTCATTTCACGTGAAGCGCTCGATTTTTTAATTAAATCGGTTTCATAAATTTGTAGAAATAATTACGTTTTAATTAAACGCGTTATTGAAAATAAATAAATGTATTCAATATATAATTACTAGTATACGTAAATATTTAGTTATGCATGTTCGACAATAAACACAATCTGATCCGGTTTATTTCTAGTTTTGAATTAATTATTTTGTATAGGGTACTAAGAAATTTTAATTATAATATGCAAATATTTATGGTAATTTATTTAAAGAAGCTTTCTAGATAGAAACATTTCATGTTTTACCTCGAAGTACCGTTAGGCAAATAAAAACACTTTTAATTTAATCGTATAAAAAATTAGTCTTGTCGAAATTAAGTTAGTATCACCAATTAAAAGAAATGTCGTACTTGTTCTACTATATCTAGTATACATATGTACATATATCTACATTTAGAACTGTAAATTATCTGCATTTATAAATTATTTTTTATCAAATTATTTAAAGGAATTGAACGTATATTCCAGTTGCCATCTTTGTTTGCTTTGTAAACAGATCGGTATTTAGAATTAAGGATAGTTCTCGTAAATAAGGTACTACTCTTTTTTGAGTAAAACTTTAAAAATATATGTTAATTATAGGTTTTTTACTTCAACGACTTTAAGGAGCACCAAAACTAACACGCAATCGCGTTTAAATTTTTTAATCTCTAACATTGTTTATTTTATTGGCCAATCTGAATGAAACGATACGCAGTTGTATATATTAGTGTGTAAAATTCGATGTATGAAAAAGTGTGCTTCTACCTATATGTATTTTCACATTTTTCAAAATAAAATTTCTTTCTTACTTTCAGAGCATTATTAAAATAAGAAACCAGCAGCGTTTGAATGTGTTACAAGCGGAACCCGTGGTCTACGCCCCATGTTTGTTTGACAACTTATTTTCAAACAGTAATAAATACGTTGCTTCGTAATGCAATACACGTACTTAAAGCGTCCAGCAGCATTGTATATTCTAAAATAAATAAACATACGTAACTACTAAGTAATCATGCGAATGTTTATTCCTTTGGAGTAACATCTCGACCCAGCGTGAACGACAACAAATAGTCTTTAAAATAAATGTACTTTCATTTATTTGAAATTTGTAATATGTTTCCCCTTCTCTAAACTTAAGGTTCGTGGGAAGTTAAATAACCTCGATTATTAATTAAATTAAATCATATTGTTTACAAAACTAAATAACGATTAAGTAAAATGACTCCTCCGTACGTCGCTGGATTGAACCCTTCCGGAACGGTACGTCTCTGGTTGATTATTATTGAATGGATGTGAATATCGATTTATTTCAGATTTTGAACAAACAATCGAAAGGTTTGTTGATATCGATGTCTTTGTTCCTTGATAAAAATGGGGTATGACTTGATCCCTGTAAATAAAGAATTTTTTGCATACCACGCAACTTAAACAGTTAAACACTCTGTAAGCAATCTGCTTTATATGCGCAAAGAAAACAACCAGTAATTAACAGTGATCTTCGTTGGCCATTCTGCGGTTACTTCTTCAAGCTCATTTCAGGTTGGCTATTATCTGGGAAAGGAAGTTAGTTTGTTGTGTGACTTTTAGTAAATCTAACAGTTACGTATTGAAGCTGTATACTTTTCTGGCTTTATATCACTTAGTGATTGATTATTAAATGTATTTATGAAGCATGTGCCGATCGCATGTGGTAGGTATAGCACGAAAATTAACCGTCGAAACGTCAAATTCAAGGTCGATTTGGGGCAAATAAATTTTATCTAATTGTAACTAGTGTCTTGAATTTTACAGGGTAAAAACTATCTTTGAAAGCCTCTAAGAATATTAAAATTATCGTGTAATTAAGACTTCATAGGTTAGTTGAAATGAAATAAGTTTTGTGTGGCAAAGTTTTCATAACCTGTCGGCCAGTAAATGAAATAATAAAAATGTCTGGCAATGATCGTAAAAAATAAAAGAATAAAAGCTTCCTCTTTCAGATTTACTAAAAATAAATAAGATTTCCGGTAACCTGGCGGTTAGTAAATAAAATAAAGAAAACTTCTGACAATCGGCGGTTAAAATAAAATTAAATAAGATTCTTGGTAGTTTAATGATTTGAATAAAACCGACATATTACTTTTCCGATTTTAATCAAATGTACCGAACTTTCTGGCTTATAATGGTTGTGTAAAAGTATTACTTTTTCGATTTTATCGAATTTAACCTACATCGGACTGGCAGTTCAATGATTAAAAACCGAAATACTACTTTTCAATTTTATTTAAATGTATTAAACTTTATGGTTAATCATGGTTGTGCAAAACGAAAGCATTACTTTCTCGGTTTTACCCAATTTAACCAACATAAGATCTCTGGCAGTTCAATGATTCAAATAAAACCGAAATATTACTTTGTCAATTTTATTTAAATGTATTCAACTTTCTGATTAATCACGGTATGAATTCAAACCTAGTTCTTTGAAGAAGAAGGCTTGTTCTGGTTCGGAGTTCTAATTAGGAATAATTTTGAAAGAATTCTTAAAGAATAATTAAAAAAAAAATAAATAAAAATTGGTGTAGATTCATTCCCCGTGAAGCGCGGCGCCGCTATAGGGGTCCTTAAGACTCTGCTCCGGGGTTCTAAGCTTTTCGTCAGCCGAGAAAAGATAGTAAGGATGGGTTAGAAACAAGAATTTAGATAAAGGAGGTTTTCCGCGGAAAGTATTGTCACACTATTTACTTTTGGCCCAGAAAAAACGTCGAAAAACCCGAACCAGAACAGTCAGGTGAGCCGGAAGCCGAACCCGACGGAAAACTAATGGGACAGTTCGGGTATGGAGACAGAAACGGGAGGGGAAGTTTGTTGATAAATTTTGCTATTACAAATAAGCTGTACATAACTAACACCATGTTTAAAAACGCTAAGGTAAGAGGTAGACGTGGGTGACCCTAAATAATTTATATAAGAGTGAAATAAACTTCATCCTCAGCAACGGTATCCAAATAATTAAAAATGCCCAAGTAATTAACCAACTGGAAATTAGCTCTTATCATAGAATGGTAAGCTCCATAGTAAAAATAAATCCAGAGTGGGTACATAGTTATAGTGATAGAAAGACGAAGACACCAAATTATAGAAAAACACTGAACACGGAGGTATATGAACATACGCTTACTACAGAATGTGAAAATGTAGATATGACAACTTTTAAGAAGCAAGGTGTGCAAAAAATGTAAAATAAAATAGAAAGTTTTATGAAAAACGCTGATAAAGAAACTTTTAAACAACATAAAAATGGCAAGACCAATTAGAAAATCTCCAAAGCAACTAGGGAAGTAATTAAAAAAGGGAAAAACTAAAAAGCAAACGAGATTAATAAATAGAATAAAGTATTGTGAACTAAACATGCTCACTAAACGAGATATAAGAAGACATGCAAGAAAATGGGAGAAAGAAAAAATAGAACGAATATTGAATGAAATTGGCTTCACCAAACAAATAAAAAAGGAAATAACATCCGGACGACAGTGGATTCCAAATCTGAGAAATGAGAACACCCTCAAAAGAGGAAGAAAGGACATTTTGAAAGTAGCAACAGAATATTATGAGAAATTATATACAAGTAATAGACATCCAACAGAGCAACAAATAGCAGAGAAAAACAATCAAACAGTCGAGTATGGTGAGATAAATGAAGAAGAATTTCAAACGGCCTTGAAACAAATTAAGGCAGGCACAGCATCGCAACAGGATGAAATAACAAATGAATATATCAAAGGTGCTCTACCAAAGATGCAAGAGATAACAAGAACACTCTTCAACGATATTCTAAAATCTCAACAAAATCCAGTGTAATAAAAAGAAGCGAGAAATATACTGTTTTTCGAAAAAAGGAAGAAAGATCAAGTTTAAAGCTGCCGTCCAATCAGCTTAATACCAACTCTATGTTAACTTTTCACAACAATAATAAAATCAGAATTTTTGAAATTTTGGACGAAAACCAAGCAGTCGAGCAGGCGGGTTTTAGAGCAGGATTCTCAACTATGGACCATATACAAACAATAAACTAACTAATCCAAAAGCATAATAAGTTTGATAAACTTCTACATCTAGCATTTATACACTTTAGCAAAGATTTTGATAGTGCAAAACATGGATCAATGCTGGAAGCCTTAGAAAAACAGAAGAATTTCAACTTAGTAGTCTTATTAAAGAATTGTATAACAACACAACGAAACTAAAACCAGCTAGAGAACTCAGGCGCTTCTAGATACGAAAGGGTATCAGACAAGGCGACTTTTTATCTCCGAATCTGTTTGATTCGATACTTGAGAAAATCTGCAGAAACTTACGGTGGGCGGCAGAGAAATAATAATACGAAAAAGAAGACTTAAGGTTACTTAAAGTTTGCAGATGACGTGGTAGTGCTGACACAGAGCAGAACAAAATTATCAAAAATGATACTAGAACTAAATAATAAGAGCAAAAAAGTAGGGTTAAAAATATAAACGTTGAAAAACAAATTTGTTATCTAATAGAGCTACGGCAGATGTGCAAATAGGAAACCATACAGTAAAATACATAAATCATGTAATCTATTTAGGACAGCTCATATTGTTTTCAAACTGCATGGAGGAGGAAATAAAGGAAAATCGATGTAGGTTGGAAAAGTTTTTGGATGCTGAAAACATTTTCAAACGTGAAATTTTTCTAAAACTGAAAAAGGAGTCTATAATATGTGTATATTTTCTACAATCAGTTGCGCCCGTGCAAACTTGGACCTTGAATAAAAAATTAGGAACGAAACAGAGAATCAACCAAACAAAAATGGAACGAGCCATTTTAAGTATAAAAATGGTGGATAAGGTACGAATCACGGAAATAAGAAGAACAGGAATGGAAGATTTATATGTTTAATGATGACAAGAACCGTGTGGTATTGTAATGTTTGTTTGTGTAGGTTTTCTATAAACAGAGTATTCAAGTTTGTTAGTGGTATTACTTTTGATGTTTAAATCTAAAAAGTTAATAGACCTGTTTTGTTCAGTTTCTAGTATAAAATGTGTTTGGTTGCAAGTAGGGCTGGGAATATTTATCGATATTTAGCGATAATTTTAAAACAATTATCGAGATGTCGATAATATCGATGATTTGGATAATATTGGTAATTTCGATAACATCGATAATATTGATAATATCGATAACATCAATAATATTGACAACGTTGATAATGTTGTAAATATCGATAATAATACTATCTACATAGAAAATGTAATAGAGACAGAAAAAATTAAATCCAAGGAATATTGTGTAGTTCCTAGACATACATTAAATTGATGATTGTAATTGACGCAACAACTGAAACATATCAACTCATATTGATTCGCTGACATTTATAATATCGATATTATAGATAATATATCGAAATTATTGATGATGATGTCGGTATTATCGTAAATATAGCGATATTATCGTTATTATCATACTATTTATACTATCGATAATATCGATATTATCGATATTATTGATATATCGATATTATTGATATAAATTCATTATCGATATTCAATATCAAATTTTTAATATCGTCCAGCTCTAGTTGCAAGCTGTTAATATGATAAAAAATGTATTAACCAATTTAAAGAAACTATCAAAACATGATAAAATGGCATTAACATAACGAAATCAAAATATTGCTTTCTCAGATTGATTTGATTTGAATATTTGTTCTTCTAGATTTTCCACAAATATATTGGCTAAAAGAAATTGGCCTTACTTATGGGTAAACCATCTTTTTGGAAATAAATTTTATTTATAAAAGTAAAATAATTTTGATTGGTGCACAGTTCAAATAATTGAATCAACTCAGTCCGTTTTATTAATTCAACATTTTTGTTAATAAGAATATTATTTACCAAAGGAATCTACGTATATGGAGGTATTTGTGAGAACATATTAATAACGTCAAAACTAGCTAGCTTAATTGCTCTGTGGTGATAAATGTAAATTAGATAATTTATTGATTAATTCGGAAGAACTTTTAATTGATTATTTTGGTGTATAATCAAAAACTAGTAACTATATTAATTAATATTTTTGCTGGGAAATGGTTGGGTGCATATATGATACTACTGGTCCAATGAGAATGTTGGGTTTATGTATTTTTAATAAACCGTATAGTTTTCGTGGTTGTGGATTTGGATTTATTATTTGTCTTTTTTGATAATCTGTTAAACAAACTTGTCAATTTTCTAATGTTTGTTTTATTACTTTCTGATAATTTTTGGTGGAATTACTAGTTAAGGCTTTTAAGTTTGAATTGGTTATGAAATCATTAATTGTTTGTAAGTAAATGTCATTGAGTATTATAACTAACGCGTTTCCTCAGAAATCAGATTATTAACTGAAATTTTTAGTTTAATCGATTTAAGTAATAAATTATTTTGATTATTTATTTTATTTTTTGATTTATTGGTATTGATTGACATCTCTTTTAATAAATTAGCAATTTGAAATATTGAAATATTATTAGTAAATTTTAGAAAAGAAGAAAATTTTAAATTCTTTTTGAGGATTTTTATCTCCTGGTCATTGAATTCTGTGTTTGATAAATTTAAAACGAGATTGAAATTGTATTATTGTGTTATTGTCTGTTGTTGGAGTGCACGTGTGTGTTGTTCTAATTTTAAAAGTTTATTTTCTGTATTGTGTATTTTGTAAATTTTATTATATCTATTAATTAATTCTCTAATGTGATTGTCAAATACGTCAAAATCAATTTGATGTCATTTGTAAATGAGTTCTGTGTAACGTAGCTTCAAATAAATGTACAAATTATTTCTAATTTTAAACCATCGTTTTGATTCTTCTTTCAACCATCTTTGTTTAGCATTTCTGATTATCTTCTCCGTTCTGCTGTTCTTGGTTTTGACAGTGTTGATTAAACCAAACGTTTTGTGTTGCTACACCATGTTTGATCATATTCTTCTAGTAGATTTTAGCTAGTTTGTTACCACAAAAATCAAAAGACCGTTACGAAAAAACTTACAGCCAATTTTGCGATTGGAGAAAGAAGAAAGAAGTGGAAGGAGCCGATGAAAACATAATTTTGGCTTACTTTTTTGAGAAGGCAAACGACTAAAACTACCTTCTAAATTATTACTTATTTGAATTCTTTATTGTAGGCTAAGAATTTGAAGGCGTCCAGTTTATGGTCGATGTACTCGATGGTTAAGAGTACTCTGCAAATTAACGAAAATGTGAATATTTCAACATATAAAAAATAATTGCGTTTTTGAAGCGTTAAAATGGCGATTACGAACCCAAAAAGTCGAAAGTCTTGACAATGGAAAACGTTTTGGCGTTTCTAAATATGGCACCCGATGATACTTTTCTATTAGTAAAAGTAGTTTTAATCTTCGATCTTAATGGTGCCTGCAGACGAGCAGAATTATGTTCACTGAAAGCTAAGGATATAGAAGACATGGGCTCAATTGTGGTTGTAACGCTGCATGACACAAAAACCAAGAAAAAACGCATTTTCACAATAACATCTGAATGTAACTGAGTTGAATATTATAGAAAGTACGCCAGTTTAAGACCTAAAAAGGTTAGTCACAAGAGGTTTTTCTTATTTTATAAAAATGGGAAATGTTCGGTCCAGCCAGTAGGCATCAATAGTTTTGCTGGAATGCCGAAGAAAATCGCGGAATATTTGAAACTTCCTGACAGTGGCAGCTATACCAGCCATTGCTTACGATGGACATCCGCCACCCTCCTTGCTGATAGTGGAGCAGATATCCAGACTTAAAAAAGGCATGGGAAGTGGCATTCGACTAGCGTAGCGGAAGGCTACATACAAGAAAGCGTCTTAAATAAGATCAGAATATCGAAAAAAATTTTTGGTGATACAGACCTATCATCTTCTTTATGTGAAGCTCAACGGGTTTTGTTTCCTGAAGAGCAATCAGCAGCTGCTCCAGTGAACGTCCAATCAAGTTCTGTTACATTTTCAAATTTAAATAATTGTACTTTTAATATTTATACAGATAAAAAATAAATAATTTCCTTTTGTCAAGAGTGTTTTTATGCAAAATCCGTTGCTATGCTGTAACGGTTGCAATGCTGTAAAGTACCACTTTACAGAACGATTTTGAGTATAGAAATATAGTCAGTTACAATATGAAATGCGAAAAAAATCCTTTTTACTTCAACAATATTTATTTATTTTAACCTTATACGTATTTTGACATGTTTACACGCTATTATCAAAGGTTATATTAAAAAGTAAATAGTTAGTGTTGTTATACGAACACTAGAACTTGGTAACTTGAACTCTGTAATTTATTTAAATAATTGATGGTTTTAATCATATTTCGAGTTTTGAAAGTGGTGTAGCAACCTTTCAGACCATGGTTTTTATATAGAAAGATTTAGTTTTAATTTCAAGATTTTTAAACAGTTTCTATCGATTTTTAAGGTTTTTTTATTTTTCTTCAATTATGCACTTTGGCCACTGAGAATTTTCCACTATAGGTAACTTAATTTTAAATTTAAATTATTTTTTTATTTTAAAATAAAAGCAAAAAAATTGTAAAAATGATGTATGTTTCAAACACAGATTTGCCAATACAAATTTATCGGTTTGGCTACACATTTGGAATAAATAATAATAAAATATCGTAAAAAATAATATGTATTGAAAGATTTAATTTAAACTGTTAAAAACACACCACAGGCAGTTGTACATTCATAGAAGTCTCAAACTGTTTAGTATGATTAAGATGATTTTAATATATAAATCCCAACAGCAAACATGAATGGCAATACTGTACCCATGTTTCAAACCAGTACATTAGTAAAGATTATGATAATTTTTATTTAGCTAGTGACTTCTATTGAAAATCAGCGAAGTGAGGATTATGGGACAGATATCTGGGAATGATAGCGGGCACGTGACAGCTGCGGCTACTGATACGGACAGGTCACGTGGCTTTCTATTAGCTATTCACAATCCGATTAATAACAGTTTAGAACGGATGCGGTAAAATTAGAATAATCTTTTGAAAATGCCTTAACTAAAAAATTGATATTATTAGTTCTTTGAATTTAGAATGTTAATAATAATTCAAGTTAGCGGATGAACCTCTTTAAGTTTTAGTAAAAAATATATAAATTAATAAATAAATAAATTAAAAATAAATAAACGTTATTAAATCGTCTTGCATTTCTGAAGATTGCAGATTTCGTTTGGTTTTTTATTTTATATTTATATATTTTATATAATCAATTAGGCATTTTGATTATAATTTTCATAATAACCATTGAAAATGTTAAGGTAAGGTAATCTATGCAAACATAAACAAAATATTTAAGTTTCAACAATAAAAAAAATAAATATGGGTGTGCTTAAAAATAATAGCTTATGCAACATGGGAAAGACACTTTCAAACATGAACAGCACATTTAGTAATAACATTGACTATACTCTTAAAGGTATATAATCAAAGGTAATAAGAACAGTCAAGGAAATTAGCCGATTTTTGGCAAACAGCGGAACTAATTCGGACAAAGATAAAATTTGGTATAAGTGTTCTACTAGCTATCGTAACGAGCATAGCAAAGTTCCTTATTCATGGAGGTATATTCTAATAATAGCGCGGCCAAAAACTGCATCTCCAAAAATAGCGCCTAGTAAAACTAGCCCCAGAAAAAAATAACGCCATCAAAAATATCGCAGGCAAAAATAGCGCCCTCAGTAGTGCCGCCAGGTAATAATATCGCCAGCAAAAATAGTGTTGGCCAAAAATGTCGCCGACAAAAGTAAATAATGACACTGGTAAAAATGACGTCTTCAAAAATAGCGCTTATCAACAATGTCGCCGACATAGATAACGCTGGTCTAAAATGTCACTGTCAAAAATGTCGCCTGCAAAAACAGCTTCGTTAAAAATGTCTCCTTAAAAAATAACGGCAACCAAAAATGTCGTCGGCAACAATAAATAATATCGCTGGTAAAAATGGCGTTTCCAAATATGGCGCCTATCAACAATGTCGCCGGCAAAAATAGTGCTGGTCAAAAATGTCGCCGACAAAAACGAACAATGTTGTTGCTTTCACAATAGCCCCTATCAACAATATCGACGGCATAAATACCGCTGGTATAAAACGTCGCTGTTAAAAATGTCACTGGTAAAAACAGCGGCGGCGACATTTTTGACTAGCGCTGTTTATGCCGGCGACAATATTAATAAGCGCTATTTTTAAAGATGTCATTTCTACCAGCAACATTATTGCCTGGTGACATTATTAATGGGCGCTAATTCTGTTGGTGACGTTTTTCATCGTTGCTGTTTTTGCAGGCGACATTATTGGCAGCGCTATTGTTGCCGGCTACATTTCTAACCAGCGCTATTTATGCCGGTGATATTATTGATAGACGCCATTTTACCAGCCACATTATTGATTGATGATATTAATAATATCTGTGCTACCTTTGACGGCCACATTTTTGACCGGCGCTATTTTTGCCGTATTTTTGAGTGAGCTATTTTTGCAGGCAACATTATTGACAAACGCTTTTTTTAAGATGTCACTTTTACTGGGACATTATTGCCTGGTGACATTATTGCGATATCCGCTATTTTTGGCAGCGACATTTTTGACCAGCGCTATTTATGCCGGCGACATGATTGATAAGCGCAATTTTTGGAAATTGTAATTTTTACTAGCGACATTATTGTCTGGTGACAATGGGCGCTATTTTTATTGGCGACATTTTTCACGGGCGTGATTTTTGTTGGCGACATTTTTGACAACTTTATTTTAGCCGCCAACATTTTTAACTAGCGCTATTTATGCCAGAAACATTATTGATATGCGCTATTTTTAAACGTGGCATTTTACGAGCGACGTTATTGCCTGATGACGTTAATGATAGCCGCTATTTTTGGCGGCGGCATTTTTGACGATGACATATTTATCGGCTACATTTTTGACGGCGATATTTTTGATGTCTCTATTTTAGCCGGCAACATTTCTAACCAGCGCTTTCTATGCCGGTGACATTATTGATATGCGCTATTTTTAAAGGTGCCATTTTTACCAACGATTTTATTGCCTAATGACGTTAATGATGGCTGCTATTTTTGGTGACAACGTTTTAAGCGGCTCTATTGTTGTCGGCGATGTTTTTGACGGCGTAATTTTTTCTTGACGCTATTTTTGCTAGACGCTTTTTTTGAGGGCAATATTCTTTGATAGGAGTACAGCGTTCCCTGTTCTGGTGATTCTCTGATCTCTACTAAATTTTATCTTTGTCTGACTCTCCGAATTATGTAGTTTCAATGAAAAACTAATTTTCCAAGAATAAGTGTTCTGTGCAGATAAAACGCCCAAGCTCTAAACATTCAAACAGTGGCTAACTATATGCATGGATGTCAAATCTATTATATCCTTTACGATACATTAAGAAAGTTTTGATTGTTTTTTAATTAAAATTCAATAAATATTTTCCTGGGCGTCCAAAGATTTGCTTTTATTGAAATTTCTACAAAGTAATTCAGAATAATATAAACGTATATCAGAAAATTTCTGTTGTCCAAATTGAGTTTATCGAGACACTAGTTGGTAATGTTAACTGCAGTGTTTTATCCTGAAGGTTGTAATATCTTGGGTGTGGTTTTTACAGTTAACAAATATGCGGTTTTAATTTTATTCAGTTTTTATTTTACAAAGATTTGGTGGGTATGCAATATGATTTGGTATTAATTCTAATTTATTTATGACGCCTTGACTGGGATTTTCTAGCTTAATTTGTTTATACAATTTCTTTTGTTCCCAACACTATTTTATTCGCGTTGTTCTTTTTTATATTTTTTCTTGTTAAAATTTTTTCTTTCCAATTTCTTCTCTTAGACAAACCAGGAAAATAAAAAAATATTTCATGGCTATTAAGAGTAGATTTTTGTAATGATTTATAATAATAAAAGCTTTAAATGGGTAGGCCATTGAAATTTGTACACAAATTCTTAAGCGAATGTTTGTGTAAGCTAACCCATAAAGTTTAAAATAAATTCATTTTTTAAGACCGTACTTTTATTGCAATGAGAACTTCAATAATAATTTAAATTATTCATTTCATGTAGGTACCTGGTTTAAAACGCCAATCTTTAATTTTTCTTTACTATTACAAAAATGTTAACTATCTCTGCTTAACAAATAACACCTTCACTAGTGTAATGGACGCATTTTTAGCATTACAAAGTTGTTTAATTTTTAAACAAACATGCAATTATATATACTTATGCAAAAACAAATTAACTATGCTAATTTTTATTTGCCGCAAAATTCATAATAATGCAATTGGTAAACGGTAAAGTTAGCTAAGGGAAGTTTAGCTAACTTGGCTCTCTTGGACCTGTTGTAATATTTACGTACCTTTCAGATATATTCTTCTGCATTTCTATTGGCGTTTTACGTTTTTATTGAAGACGTATTTTAGCAAAACCAAAAGTTTTTATACAGCCTAAGTCAAAAGATACAGGTTTTAATATATTTTTACTATTTAGAAATATAGGTAAAAAATTACTAACAAAAGTTGTGCAAACCGACACGTACTATAATCTGGCTATAAACATTTTATACAGAATGTCCCATAAAATAGTATCCATAAAATATTACTTTTGTTAAAGAAAGTGTTTCATATTTTTATTCCTAATGGCAAGGTTATTGAATTCCAAACAAAAAATGTAAAGAACATTTTTTTCTAAATGCCATAGTTTTTGATAAACAAAATAATACCAAAGATATTGTCTAATTACAGCTCGCGCGTTCACGGTCCACACGCAGATGACAGAATCGTGGCGCGCTATGGAAAACAAATGACGTTGACAGATGTGTTATTCAGTTTTATTACACAAATGTCATATTTTTACTTTATTACTACATTAGGATCAAAAATATGAGGCATTCCATTTAAGAAAAGTATTATTTTCTGAATACATTTTTATGGGATTTTCATATGTCAGTTTATGGTACGTGTCGGTTCGCACAACTTTTATTAGTAACTTTTTCACCTATTTTATCAAATAGCAGAAATATACTAAAACCTGTATCTATTGACTCAGGCTGTATACGTAATTTTTCATTATTTTGTATTAGATGCATATTTATTGTTTTCTCAGAAGTAGCTGCTGTATAAATCCATTGAAAAATAACCCACTCTTAAATGCATGTACATAAGACGTGTATAATTTAATTAAAAAGTCATTTCATCATTGTCTTCCCCTTCCACAAAAAGTTACCAAATTGCATAATGCAATATCATTCAACCGCAGCCCAACACAATAAGGTGCTGAATGGCATGTAATATGGGGTAGGGTGATCAAATTGTCCCTTACACTATTCCCACGATTCTTCCCTTCATTTAGCATTGCGCAACGAAATCCGGTTTAAATCCTATTTTAATATCGTGTCAAAAATTCAGCACACGAATTAGTCAAGCATAAATACATGGTGACCCATTTTTGGTTCACAAAAAGCATGCAAGTGTTGCTTTTGTAACTAAAAACACAGTGATGTGAAAAAAATTAAAGGGTGAAGATTGTTAATGGAGACAAAATATCAAATGTACATTTACCACGTGTGAATAATTTAATGGAGGGGATTGTTTTGTTTAACTGCATCATTTTTTTAATAGCAGTTTTAATTAAATTGCATTTACAGAAACAATCGGGAAATATTTTTGGAGTATGTACCTAAAACGTTTTGATGAAATTATTTTTTTGCGGAAAAGAAGACAACCAACATGTCTGTCTAACTCATATACTAAATAAATTGCGTTCTTATATTATAAACTGATTAATTTTTTGTTTTCACTACTGATCATTAATTTTGTTTGTAGCTTTTTTTGATGCAGTTTATAATTTATCAGAGATCAAAGGCTTTGTGTTGCACTACCTCAGCCAATTAAATTTCGATTAAGGCTGACGTGCAATATTATTACTTATTAGTATAGCTATTCCCTACCACTTTTTGTAAAAGCGTGTGGATGAAAATACGTTGAAAGGTAAACTAAGTCGGCATTCTTGGCTAATATTTGCAGCAGTTTATGAAGCTATGCTAAACAGAGCTGAAGTGTACATTAATAGCGAACCATCTGCTACCTGGCGCCAAAAATGGACCCAGTCAACATTATTTTTCATTTATTTTGTTAGTGAGTTACTCTCTTGTGCGATATTTGAGTTGTAACTTTTAAATAATTATTGATTGCTTTCTATGCCTTTTCGTTATTCAGTTAAAAAATGAATTTTAGTTTGTTTTCCTCTTTACATTTTATTCATACAAGAGTGCAAAGAGATACCTAAATTTTATTTGAAATTATTAATTACCATAAGCTTTTTCCCCAATTTAATGCCATCTGTTTCTTATAACATGTTAGTTATCGTGAATAAAAATCGAATTTAAAGTACAATATGTTGCTAATTTTCTTTTAGCTTTTATATTTAAAGTAGTAGAAATGATTATTACGTTTTGTTTTAAATAATTGAACAATTCATAGTGTTTTTCTGTTTTGAGACAGGAGGTAGAGAGAAAAAATCTAACCGAGACGCAGCATAGAGCCCAGCTTCATACTTTGCAGGAATATTGTAATTTCTAATTTTAATGATGAAAACAAGTAACGCATTCTGGCAGATGGGTTTCTAAACTTCAGATTTTACTTCATCTCCTCTACCTGTTTCTGAGAATATAACTACTGAAATTTACGGACTGTAAATTGTTCCTGTCTTTGTACGTTGTAATTATATTCTAGATGCAGATAGATTTGAATAAAGTTTAGTTTGGATAGAATCAACACATGTGCTCTAAGATTAATAACTATTCCTGGTAGCAAAAATCACATGCCAAATATTTCATTTGCCGATTAATAAACAACTGCAAGACAATAATTTATTTTTAAACTGTTTGCTAAATAATAAAACTCATTTCACTAATCTTATAAAATTTAAATTAATTAAAAAGTATTTATGGGAAAGTTAGAATAAATAAATAAATTAGTAAATATTCATTAATTAACAAATATAACTTAAAATATTTAACTTAATTAAAAAAGTTCAGATGTTGAATGCAAGTAAGTTATTTCACCATTTTAGAGACATACATTTTAACGTCTGTTGGGGGGTGGGGGTGGAGGGTGTTGTAAAGTTGAAATAACAATACCTCTAATTAAACAAGGCATTGTGTATTAGATTTTAAATCCGTATTTGTCTTTTTATCATCAGATCAGAAGGAACTTATGATATGATGAGATATGGTCTGACTCTAAAAAAGGTCGAGGAAAGATTACCTTTATTAAATATTGATGCAAGTGAAAAATAACTATAGATTCGCATTTTACGATTATCAAATACACAATTTGTGAAAGTGCGATATCTCGACATTCTCTGTGAACCTCCACAATCAAACTTTAGTTTTTACTTTCCTATACCGAAGGAAGTATTGATTTCATAAAACTTTTCGAGATTTTAACGGAAAAAAACGTTTGTGAGTGGGTATGTGTGGGTGGATGTGTGTGTGACGCCTCTAAAGGCAAAACTACTGGACTGGATTTTGATAAAATTTTAAATGAAGAGGTATATCGAAAATTGTGGTTCTAGTTAAGCCTTTCAAAAAGTTCCGAAACCGGAAACAGAAGTTAGACATGTTTGTTTGGTAGCGTTTTTTTCAAAAACTAAATTTTTGAAATTTAAGCATACTACTTGTATCTGAGAGAAGAACTTAAGAAAACTCGAAACTTTTTTGACGAATTTTCTAGCTTAAATATAGCGGCCGCTGCAATTTTTTGAAAATTTCAACTTTAACGCCCATTTACTCAAAAAGTAGTTGTTTGATCGGAACCAACTACAACTTGTTTAACAGCCCTTCACGGATAGTAAACGATGAAACCAAATTAATTTTAAATATCAGAAAAGGATCGCAATCTCCAAAATTTTGAAAATTAAAAATGTATTTTTCAAAAACTCACCACGAACTTTGTAGGCTGCTAGAACCGAAGATTGACTACAATGTGTTTTTTTGCTGAAAGTTATTATTTCACTCGGTATGTCGCTTTCTAGGAATTTTTAATATCGAAAATGGGTACTCCTTTATTTATTAAACGGAATCCGATAAAATTTTTTTTCTTAAGCAAAATTGCTTATTATGGTAGATAGTGGTATCACTGTAGAAAACGTAAATTTCAATATTTGAAATATTCAAAATAACATTCCTAAAAAACTGACTATACGTAGTTTTCTAAACGTTGTATTCTCATAGAGCCGAACATGAGCTTTAATTTGATTTTTTGCGGAATACCATAGTTCCACTGTGGCACCCTCTATAAATTTTTGAAAATTAAAAACTGGTAGTTTTTTATTTATTAAACGGGCAACAATAAGTAACTTCTGCTAACGAAAAATTACTCATCTTGACTAGTAGAACTAAAATCTAATGTTAGTTTTCAGAAAATTTTATATTTGGTCCTCCCTCGTCTAATATTTGGCTGACAAATTTAGGATTTAATTAGCTACTGTAAAAAAAGTAAAATCTAAATGTTTGTAATTAAAAAACCATTTTTCTCATACGTAAATTTTTGACCTTGAACATTGAACAAGTCAGAATCCGAGCAGGTATGGTGACTAATCCTGCATCATTTTTGTTGACGACACGAAAAACGAATGACTGTAACTTGTTCGACAGCTCTTTGAAAGGAGCATACCATGAAACGAAATTATTTTCGAAAACCTAAAAGCGATCGCAATGGCACTTCTACAACATTTTTGAACTTAAAAAAATAGGTTTCAGAAACTTACAATTTTTTTAAAGTTTGTAAGTCGAGCTGACCGAACTGTAATAAAGGTTGAAGTATATACGTTATAATGATAAAATTTTCACTTTTACAAATACGATAGTTATTAATATCTAGTATGGGACAGTCTACTGGAAGTGACCACTTCAGCTTTTTTAAATTTAGCTATTGTAGCTACAAACTTGACACGAGTGTTTGAAATGACCACAGGAATAACATTATGAAAAACTCTCGCAAGTTTTAATTATAGTCGTTTACCTGAACAGGTTTTGCAAACCGCCAAAAGTAGATTCCCTAAAGCAAAAGCGAGGAGGCTAAATTGATGAATATTATTTCTACCGACAGTAGAAATACAGGGTGAGTAAAAAGTAACGCATTAGGATTTTTTCCATAGAATCAATATTTCGAAGTTAGCATTTTTTTTCACCCTGTGCCATAAATTGATTAAGAAGATGGAAACAAAGATTGTTGTAACAATATACAGCAGATTAAAAAGAGAGGTTTTCTGATGTTAGCGCGACTGCTAGGGAAAATGTAAAAGTGAAATCTGACAATTAAGAAAAAACTATTATTGTGCAATTTTCTATTTTCTGTGTTTATAAGAAAATACTGATTTTATGAAATGTTTTTCGATACCTTAACGAAAGCCAAAACACCCTTTAAACAAATAAACTTAAAAAAAAGAGTTTTGGGAAATGTCTGTCACTGGGTAGACAGATAAGGGTGGTTTGGTAAGTGTCTTCATTCGTTTCCTTATGTGTCCGAAACGGCTGCTCTGTACACACAAAAACTGTTGATTTTTAAATTTTTTAGTTGCTACATTTAAATGGGTTTTAGCATAGACTCATTATGGTTTCAGGTATTGAGCGTAGTTAAAACTGTTTTTCCAAAACTTGTTAAGTTCAAATCTACCAAAATTTTCAATATGTGGATATAATCTCCTTGGTTGGATTTCGTTAATGAATGGCAAATTGAAGTAGAGTTCCTCTTCTCTTTGCAACTTTATTTAAACCTAAAACCTTTCAATTTTTAAAAATGTGGACAGTAGTTATATTATATAAGCTGATATAAACTGTAACAATATTTAGAAAATTTCATATGAAATAATGCACAGGTATATTTAGAACATGAATGCACTAATAGGTACTTATTTCACACAAGTTTTAAAGAATGCTGCATCAGAGAAGTGCAAAACATATTTAAATATATTCTATATGTATTAAAAAATTGCTCCCCAATAAACTGTTCTTGGACCTTATTTAAACTAAAAAGATCATACAGCAAGTACACAATCGGCTTTCTTTACTAATTTCCTTTGTAATAATGTAGATACAATACTGGTAATTTAGTACAAGTTAATGTATTAGGATTTGCTTATTATTTACTGTTATACGTAAGATACCATACAGTGTGTGGCTGTGTGAGCACTCCATAACTCCCAAACGGATGGTCCGAATTCAATAAGCTTTGGAATGTGGGGGTGTATCAAAAATAAGTTGAATAATCGGGTTCACATTTCTATCGTAATTGCCCTATAGAGATAAAATGTTACCGGGCACAACAATTTTTGTAAAGCTTAAACGAAAACTATTCTCAAAATGTTTGAAGTTTTCAATAAAATATTGCTCAAAAACAATAATCAAGGTAATCTACATCTAGAAATTATTTGGTTTGTGTCCTAGCCCCCTAATTTCTACGTGACACCTTCTATGCATTTTTGAAAATTTGTGTTTTAACGCCTATGTGAAAAAAGAGATATCACATAGGGATGAAATTTGATATTAGATATTTCCTAGGGATATACAATATTACAAGCTACGAGAACGTTATTGGAACTGCTACAACTGTGAAGTGAAAAGAATATCAAAATTTCGACTTTTGCTCAAAAATATTGCTTAAAAATGGGCCATACAATTAGTTTAAAAATTTATATGTTACTAGAGCTAGGGATGAGCTATAATTTAGTTCGTGTTCGTTAGTCCGCTCGTTTGTCTGTGACGTATCCTATAAATTTTTTAAAATCGATTGTTCATGAATAAATGTTTAATAAACAAGCTACGATAAAAGGTTTTTGTTTAAGCTAAATGGCTATTGAGTGATGGTAGAATAAGAGGCAGACGTTAATTTTTACGCGCAGCAATATTTGGAGGGGGGGGGGGGGTAAGCTTCCTCTTCTGACTAATGTTTAGAGAACGAAATTATCTTTCCGTTTTTTAGTTTCCATAGGTTTCAAGAAATATTTTCCCAGAATAAACAAAAACTCCCATACAAAATTTTAGTTATATATAAATATAATTTAATTTAAAACAAAACGTCGTTCTATACTTTTTGTATTCGCACAGTGCTGGAGAGTAAGCAAAATTAACTTTTAATTGATGCTCCCGCTCGACTGTTAGATCTACTATGACTTTTACGATTCGTATTGTAACATTGTTTTGTTAATTAATCGGTTTTTAAAAGTCTGTGGGGAAAATTTGTAGAAGGCATCAAGAAATTCTATGTAAGTATAGGGTATGTATTAGTTAAAAAATTCAGTATAATTACAAATGTCAGTGTCACTCTTAATTGTAGTTTTCTGAATATATCTAAAACGTGACTCACCGAGACGCACAAAATTCTTTCCTAAGTCTCGGACGCACCCCAATTAACGGCAAGGGAAAACTCGCCGCTGCCAACTCTCCGCGGACGAGTCGCCGCACACCCATCTCGCCGCGCTCCGACTCGACCCGAAAGTTAATAAAATTTGCAGTTTGAAATAAGTTAAGAGCTACTGAACCATTTCGAAATTATGAGCTATACCTCTTAGGGTGGTCCTTATTTATATACGAAAAAAAAAATTTTTGATTCGTTCTACATACGCCCCCTAGTTTTGTTCCTTTATATGAGAAAATAAACCTGTAAGAATTTCAGTTCAAAAAAATAATATTAACACGTGCCTCTTCGAGCTTAAAAATCGAAAAAATCAAAATTTTACAATTTTTGTATTTTTTCATTTTTTGTTAATTTTTAAAGTAAAAAATAACTATTTAGTTATCATTTAGTTATTCAAGATTACTAATATTACGCTTAGGTATCTATTTTGCAGTTGTTGGCAGAACTGCGCAGGGTAACATCTGGCAGTTGTAATTTTGAAATCGTGACCAGAACAACGACTTTAAGAATACTTCGGTAATTTTAATATCCAGTTATTTTAATATTTAATTTCTGTTTTTTTGGCTTATTCATATACACTGAAAATGTCTTCTTCAAGCAGTATCGATTTGCGAAAAAAAAATCATTTTAATTAAAAATACCAAAAGTCGAATTACAGGATCTAAATTATCTTCTAATAAGGACGTTCTTCAAGTTTTTATTTTTTAACTTACGGGTAATAAAACTAAGTGTTTGAGAGAGTGCTACTTTTACTGTACAAGAATGTACTATATTTTGGAAAACAGCCAGAATACCAACAAGATTACAACAACCATGCGTTCAATTATTAGCAAAATTATACAACGACTGGAGAAGCTTAGGGAAAAATCGTAAAAATACAGCAGAACGACAGCGAATGAATGAGAAAAACACTTTTCATGAGTTTGGCAATTTTTTCGATATTTCACACAAAAACGCTCTAAATATGATTACAATAAATGCAGACAAGGAATTCTTACTTTAACAGAGAAAAAAGAACGACCAAGCTGAATGCTCGGCGTGGACAAAATTTTAGAAGGAATTGAAGAGCGAAGAATGAAGAGGAAAGACAAAGAAATACAACGAAGACAAAAACATAGTGAAGAGACGTCATCCACAATTAATTATTTAATATTATAAGTATAAGAAATAAATTTTTATTTTATTCTGTCTACGTTGCGGATTTAAAAAATCTAAAAGACCCTGCAACTGTTACTGCCCATAAGTTTACAAATCATTTGTGGTACCTAAATACAGAAACAGCAGCATTTGCATTTTTTGATGAAAACCTGCCACTGGAAACTAAAATTCATATGGCCGCAAAGATTAATTAGCAACATGATAAAGAAGATATTAAAAAAGAAGAACTTGAGAAAGGGCTATTAATGAAACCAGAAGATTTAAATACATTTGTTTTGAGAAAATTGGAAAATTTTATATCTGCCAATGTAATAAACTTTTTCGCCGTTTTAAAATAGAAACAGACTTTCTTCATTGTCATCCAGAAAAATTAAAACATAGAGAAAAGTAGCTTTAAGATCTTAAAATAATAAAATCTCTGAAGGTAGCCAACGATACTGCTAAGCGAAAAATAAAATTAGTTTTGGATTTTAATAATATAATTACTCAAAAAGTACCTTTTACAAATAATTAATACTATTACATTTAGTATTTATTTATCTTTATTTTCAACTAATTATTGTTAATAAACCTTCTGATTTTTGTAATGCAGGTTATTCAAGACTATAGAAAAAGATATCCGGGAATAGTTGCGAAACGATATCACAATCTTTCGAATAAACAACGTATCAAAGAGAAAAACAATTTTTTTTATATTAAGTTAATTTGTTAGTTTGACTAATTTTAATTACTTTTTTGCATTAAGTAGTAAATTTAATTGTCTTTAAAATTTAAACCAATAAACAGTATTTTTATTTAAAATGAATTGCATCCGGATCTGCATTTTTTCCATTATCTACAAATTGTACCTATGTCGCATCGATAATGTGCTTTTACATTCAAAATACAATAAGTGTTGATACGTTCGTTTCGATTTTGATGAAATATGAATTAAAATATTTATAATTGTTTCGAAAATAACAAAATGTTAATTATATAGTTATTTTTACTTTCAAGGATTCATAAAAAATTTAAATAAACGAAAAACTGTAAAATCAAAATTATTTCAATGTTTTGAGCCAAAAGAGGCACGTGTTAATATTATTTTTTTTGGCTGAAATTTTTACAGGCTTATTTCTTTATATAAGGGAACAAAACTGGGGGGCGTATTTGAAAAAATTCAGACTTTCATAAATAAGGACCACCCTAAATTACCTCTCTTACTATAAGTAAAAGTCTGTTCAAAAATTTATTAAAGAACTCATTAGCTTACTCGACTTATTCATAAAAGTTGAATGTTAAAGCAATTGAATTAATACAAACAAATCAAATTAATTTATTACAAGAAAGTAGAAGTGCGTTGAACCGCCATTTTTAACTTAATATTTTGCGTTGCAGTGTAGGTATACAAGCCCTTGTTTCAAATTCAGTACTGCCTTTCAGTGAAACACTATGAAAACATACTTTACATTAGGATTACCTTTCGTTTTGTTTTGAGTTTTGAAACTGTTTTTTTGTAAGTTTTCTTAAATAGATTTTGGAACATTTAAACTTTTGAAATATTTGATATTATATTATTTCGTTTTTATAAAGATAATGCATATCTGATCATCTTTTTACTTTTTCATACTATTATATGATCATGTTTGCTTCTAAAATTTTTCTGATAGAAATACGTATTTTGAACTTGCATGCATGCGTTGTGTGTCTGTAATGCAAAATCTCAGGAATTACTACCGATTAAATGAAATTGGGTATGCCTAGGTACAACGAAAACTCATCCGATTAATAAGTTTTTATGGAAGGAAATTAGATACGTTTTTTTTGGTATTATTGTTTTAATAGCGTAGTTTTAAAAATTCAATAACAGATAGTATGATAGACAGCGCTTATAAAAATCTAAAGCATTTTGTGAACAATCGAGCTTCAAAATGATGGCCGCTTTTCTTTGCAAATTTTTTTCGCCTATTTACTCAAAACGAATTGACAGTTCGGGTTTACATTTAGGATTATAATAGCCTTAAAGGAATACACTGTTACTTGTTACTATGTAATACAATTTTTGTACAAATAAAAACTGCAAAGTGAAATTATTCTCAAAATTTTGGACATTATAAAAATATTAACAAATTGCCCAACCGTTTTTTAAACTACTTATGCTTCTAGAGCTACAATTTGGTTAGCGGCCCAGTCTGCTGATTTCCTGTGACGCCTTCTATGAATTTTTAAAAATTGAAAACTTTCATACCTCTTTCTTTAATAAGCAGGGGACTATCAAATATATTTTTAGGCTAAATTGTTCAAGAGTGATAGTAGAATAAGATTTACAACTTAATTTTTAGGTGTAGCAAAATTTAGAAGGTTTAATATTCTTACTTGCCCCAATTTTTGACTGATGAATTTAATGTATCGTCTCTGATTTTTTTTAATACCTTTTCCAGAAAATCAAAATATTGGTTTCTTTCAAAAGAAAACTAGTTGTAACTTAGTCAGGTATCTGAAAGCCAGTCTACTAATGCTACATGCAATTCCCCGTTTACCAGCGCGCTCGCAGTAAGATTTTAACCGCCGTTGTTTGCTACAACGTTATACAATTATGCTTTTGTAAATACGGTAAGTACAAAACATATCTAAAGCATGGAAAAGTTGACGCAAAGTGCTTCCTTCATTTTTAATTTCCGAATTTGTTTTCTACATCTATAGCATAGCAGTTGTTTTAAAAATATTGAAATCTAAATTTACTAGCAAAGCTTAATGTAGAAAATTTGGATAGTTTGTTTTTCAATAGATAAGACGCGTTTGTTGACAAATAAACAGTAAAGAAATTGTACAAGCTTGAGACTAGGATGATACGCAAGCAAACAATTGCTTTACGAGAGGTGCATAATAGAATAGACACTTTCAATAAACCTTTTAGACATCAAACCCTATTTCGAGCACGTCTAAATATTTGACATGACGTATCTGACAGGCGGTGCGACTGTCTTCTGTTATTCCACCCCCACCTTGGGCAGAGCTTTACCTATGCGCGTTTCTGCTTTGCAAAAGCTCCGTTCGCTTTCCGTGCTCTTCCATGCTGCCAGAGCTTCGACAGCTTTAGCATTCCGAGTCGGAACGCAGTGTCGGTAGGACGTGTTCTATTTGATCTAAAGCGCTCTGTCGAAATACGTTCAACACATTTGTCAACGTTGAGATAGGTTATTTACAGATAAGTTTAAGTGATTTCTGTTTGTTTTGGAAAACGAAATTGTGTCTGATTTATGTTTTCTGTTTATTTCATTTGTGACTGTGTAAAGCCAGATCTTCGGCGACATTTCACCAAAAGAATTTGCTTCTCCTGTCGGCAGGATTAAATCCGTAAGTACAAGAAATCTTAAATATTTTTTTTGTTTTTAATGTAACCTACTCATATCACACAAAAATATTATGAACAAAATGATAACTTTTGTTTATAAATAAAATAATTAGTTGGCATTGACGTAAATACTCCTCTGACCGGAAAAAAGTGTAATTTTTATCAAATGCAAACGGCAGATGATAATGTCCAATTACCACTTTCCCTTATCTTTCAGTTAATTTTATAATTACGAGTTATTTTTAATGAATTAATCAACAAAAACATAAATCTCTCACTTACAAAGTCGTGTGTGTCTTTGAATGACGCAAAGCACGTGCTGGTTTGTTTGTCATCCCTGCGCAGGAGCTCTCAGTACTTTACTGGAAAAGTCCAAATTCAAAACGGCTCATCATTTTTATAAAATCAATTTTTGCAATGTATTTATGGCCCCTGTTCAAGTGTACGACAACTTACATTTGTTTGCGTCTTTAGTAATTTTTTTTTGGCAGAATGAGGTGCAAAAGAAATAAATTAAAATTCTAGCACGAGTGATTTTGTTCATTTAGAATTACGCAAAAATATAAATATCCATATACACGAAGTACTTGAAGCGGACAATTGAATTCTAACAGATTACTTCACAGTAGGAACAAGCCATCCGTAAAATTAGTTATTCTTAATCAATTTACGTTAAAAACGCCAGTAAGCGCAAGTCCAGCACCTTCGTATTTCTTAATTGTGTGTCTTGTACCATAGAAAATAAGCGCTTAATTAAAAAGATACAAAAAGTTCAGGTTTTTCGTAATATAATGAAATTTGATAGTACTATATAAAAAACAATTTTTGTTTAAAAATAACTCGTTTTTATTATTCACTTTGTTCATAATAAAAACACGATGGCTATTTGTAACCAGGGTTGCCACGTTTCTTTAAGTTGGAAAACAGAACCATATAATTATTGATACGTATTGTAGTAGAGTAAATGCTAACAACAAACAGACCCTGTTTAATATCTTTAGGTTGAAAATACTTAGTTGTTTGGGTGTTCTGTGATTTTTGTGCAAATCTATTTGTACAAAACGAGTATAAAAAATAATACACGGCGGTGAGGTTTTGACAAATTTAAATGTATGTATATGTGAGTCTAGATTTTCACAAATTCACATATTTGAAGTTCATGTCAATCGTAACATCACCTCAACTCATTCAAAAGCGTCGGAGCTAAATATGGAACTAGGAAAAATTGCTTAAAACTATTATTTAAAAGTAAGGTCCTATAAGATTACCTATTTAAAAAATATTAAAGTACCTATATCAATAAATAAGCGCAATTAGGAACACTTTTCATATTTAATTTTTATTTATTAATAGTTTTCACAATATGAGAAATTTCACAAGAGTTGACAACATTGCTTGTGCGTTTTACGCACTGGATAAAAAAATTATCTGTATTATTTTGCGTAAATTATCTGTATTATTTTGGGTTAGGTATAAGACAAGTATACGGGTCATGAGTTTTAGGGAGATTAATCAAATAATGCGGAGAGTAAACAACTGTGTAAATATTAAAAAATCAATTAACGCTTCTTAATTTAAATCTAATTTCATTTAATTGAAACAATTTCAACACAACGAATGCAATTATCCAAGGAAAATAAAACAAGTGGGCGAGCAAACAAGTTGTCAGTCTCAAAAGCTTCTATCTTAAGAACTGAAACTGGTCTGGTCTATCCTGCAAGCCATTATTCATGGACCTGTTTTATTAGCTCGGTTTTACAGTATCCATGCTACTGGGCTGCATAAATATTTAATAATCAATTTATTTTTTCGTTATTAGAAATCAGACTAATTAAATTGTACCCTACCTTCCTTAACTCATTCTACATATTTGTTTTTTTAACATTTTTTGTAATCAGCTCCAGGGGCCCCACATTAGTTTTAATCGACGGCCAAGTAGAGTAACCGAGTTAAAAATTCTCTCGGTTATAAAATGTAGACACCTTCTGTATTACACTTAAATATCAATATAGAAGACCATAATTAAATAAAAGCATAGATACAGCTTACTGGGTGTGGTTGATACATACTTCATTTAAAAAACCTTTGAAACAGTAACATGTGACGATAATGCTTTCAATAAATGTTAAAATCATTATTAGTAAAGTAGTGCAATGTAAATTTTTCCGTTAACTTCTACTTTTGACAGAAATCGAAAAAAACCAAAAACTTGATAGACATAAAAATAAAAATTTCTATGGATTTAAATACCTCTTTTAAAAGTCTACCGAAAGAATCCGGTATAAATTCATATAAAAATATCCTTGAGAAATACCTATTGCATATAATATGTTATAAAATAAATATTCGAATAAAAATACCGAAAAGAATAAATCCATTGGGGAATACCTATACTCCATTCATTTTGGGTCTGAATTGTCAATATCAAAATTTAAATAAAAACTACTTTTTATAATACCTATTATTGTGAATCATATTTTCTGCATGTGTAAGTAATTAAACACAAAAGTATCTGATAGGTTATGGTTTTTTATTTGGTGGTAATAAAATATATTGATATGATTGCTAAAGACACGCGCTTATAAAATAAAAAAATTTAACTTTAACAGTGTTGCCGTAAAAATAAACGAATAACTAATATGAATGAAACAAACGTCAGCTTTGACAAACCAGATCTAAAGTAAATGGAGTATAATACGTATCTTTGCACGGATAACAAAGGAGAGATTCTTGCTAATAATTTTAGACACTATATTTTACAGGATAGAATTTATAGACCCATTTTAAAAAGTTTTAAGTAACATAGTGAAATTAAAATAAATAGTAAACATAACATTAATTAAGTAATTTCAACCAAATAATAATAATAATAAATGTTGTCTTCAAAGAGTTACAAAAATTAGTTTCCTGTTGATAATAGGGTTTTCTACGGAACTGTTTTTAGTAACTTATTTTAAGCGCTTGTTTTCAGATATTTGAAAATAAATAAGTTATCTTATTTAAATGCTGTATATCCTACGAAACGTTCAGCACCAAGATCGTACCATTTGTACAACTCTAGCGGGACATCACAGGCGCGAGTGGTGCCAACAACTGGCAACTCTGGTCCGCACGCCCTACTGTAGTTAACGGAATTTTTGAATTTTAGAAAAAATATTTCTTGGTATTAAAGAAACCTAAAACGAAAGGACAAATTCGTCAACCCAATAGAAGGGCGGCAAATTAACCTCCCTAAATATTGGCGCACTTAAAAATTAAGTTACGATTCTTATTCTACTATCACTCATGAACGACTTAGCTTAAACAGAAAATTTTTGTCGTCTCTCGTTTAATACTTAAAAATATGAATTTTTAATTTTCAAAATTCACAGAGAAATTAACGAACTGGGACACGAACCAAACTGTAGTCTATACTTAGCTCTAAAGCTTAGATAAAAGAAATAGTGTGAACAGTTTCGGAGTAATATTGTTTTTGAAAATGTCAAGGTTTTTTCACTTCACAGTTGTAGTAGTTTCAAAAATTGTCGTATTGTGAAACATTGTGTACCTTTAGCGCAGTTACAACATCTAATTTCATCCCGATCTGATAACTCGCTTTAGAGTAAACAGGGGTTAAAAAAATATTTCAAAAGTTCACAAAATACGTCACAGAGAAATTAGCGGATTGGGACACAAACCAAAATGTAGCTCATTTCAATTCTATTAGCCCACAGAAGTAAAAAAGAAACTGTCCAGTTTTGCATAGTTTTTTTTAATTTGAAAATCATCGAATTAATGTTTACTTTGCAGTTTTCATGCGTTTAATAATTCTCATACATAGAAATATTGTATCTACCTAGAGCTGCAAAATTTAATCCAATCTGCTCGTTTTTGAGTAATAAAGTCAAAATTATCAAAAAACAGAAACTACTAAAAACAGCATTGGATTTGTTCTAAGATTTCCCAGCAGATTCCATTTTCAAATTTAAAAAATTAGTTTTCAGGAAAAACGCCACAAAAAAATATATCTAATTACCGCTTCCGGTTTTGTATTTTAATTAGCTGATTTTGTCGTCGATATATTTTAGTATACCTTCACATTCCAAAGCTTATTCAAATTGGCTCATCCGTTTGGGAGGTATGGGCCGCACATGCACACACGTACATACTCAAAAAGTTCACGTTTTTATGTAATAAATAGTTTCCTATACTGAAGCTTGGAATTTTCGTTAGTTATAAAGTAATAATTAGTTATGCTGAATATCCTTTTTTACAGCATATTGATTGGGAATTTAGTAATAGTAATTGCTGTCAGGTAAGTTTAGTATTAATTTAAACTATTTTAGGTAAAAAATATAATGTTTTTCGATTATGTAAAATATAGATTTCTGCTGTTAGAAAATGCAAAGCAACAATTAACTCCAGTATCGTTCAAGTTTTCTACACAATTAATAATTTGTAAAACGTGTAAACCTCCATGTAGAATATAAAGAGTAAAGATTTAAAGGACGTTTATGCAATATAAGTAGTGTTGGACATATTCGAAAGATTTTCATAATCGAATGATTCGATTAAAATAAATTTAATAATCGAATGATTTATATGGATAAAATCATTCGGATTTTTCAATGCGGTAAAAAGTCTAGAATGTCCTATGAAGGAATTCTCGTTATCAACGTAAACCTTCAGCTTTGAATAGTGTTTTTATTAATTGCATCACATCGCTAATTCCGATCTGTTTTTTGAGTAATATTTCTATAAACTGCGAAAATAAATACAGTTTTCTGTGTTGTAAATCAATTATTTTTAATGAAACCAAGGACACAAACAATATCCGATTAGACATTATTATGCAAATAATCGATTTTTGTTTTTTTGTAGAGTGTAGCACTTCTTTTTCTTTTTATTATAATATATAGTTATTATCCTAAATATTAATACATTTCTTTATGCTTTCACAGTCTTTATTATTTAAACTGTTTGGAGCAATAATAAAATTTTTAAATATGCCCTGAAATGACTACGAGAAACAAAAACAGTGCAGTGGCATGTGCTATTCTTAATATCAGTAATATTCGAATTTTAAAGTTAAAACTTTCTTATCTCGTTGTGCTTGCGTGGCACACGCCGGGCCGAGGAGGCCGTCTTTTTTGCAATCGCATTCTGAAATTCTGCCTCCATTAGTGTGTTCGCTTCATAATACCACGGCTGGGGTGTCATCATATCATGTATTTGCATTGGTCATTTGCAGTTGGCTACTGTACGGGCTATTGCTTCAATTCCGGCTTCCGCAATGGACCAAACCGAAAATTTAAAAATAAAAAAACTTTCGAATGATTTCTTGTAACCTCTCGAGATATCTCGAGATACTATGATAACCGAAGGGTTCGATTATTTTCATTCGAAATATCCCATCACTAAACATAACCGTAAGTTTTAAATAACTAATCCACGTTATTTTTTTATTGTTTTGCAAATAAATAAAAATATTAATCGACTTCTTAGTTGGTTCACTTTAAACGAAGAATTGTGATCAAAAGGTATTTATGAACTTGGCTTAGTAATAGCTTTAGCCCGTAGTTTACGTTAAACTAATAATTTTAAATGGTAATTCTTTGAATACTATGTTAGAAAAGTTTAGTTATCATAACACACTTACATTGGTTATCTAACGAAAAGTTTAAAAATTGTATAACTTTCTGCAGTAAACTCAGAAAATGCCAAACACTTTAAACTTCAAAATGATTGGAAACATTATTAAAAAAATATTATTAATATGGAAACCTCTTAAGAATTATGAATAATAATTTTATTTAAAAATTTGTTATTAAGCCATGTGTAGTATTAAGTTGATGTGTTTTCATTTAAACCTTTGTCGTAAAATTACCATATAGTCAAAATATTGTTTCCTAATTGCAAATGCACATGTAGACATTTTAGAAGACACATTAGAAGAGTACGTAATGTGAGATATTAGTAATGTCTAAAGTTTACTTTACTTCATAACAGCTAGGCTTCCGGGTTGGAGCCGCGTCATCGGTGCATGAACTGCCGACGTTTCGTCCTCGGTTCCACGGGACATCTTCAGGGCTGTGGTCACTTTGGGATCTGGAACACAACAGTTGTGTTCCAGATCCCAAAGTGACCACAGCCCTGAAGATGTCCCGTGGAACCGAGGACGAAACGTCGGCAGTTCATGCACCGATGACGCGGCTCCAACCCGGAAGCCTAGCTGTTATTAACAACGGCCGCGGAAGCCTGCAACTTAGATTTTTACTTTACTTCTTTCTAATTGTTGTCGTTATACGTTATCTAAACCCAATTTTCGTTCCATTTTTTTTCTTGAAATTCAAAATAGAAGCGGTAAATCCAGTCTCAATTAAATTTTTGTTTACTCTGGCAAGTGTACAGTACAGTAATACGTAGAACTAAATGGCATTTAACCAAGTTAATTTAAAAAAGAAACACTTAAACTACGCAAAAGATTTTAAATTAAAAGTTCTTATAACAATGTTTATCAGAAAATAATGGAAAATGTTATAAATGAGTTTTGTGTAACTTGTTTTAAATTATTTGTATGTTAATTTGAAAATATGTGGAAGTAAATCAGAAATGCCTCTTCCCTTGTGATCAAGTGGATAGGACAAGAGAGGCGTTAACCACTGCTTGGTGTTTGTAGATCTCGTTGTAGACAATACCGGCTTTACTCAAGATTTTTGTGAGTACTCCAAATATTAATCAAACGCTTTTCTTAAATATCTATTCAGATTAGATAGTTTTTTTTCCTAAATTATTTTTGTTTAGCAGCTTATTTTTAGCTACACTCGAGCAAAAGAAACAAATTTCTTTAACACATTCGTATTTCGGAAGCAAATAAAGATAGGAAAAATGTACTCTTCTGATAGGATGTTTACATAGTATGATTATCTCAATAAGCTCGGAGATCAGGAACGTCCGCTCAGTCGATATTGTCAATCACCGCATTGTGTTTACCGAACGGGTGAGCAGCTCTTGACCGTGAATCCTTCGCTTTCTCCTCCTTTACGATTGTTTTCTGCTCAAACACCCCTAAACCAATTCCAGAATTTGAATTAGTTTTATATAGCTTTACACTGTAAAATTAGTTTTCGTTTTCTTCTGTAATTTCACCTGATAGACTATAAAATTTAGCAAGAAGTATCTTCTGTTTAAACCATCGCAACCATACTTTCAGAAGTTGGTTTATTTTTGAAGCTAGAACCGTGTTAACTATTTTTCTTGTTTTAATTCTAATATTTTAATTTTCTAAGCACTAAAAAATATAAAGAGTAGAGCTCACGCAATCGGGTAATAATTTTATAATCTACCACAACTATAAAATAAGAGGGAATGGCAATGCAACTCAATGTAGTTTCTTACTTTTTGTCATTTAGGAAGGCACGTCTTTTTTTTAAAGGCCAACGCCCGCTGCGCCGGTTTTTGCACTGAATCACGGGAATTCTTTTTTTTAAATTCATTAATAAAATAACCCTCCCCCCTCAAACATGGAGCCGGCACTGGTTAAAGTACTGTAAACAAGATTATGATTTCCAAAATTTGTTATTGTTTAAATATTTCAAATTGTAATATATTTAAAATCAAAAATGAGGAAACCACCGTAGTCGGTGGTAAATATGTTTTATTGTTGTGCTGTTTATTCGTGGATCAAATAAGGTATTACCACAGGGTATTACAAGCCGAAAGTAGGTATGCACAACGTTACGACTGACGCAAGTTAGCCTGTCAAGTTTTGTTTTACAACAAAAAGAAAGCTGAAGTGTTAACTTCGAGTAGACTTTCCCATACTATACGTTAACACTTGCCGTATTTGCGAAAGTGTAACTTTTATAATTATAACGTTGTACATTTCACCGACTGTTAGATTTCTAAGAAAATAAGCTATATAGGCAACCCTCCATTCTATCCACACTTTGCTGTCAGTTCGTGACGTCAGCAATAATGATGCCGGTTTAGTAATCATGCTCGGATCATAATTTATTCAAGTCTAAAAAAAATTTGAAAAATTACATTTATTTGGATTTTACATCTTCTACAATAGCCAACCAAAACATAAATTCGTAGCATCCACCATTTTGAAGCTAAAGAATTCGGCAAAAAATTTTAGATTTGCATTACGTTCTTCTCTCAGATCCCGTGCTCACATTTTCAAAATTTAGTTTTGCAAATAGACGCTACCAAGAAACATGCTTAACTTTCGCTTCCGGTTTTTGATTTTTTTGTAAAGTTTGACTAGAAGTACAGTTTTCTATATACCCCCTTGTTTAAAATTTCATCAAAATCGGTTCAGTACTTTTGCCTTTAGAGGCGTCACACACCCACCCACCCACAGACACACATTTTTTAAAAACTACCTTTTGGGGTTCCTTGGGCCCCAAAACGTGTATTTCTGTTAAATTCTTGATTTCAAACATTTTCGTGAAATCAATACTTCCCTATACCGAAGGTATGGGAAAATAAAAATTTCTCTTGGACCGTCCTGTTACATTAAACTTAACTTAAAACATATTTTTCTGCACAACTTCAAAATATTATTAAAACTTATTTATAGTAAATGAAAAATTTAAACAAGAAATAAATTACTATAGCGTATTAGTTGCAGGAGATACAATGCCAAGACTGGAACTGCACGCACGTTGATTGCTCCGCAAAGGTAGAATGCAACTTCTATAAACGCTGTACTACACAGGGATAGGGAAAGATCCGGTCGTGTAACGAACAAGACATAATATGGCGTGCGGTCAGAAAATGAGCCAAGCTATGGCCTCCGTTCCACATCATTCTGTCGTTGCCCCTGAAGTTACAAACCATGTATTTTTATGAAAAAAATCAATTTTGTAATTTTTGGGATAACGATTTCTTAGAATTAAAATTAAAAGTAATTAGAGACAAAAGGAAACATTCATCAGTCAAAAATTGGATGGAAATCAGCAAATTAGCTTTCCCAAATGTTGATGCATCTAATAATTAGGTTTAGAATCGCGTTCTACTATCACTCATGAGCAATAATTTATTAAATCAAGAGATTGCCGAAAATATATAAAAAGCGTAGCTGGTAAATTGGCGTAGTAAGACACAAACCAAATTGTAATTCATCCTCAGCTCGTTTTTGAGTAATAAGTTGTCAAATTCAAAATTTTCAAAAATCGTAGTAGTCATAATGAAAAATTGATCTCAAAAACATGTTTAATTTGCGCTTCCATTGTTGATTTTTTAACCGACTTCAAAAAAAGGAGGAGGTTCTCAATTCGTCTGTATATATGTTTTTTTTATTTTTATTTTTTTTTAATGTATGTTCGGGCATAACTTTTTTGTTTATGAACCGATTTTAATGATTTTTTGGTGTTGGGTTCAGTATAGTTTCAAGGTGGTCCCATTATAATTTCATTAGTATTGGAGCTTGAACTTCGAAGATACTCCTCAAAATCTATTTTTTTAACGGACTTTTTCAGTGTTTCCGTATTTCATCTTCCGTTTCAACTAGCAATCGTTTTCTCATTCGAGAAGCATCCTTACTAGGTCTACCCATCACTTAAAATTGTAAATTAATTAACTTAAAAAAAAAAGAAAACCGACTTCAAATAAAAGCACAAAAGTAACATAAGTTAACTAAAAAGCAAAAAATAAATGTTTTTTATACAACAGTTTAGTACTTATTTGTTGTTCCGTTTAATGTAATTAAGAAATTGTTGTTTGTTATATAATTATTAATTGTTTTATAATTTTTAAGTATAACATAAAAATTATATACCTTGCTACAATAACAAATTAGATTCGAATTTTTATGTTTTACTTGGCACCGACTTAAAAATTATAAAACAATTAATAATTATATAATAAACAACAATTTCTTAATTACATTAAACGGAACAACAAATAAGTATTAAACTGTTATTGTATAAAAAACATTTATTTTTTGCTTTTTAGTTAACTTATGTTACTTTTGTGTTTTTATTTGAAGTCGGTTTTCTTTTTTTTTTAAAGTTAATTATTTATGAATAAAATTTAGATATACCTCCAAACTCCAAAACTTATTGAAATCGGATCATCCGTTGAGAAGATATGAGGCGCACTCACATACCTACATATATGTCCACCCTCAGTTACACGATTTTAAAAAACAAGATTTAAATTTCTGGTCATTCAAAACATATCTTTCCGTAAAAATCTCGAAATAGAAAATTTTCGTGTTACAATAAATACTTCTTTCTCTATTACACCGAAAGTATTGGAAAGCAAGACTTGTTACTGAGAAACTACGAAAGAACTCGTAAGCTAAGTATTACTTTTTGGCACGATTAAAAAAATACAGAACTAGAAAATATATTGGATAATAGTTTAGCACATTTTAAATAAAATAGGAATTTTAATTTTGATTATGCTTCAAATATAACATGAATTAATAAACTGAAAAAATTTTAATTATTTAATAGTTCGTGTTCTTAAAATACTATTTTTTAATATTTCATTTTTTTTTAAATTCATTTTGCTCACCTCCTCTTGATGTGTTACATTGTTTTAAGCATTTTTGAAATTCAGTATTTTCCTACTCGGAGAAAAGTGGTCAATAAATATTAATTTTATTTATGTTCAATGGAGTTAATAAAACCTTAAATACCGGGTGATCGTAAAAAACATCTTTCAGAGCAGGCCATGACCGAAGTGTTAAAGTTGGCAATACTTAATATAAGCCAATTGTCAAATGTTGACACCTGTAAAAATTTTTGGTTAGATAGTAAGTTAAATGTATCTAACTAAAACTTTTTACAGCTGTCAACATTTGACATTTGACTTATATTAAGTATTGCCAACTTTCACACTTCAGTCATGGCCTGCTCTGAAAGATGTTTTTTACGATCACCCGGTACAAAAGTAAACTAATTGTAAAAATGAAACATCTATAGCCTAAAAACTCTGGAAAGTACTTTTCACAATTCGGATATATTTTTACTTTCCTATACTTTCATCACTGATTTTATGCCGATTTTTAATTCGAGATTGGCACGGAAATAGATACATGTATTTCGTCAAAATCTCTGGAGCTCCAGGAATCCAAAAAAGTTGTGTTTAAAAAATGTCTGTTTCTCTGTGGGTGGGTGGATGGGTCGGTGGGTTTAAGGGTGTGCGCGCTTCATAACTCTCATACGGATGGTTCGATTTTAATGAGCTTTGTAAAGTGGGAGTATATCAAAAATTCATACAGGAAATAAACTTTTGAAAAAATGTGAAACAAGAAGCGGAAGTTAAACAAGTTTTTTTGATATCAAAACGAAAACGAATTTTCTAAATCTAAAACGGAAATTTTGAAGAAGACATTAGGGTTAATCTAACGTTTTGTTTTCGAACTTTCAAGCTTCAAAATTGCAAGCTTTTTGTGAACTTTCTAGCTTCAACATGGCGACCACTAAATTTTTTTGAAAACTTTGACTTTAGCGCCTTATTACTCAAAAACAAATTGACAGATCGGGTTTAAAATTTTATCATAATAACCCTATACAGACACATTGTTACTGTATACAAAAGTTTTCGAAAAGATAAAAGCTATGAAGTGAAACATATTTTCGAAATTTTAGAAATTTTCATAAAAATAGCTCAAAAACTGGTTACTCGATTTTTCTTAAAATATTGTAGGCTTATAGAGCTGGGGGTGAGCAACAAATTGGTCCATATACCAGTCCACTAATTTTTCTGTGACGCCTTTTATGAGATTTTTAAAATTTTTGGTTTTTACGCTTATTTATTCAAAACGAGGGGTATACAATTTTACAAGCTCGAGAACTTTTGGAACTACAAAAATTGCAAGGTGAAACATTTTTTTTTTAATTCTGCTTACTCCTCCACCTAGAGATGAGCTATAATTCGATTCGTCCTCAGTCCGCTAATTTCTCTGTAACGCCTTCTATGAATTTTTGAAAATCTAAAATTAAGAGTTTTATTTAATAAATGGGGCATAATAAAATATTTCTGTTTACGCTAAATTGCTTAAATGATAATAGAATGATACTCCCTACTTAAAATATTGACGAATTTGCTGTATCGTCTCGGTTTTTTTAATACTGAGGAAACTGTTTCCAAAAATCAAAAGACATCGTTTTCTTAGTCAAGCCGGATAATACGGAACAGGACTGTCTACAAATTGCGACCGGGCGACTATAATAGCTTGTCTGAATTATCCGTCCGGTACAGAGGTAACATTGTGGCGGAATAAAAGCTGTTGAGTGGATATGCGTGTGTCTAGATGCTATGAAATTTGCGACTCTTGTGTGCGATTCCACACTACTGTTCCATTTCTGGAATTGTATTTGCTGCAGTTAATATGGCATATAGTATATTATGTCATTTCTGGTTTTACTTTTATGTGTACTATCAAAATGTATGCATAAGACTTTGAAATAATGTATTTTTTTGATTTTAATTAGATCTGCTTAACATTGGGGATTATAGACGCAGGTCAGTGACCTACGCTTAAACGCGCGTGAGCGTGAGTGAGAAAATCTAACAAATCTTTAAAATAAGAATGACTTTTAAGCATCTTTAAGTTAATTGGGCGGTATTATATTTTAAATTGGGTTTTAAAACATAACAGTTTATGTCAGATAAAGACTGATTGTAATCATGTTTTTAATTTTGCTAAAATAACAACATACAGCCGTGCAGCTATATTAATTTCGTTGTAGGTTAATTGGCGCATAATTAAAATATCAGTTAATGCGTTTAGTAATTAGTTTTTGCTCACCTTTATAATATTATGTCAAAGGTTGATTAACAATGAAATTATTACAGTTTTTCATAATCCTAATTATAAATCAAATTAGGTATTCGTTTCATTATTCTTGCGTGTATAAATACAACCTAATAATTAAAATTTTACTTTTTAATTAAACTATTTCGCTTTTCCTTTTGTTTTTATAATTAAATCAGTAAACAATAAAGAACAGCCGGTATCCATTTAATATTTAAAAAAAATGAGTTTTTCATGAACGAGTAACAGTGTATAATATAAATTGATGAGAATATGCATGATTGGTTACACCAAATGTAAAAACAACATCGAGTGGACGACGAGCCGCTCTTATTACAGTTTCCTTTTCAATTTTGTTTCTCTATTTGAGCGTAAAAAACAAATTTGTTTTTTCTCGAGTCCATTATGTACGGGATGGGAATCGACCAAGACCAGCTGGATGCAAGGAGCAGACTAACTTAACGCTTTATACATAGTGACGTTTTGATTATATTTGTTGGTCGTATAAGTTTATTTGTGGAATGTTTTAATCTGCGGTTGAATCACTGGCAGTCTTAATTGTCTGTGCTCACTTTAATTAACATGATTTTGCAATATTCGTGACGAATCTACTGCAAGAAAAAGATAATGAATTCTATTGTTTCCAACTTATAAATTATTTATTGCAAGGTACTTGCTGTTGATTTAAAAACGTTAAGAATTTAAAGCAAAACAATTCATTGTCGCAGAATCGTTCTTAAAATTGGCTTCTATTTGGACTGCATTGTGGTCTCGTAATAAAATGGTAATTGATGATTTTCGTTCTGCATTTAAATTAAAAGTACCTACTGTTATTGACTAATAATCTACTTGTGAGAATATAACTTTATTTCTATTGTTAGAAGGGTGGTCGGAAATGGGGAACCATACTTTGAGGGCGAGTTCTGCATATTCGGTCTTTGGTTACGGTTCAAATTGTATTAAATTTCGGTTACGGTTTGATACCACTTCAAATTTCGGTTTGATTACGGTTATCGGTTATTATCGGCATTTCTTTAATATTTTATAGATATAATAATTCATTGAATTCAAAACAAGACTTACAATTAACTGTTAGATTGCGCATGTCTTAGAAAGTTCAAATTTTGATTGGAATTTGGGTTAAAGAATAATTTCTGGTGTAGATTATAATTTGAACAATAACAACGGAATCTTATTAGAATAAACATTATTAAGAAAATTTTGCTAAAACCATCAAATATTTATTAAAAAAAAGTGCTCAAAAGAAATTTTTTTTTAAAACCAGTTGAGCTTAAAAAACATTATGATGGTGTATTCAGTACGCGTAAAATTTGTAAACACGTATATACATCTAGCTTTTAAATTTATATTCAGGTTGGGGAGAGCCCACAGATCACATAAACAAAAGAATTTGGCTGGATAAATAAAATTTAATAAAGTTATTTCACTCTGCACAGACAATTTCTCGCTGATACCTCGCGCCTGCAGGTACGCTCCAGGCACGGCCATTTTATTGAAAACATTTTAGAGAGCTTAGCCGGTAACATTTTATCATCTACAGAAGAAAATAATTATAAAAACACATGTGCATCACTAATAGAAAATTAAGCTACACAATTTCAGATGGCGTCACAGATACCGAATTCATCAGCGCCATTAACTCTAACGTTGACGTCATTTTTTACCACTCTCTATACGGAGTATAGCCAAATTTATAAAAACTAGCCTATTTTTGAAAACAATTTAAATTTAGAAAATGTGCAGAATTCCGAAATTACAATTTTCAAAAATTTTTATATTTCTATATATGTACTATTTTAAAATTTTCTTAATTTTGAAGTTTCAAAAATTATCTTAATTTTTAAAAATTGTTAAAATTTTCAAAATTTCACAAAACTTTCTAAATTTTCAAAAATTACCAAAATATAAAAATTCTGAATACTTCAAAATTTCAAAAATAAAATTTCTAAAATATTAATGCAATACTATATACAAATTGAAAAGTTCTAAAATATTTAAATTACAAAATATTTCAAAACTGTAAAAAAAGATTATTAATTTTAAAAACACCATCCGGTGTAAATATGAAATTTGAAAATTTTTCAAAAGTTTAATTTTTTTTTAAATTATCACGAAACTGATAAAATTATAAAGAATTTAAAAATTTAAAAAATTTCCGAAACATTCTAATTTCTTTTAATTCAATAAATTCGAGAAAAGTTCCGTGGTAGTCGCCCGGCAGATTGTTGTCTAAACGGTGGAACTTGTTGCGTAATCGCATTTCACCTTTTAACCCCACAAGTAGTGGCCATTAAAGGTTTCATAGAAACTTTTCAAATAAGTTTAATTTCCAACGAAAAGTTGTGATAGCCTCTGAAACTTAATCGCAGTTTTCTCTAAATGTGTAAAAATGCAACGCGCGCATGTGTTATTCTTTGCCATGGCCTACACATGCAAACTTGCAAGCTTGCAGTATCTTTAACTTACATAGTAGACTTTTTGTATTTTTATTAATGCATTTATTACTATCACTGTACACTAAACGCGTGTTAAGTATCGTCACGTGTGAATAAATAAAAGTGTAATTATTGTAATTTATAATATGTGTAATCTAATTGTAAACGGGGAAATTAAAGTACAAAGTTTTACATTTTACGTATGTAGGTAGAGATGGTAGGATGGTCATGCAGAATTTGTGGGTGGAAATCTGTTCTTAACGCCACAAGTTTGAAATATAACAAAATATAAAATAGTGTAGAAATTTTATTCCCAATTTGAAATAAAGGCATTGAAAAATTTCATGACAAGTTCACAAAGCTTTTCAAAAATTAAGCTTCATGAAATTTTACATCACTATACGCACAAGGTTAACTAACTCTTACAATAAAGAGAAACAGACACTTTTCATTAACTAACTTAGATTATTTTCATTTGTAAATAATTTATATATGATATTTAACTCTTTTCTTCTTATTTGGCATAACTTAAAAATGCACAAACTACTGTCGCTGATTCTGACACGCTTACTGAAGTCACATTTTTACCGACTCTTTAATGACTATTTTGGTTGCTATTCTATTGCTGGGTAACATAAACCATTGTTTTGGCTTGGCCTTGGCCAACCAAACGAACTAACCATGTGAAATACAATAAAGGTTGTTAAGTACTCATTGCTATAATGATTATGCTAGATTCAATATTTACCGGAACAATAAAATACCAGTTAATACCGAAAATAATTTGGAATACGGATTTTGGTTACAGTTACAAAAGTTATTAATTTATGTATTTGTTTCGAATACGATGCAGAAAAGTTTGCGGTTTACGGTTTCCAATTATTTTTAAGGGTTGCGATAAAAAATGGCGTTTTTCAATAATGTATACTTTTTTCCTTCATCTTTGTGTGTCTCTAGTTGAACGGTGGTAGATCTGCATTTTGTATGACGAAATTGTAGTCAGAGCAGAAACCTGGCGTAGTAATAAGCTAGTAGAATTTGCTACAAACTGTCCCATAACTCCAATTTTCACTCTTTCGTTCAACACTCTAGGTTCTTCACGTTTCTTATTTCCAACAGATCCACTTTCTACAAAATTTCTCACAAGTCCGAAAACGTTTGTGCGCGAGATATGTTTATCTGGCTGCCTTTGGTTAAAAGCAGCCGCTGTTCTACAGGCGCATTGATTCTCGGCTCCGTAAATCACAATAAATTATACTCTTTCATGGAAAGTGTAAACCATTTTTGAAGTAATAAACAAATACTGTGCATCTATAGAACCGGCAAAAGTTTACAAAATTTTATTATCAAATTAAAACAGAATTAGCTGAAAGCTACGGCAAGGAGGTGTTTAAATCTTTGGCTTCCGTTTTTGACGCAATAAAAATACTTGTTAATTGATAACTCTGGAACGAATTAACCGATTTTAATTTTTTTTTTGCGACAAGACTACATTTTTCTGTTATCTAATTTAATGTCACTTAAGGGGAAGGGTGCTGTTTAAGATTTTAAAGTTGAGTAGGCTGTGAGTGAGAGGGTGAATTGCTTATGAGTCGCTCTTGACACCTGCCACAAACTCGCATCTCAATATCTCTTCTGATTCTCTTAATATAGCGTGTGAAAACATTTTAAATTATCAGCCTGTATAGGCCAGACAATTAGAAAATTTATTATTAGGTACAAGAAAGCACTTACGTTGTTATAAATATAAACACCCACATAAATTCAGTTACGCTTAACACTTATTAGAACACAATCGTTTAACGATATCTAATAATATAAATATTTTACACTTTTGTGATGATAAACGTAGTATTTGAAACTCACAAATATTTAAAAACTGTACCTTTAACGAATCGAGCTCTTAAATTCAACATTATTGAACTTTTTGGAATAGGAAATCGAATCTGCAAACAGAGACAACCAAGATCAAGTGATCAAGTTTTATTCTTCATATAGCAACACCAACTGTATACTTTTTTTCTCTTGCCTTTAATAATAACTTTTACAAGGCGAAATACGTATAAGGCTAAAATAAAAAGCCGTTGTAGTTATTCATTTATTTATTTATAATATATACCTTTTTATCTTTATTTTATTTGAAATTTGCATTCCTTTTTTGGTTAGGTTGTTTTACAAAAAAGGTTGCAAAACAACGCTTGTAACTTTATTTTTTTATTTATTTATTGTTCATTGGTGCTTCACCGTCTAAAAGTACTGGCCGGATTTATTTAAATATTTACTATATTTTGTAGGGTTAACAATTTGCTGTGCACTTGAAACTACGCCTATGCAATACAGGACATCATGACAAAAAGCTATAAGCTGTCCGGAACAACAGATTTGAGTGTGATAAACTGTCACTTTATAGAACGGAAGTGAGCCAAACTCCCCGTAAAGCGGAGTTCCTTGACTTCGTATTGAATTACAAAATTGATACCACATGATAGAATTCCGTTGTGAAATTACTCTTGTCGTTGTATTTAAAAGTTTGTAACAAAGATAAAATTTCGATTTTTGTTCACAACTTCTTTTATCCGAAACCTGATTTCATATAGGGATCAGTTAAATTCCGTTGAATAAAATGTTTTTTTGAATAAATCCGGTTTCTTTTCTATTAGAATGAAATGTGAAACCATTTCTACCCTCGATACGTCAAAGAAATCCATTCGTTGTTTAATTTCGTACCCCTAATATTAATCAGAAATCAGAATGGTACACTAAATTGAAGCAGCTCGCAATCTGAAATAAAAAATAACAATTTCCCCAAACAAGCTTATTCAATTCCGACCCACTCAAAATTATATTCAAACGCAACACACGCATAAACAAATCCAATTAACTACGCATTATTCTGACAGGGCCACCCTTCTTTTAGCTGGTCGCATATGTGTATCGGGTAGCGCGCAGAGGGGTGTAGCTTGGCAGTGAGTCACTAGACGGAAAATGCAAACCCCGTCGAAAAAAATTAAGGCCGTTTAGATTTCCGTTCGATTTTTTTGAACACCTTGTAATTAACAGTTAGACTGGGAGTTCTACTTTTGTTGGGTTTGCGTGAATTTAGGATATAAAAGTTCAGAATGTGCAGTAAAACGGTTCAAGAATTTCTCCATGGGGCGATTTTTATTATCGTATTTTATGCATGTTACGGAAAAACTAGAAATCTGATGCTAGTTCTTTTTTGTGTTTGATATACACGCAGCCTAATGTTTATGAGTAGGTATTTTTTAACAAACATCTACCGACAGTCTAACTAGTTAGGCAAGCATATGCAAATACAGAAAATTTATTAAGACATCGACTTTTCGGGTTTTCGTACAGGAGCAGGGGAATATTATTATTTACTAACAAAAAATCCGGTCAAGACCACTGCGTTTTAGTGGCATAAGCTTCGAGTTTGTAAACCAAGCGGTTCCCGGTTCAAGTCCCGATACCGACATAGGTGATTGTGTTTGTCCTAGCTTAAATGTTAGGTAGGGGAAATATAACACTCAAGAAAGCAGTCGTTATGAGGAAAATGAATTTCAAATAGGATAATAATTATAGTTTTTTTAATGATTAGCACAGAACCAAAAACACTACTTAAAAGATATACTCATTATATTGTAAATTCTTTTACTAGTGTTTATTTTCCGTTTAAGTAAAATTGGTACAAATGTATTTAAAAAAAATTTTCCCGTTATTGGGGTTGGTAAAATATTGCGCCGAGTATATTCAATATGTAGCTTAAATTAAAAAAAAATGCTTTTCTTTTTCTGACGGTTCCATATATACAGTTATTTATGTGTTTGAGCAAAAGCAATAGTTCGGTTCGAGTTTTATAAAATATCTACAAAATTTTCATTGTTTTATGTTTCGTATACTATTGTAAAGTTTTTGCAAAAAATTCCAATCTTGTTCAATGTATAAGAGAAGTGCGCTTACTGCGGACAAAAGTGAAAGAGGGTCGGAGAGAAACGTATAACTGTAATAACTTGAGTAGGGAAAGTCCGAGGATTGGAAAGCAATTTTCCTGTGCCCAGCGGCGTGCTGACGGGACAATACATACATAATAACCCTCTTTGCTTTGTTGGACATATGTTTTCTAACAAATTCGTTTATGTACTTGCAACAAAGTGGAACGCCATTAAGTCGAAGTTGGTGTTTGATACCAAAGCATGTTCACTACTATTTCGGTTTCAAAAGTTGTTTAATTGTATTTCAATCAAAGGACAAGACCAGCAGGAAAGCGAACGTAGCATGTTAGTACATATCGAGTTCTATTAATCTTGATCTTTACGTCGATGTAATAGTGGTTCATGGTGAGATTCTTACTTAAGCAAAGCAACATAAATTATTAAGAAAAGTTGCCAAGAAAGCAGGAGGAGATACGAGATAATCTCCTAAAGAAAATGACGATATTTGATCGTAGTTTGCCGGCTTGCCGCAACGGCCCTGTTCCAATAATTGAATAGCTCTCCAATAGCTGTAATGCGCTAATAATACGTCATAATGTGCGATGCTATCGCTTGATGGGATTGCTTTGTTTCAGAGCAGAGCTGAGTTTCTTGGCTCTCAGATTGGGGAGATGTAATACAATTTAGTTTAGATATGGAATGGAGTAGAGAACCGTCAAGTTATGTATCAGATGGAGATATGAAGATTGGACCGGGTTGATTTTAACCCAACTAGTATAGGAGTATACGATTATTATTGTGGCTTCCCAACACCCTTTGATTTATTAAACATTATCTTTGTGCTATGTATTAGCAGTTTGGAATTTCGGTTAGGTATAAATTTGCGCTTGTACGCTTGAAAATCAATTTTTTTTAAAATTTAAAATAAAAATATTTATTTAATTATTTTTATAATCTTAAGCAGAGATCTTTTTATTTTTTTCAGCGAAATGAAATTTTACTATGCGTCTTATATTAGCAATTTAAAATTATAATTAACAGTTGTAATTATTGTAAAACTAGCACAACCCGTGGGCTACTCTCCCTGTCTTTTTTAGTTACTCCAAATGATTCCTCCACTGACTCGGTCTCGGGATTAAGGATAGCTCTCGAAAATCCGTAGAAAAAAAGCCGGGAAAAACAGCTCGACAAAAAACGGAAAAAAACCGGAAAACCAGCCCCGGAAACAAATTTGAAGACGGAAAACCTTGTAAAATTTTCAGCAAAGCCATCTCTCGAAAAAAATCATATCAGAGACTCGGAAAAAATTCCTAAACAGAAAAGCAGGAAAGAAAGGTAGTTAGAATTATTTCTTTTCCTCATTTCTAGGGAAATTAAAAGAGATTTTTGAAATGTTTTTGTGACTAATAAATACGCTAAAACAACTCTTGTTAGACATTTGCATGTACATAATTCTAAAATTAAATTCGCCCTTATCCAAAAATATTGATCAGCAAGCATCTTTTTCAGCGAAAGCTCTCTCTTAATGTTATTCTTATTATACAATTATCTACTAGCAGGTATTTATAAACAATAACATCATCCGTAATAATTCAGGCTTAGTTGTTAGTAATTGGTAAGGGGGGTATGAAACCGTTCCAACAATAATGAATGCGTCTATGTATTAATACTGTAAACTAAAGTAATCTTTTTTTCCCAGTAAACACAATTTATTGGCAAAACGCGACTGATAAACTCTTTCGAGATGTAAAAGCCTGTCATCGTGTTATGGTGAGACAGTTGGGGATTTAATATAGGTAGATGGCAATGCTGAATCTTTCATGTTTTAAATGGCAATTGCATTTTGCGCTGATTCTTTGCTCAATCCAGTGGTGGTTCGTGGGTTCCAAAGAAGCCCTTCTGCAAAGAGTAAGATGCGCTGCAGACATAAAATTTTTGTATTAAAGAGGTCGTGGCTTGTTAAAAACCTACACCTATGTCTGCGAGAAAAAATATATTGTGTTCAAAATCATTGTTTTTAGGGATGCACCGAGTATTCGGTGGGCCGAATAATTAGTCGAATGTTTGGCCATTGTTTGGAGCTTGCCGAATATTTTGATAAGCCGAATAGTTTTTCGAGTTTGTTAAATATTCGGCAAATAAAAACAGGAAAACAACATTAAATTGTTTTTTTTAAACTTCGATGGTATAATTAAGATTAAAATAAATTAAAACAAAATTATAATTTCGGTAATTAAGCTGGATGTTATCCGCTTATGTGAAGCAATTAACCCACATATTTACTACCACTAAGTGTTCGGCACATGGCCGAATAATTGGCTCGACTTAAGTAATATTCGGTGCTTAGCCGAATAGGTAGCCTAATATTTGGTACATGGCCGAACATTTAGCCGAGCAATTGATATAATATTCGGCACTCGGCCGAATATTTGGCTCTTTGGCCGATTACTGGATCGAAAAGTTTGCTGAATATTCGCCGAATAGTTGGCCCAATATTCGGTATTAGGTCGTGAGAGACTTGCTGAATATTCAATATTTGCCCAGTCGCCAAAATCACTATTTGGTACATCCTTAATTATTTTTTGTATGGAGACGTTTTGTAAACAATTAAGATTACGAGATATTAGGAAAAAGTCAACAGCAAAAATTAAAATTAGTTTAACGAAATCTTAACTACAGTTTTTACTTAGGTACTTGATAATCGATTTAGTAACAACAGTAATTTACTTTTTGTAGATTAAGATGCTGCGGAGAATCCATTTTTTCCCGCGTAAATTTGACGTATTTTGCGGTCGACGTGGACGAGCTGTTTGTTTCAATCGCCTGGTACAGGTACTAAGCTCGCAGTTCCGCTGGTAGGCTTAAATTGCGTAATATTTACGTGACATATTTCATATGGTTCGAAAGTTAAAATCGCACCAGTCACCTGGTGTACTAGGTTGAAGGAGCCTTGCGTCTATTCGTCTTGGTTCGCTGTTCGCGGCTTTCGCTCTTATGCTTTGTACATATAAACTTTTCTGGATACTGTATAAAAATTAGCCTTTTGTTTTAAATATATACAGGATATTAAATGTTTTTATAATAAATAATAAATGGCGGTTCTGCAGCACCGCAGCTCGTATGGAATAGCCGCCACTCCAATCCCTTAATCCGATATGTTAAATGCGCCACCTACCTTGTCACTGGTAATTTGTGGCAACTGTTATATAAGCATACCTCAAATGTTTTTTTAATTTTTCTGCGTTATTTCCTTATGTAACCCTATACATGTTTAATATTTCTGAAAAGAGAAAAAAATAAGCTTTCTATTGTTGTATCACACAGCCTAAGTTGCTATTAAAAGAAATTCAAGATGACGGCCGCGCTCAAAAGCTATATGCAAAAAAAGTTTTTTTTACATCAGAATATGCAAAATAACTTCAAATTAACATATACCAAATATGAAACGCATATCTCAAACCGTTTGACCAGGGGAGCTTTGGTCCCATACATAATGGCGACCCTGTATTATTCGGTTATCTTTCGTAGGCTATGCAGATTTCTAAATAGAAAGATTGACAGATTAATGTTTAGGGCATACAACACAAAAAAATAGCCAAATATTATGATAATAATTATATCGTTGGCTTTGTTATACATAATTAATTTATTGAAAAATACTATGATTTATATTCTTTTCCTTAAAAACAATGTTGTCGGTCTAGGCGGTTTACGAAAGATTATTGTTGTGAACGGGTAATTTTTTAAAGCAAAGTACGAAAACGAATTTCCGCTCATTGATAAATTACCCGGCGCATGTGCTGCGGTTGTTGGACGGTCGGGTAGACGCTTTCTTTAAAGATTATAAATTACCTAATGTAAAATTACTTTCAATTTTCTTAAAAGCCATTTGGCGCATTTTTCATATCCAAGTAGTCAAAAGAATATCATTGGGTGCAAATTACCACTACACTACCATTACTTACTACACTTAAAATGTAAAAGTTAGTGAGAGCGTTGCGCAGGTATAATCGGCGTAAATTAAAAAAATCCATTTGAAGAATTAAAATTTTTATGAAAACAGCAGAGCACATGTGAATCCTTGGAATTTAAGGAAATATTTTGAGATCGAAAGGGCCTCAAAAGATTAAATTAAAAAAATCGAAGCGTTGTGGGTGCTAAGAGAAGCATTTTTTAATCATTAAAGTGGAGTTTGTCGAAACTAGATATTTTTTTCTTATTTCACCAGGCGTTTTATGTTAACATGGTACAAATAAAGACTTTAGTAGAGTCAAATTTGCTGTTTGAAAGCGTTCAGAACTGCCCTTGAGATAACGCTGAAATTTATTCATTTCCCGTAATCAGTGTTCAACCAAAGCCAAATCAAAAAGTATCGCAGTAATAAATTTGTCTCCGCTAATACGTGCCCTACCATCTAACCTAACCAGTGAAAATGCAAGCTGCATAACCGACGTTGGTGTAATTAAACCTAATTCTTGAGTAACTTTTAAGATTGTGTAATCGGGATGATAAATTTTAATGGTTCATAGATGCACTTTATTCAAAACTGTTATTAGGTCAAATCAAAGTTATCCGTTTTTGTTATGTAGCTAAATACATAATTATTTCGATACTTTTGAGGATAAAACAAGTAATTATATATTCGAAAACCTAATTAACTATTATTTGACCATGAATAATTTTGTCGTTTTTGAAATAATTTATCTTATTCCATTTTAAACGGTTTAATGTTTTAAAAAGTATAGAACAATGATATGAAATTAGTAACACTTCAAAACTACGAAATGTATTGCAATATGGTTAAGTAACTTGAAATTAGTACATGAATTTTCTAAAATGTCACAAACATTACGAAATTGTATTATGTAAAATATTATAATAAATTTCAATTTTGTTATATATTTGCAATTGAGCTGACAATATTTTTTTGACAAAATAGTTATTTAAGTATCAAGGAATGTAAGGACGTAATAACATCCGAGGTAGGCGAATACGAGCTGAGGCGGAGCCGAAGCTTGTCGCCTGCCGAGGATGTTATTAGTCGATACATTCCGTGTTACTTATTAAATTTTTCACGCTACCGGCAATGTAAGTAGGCCTACAGGTAGAAATTTAATCATATTTTTAAAAGTTTGTTTTGACAGCTGTCATCGGAATTATTTTTTAAAAGCCCCATTATTCTAAGTTGTCTGCGCTTGTTACCATATCAACGAACAGTTAAAATCAACATTATTTTGCTAGGAACGTAAGTGACACTATTAAGTTCCGTCGTCAAGGGTAACTAGTACACGAATGTTATCAGCCACTTACGATCCCTGTAGCTAGGGATGTAAGGCCTACTTACACTGCCGGTAGCGTGAAAATGTTAATTATTTTTGTTTATGTGGGACTGTACCTGACATATAATATGTAAAATGGTAAGACAGTTGCTTAATATTTATTTAACAACTATGGTAGTATGTTAAGGTCGGTTAAAAGTAACTAGCTATATTAACAAATAAACTTATAAACGTATAATAAGGAAATTTTATCAAAATGTTTTTGGTTTTTTATTTAGATTTTGTACATATAATTCGTATTAATTATTAATTTTGTATAAATGTCGGTTTGTATTAATAAATACTTTAACTTTGGCTACACCTTGGTATTTCCGCCATGGTTGATTGCTTTTAGCATTTATATCTTATGCAATCAAATAAAATCAACATTAAAACGCTATCTTAAAAGGATTCTTATCAATTATCATATATGCCCATGGTAAATCAGTTCATTTTTTGCAAACAATATCGTGGTGCAGGTAAGGCACATTATCATTTTTACTGCAATTTTGTATAATTAATCTTACTAAGAAATACCTAAAATAAAAGTTAAGACTATCAATGTTAATTGATATCTGATCTCTGTAAAAATTCTTCTGGCTCTTATTACAGCGACTAATGTCATGTTAAATAATTTATAAGCAATAGGTGAACCTTCTCAGTTTTATTTGCAGTTTATTAGTTATTTTTTTTTACATATAATGTTACATTAAATTAGGACATGTTTTTTTACTATTATATTGGAAATTGTATATGAAACCGATTTTTGTAATTATTATAATTGGTAATAAAATATTAATAAGTTGGGCGGGCTTGCAAATTTAACTGAAAATTGTTAAATTATTGTCAAAAAGTAGATAATATAATTTTTATTTGATAAAGAAGTGTAGAGACTCTTTGTTAGAAATGTATTTGTGAAATGTTCGTCCACAGAAGAATGTAGCAGTTAATAGAAGACCTCGCCTGCAGAATAATTGACACAATGCAATGGAAAAACTTCTGATAAGTGTCAGACGTCAGTGTAGGTAAATGTTCAAATAAATTTTGATAGTCGGTAAATATTTTATCAACAGTTATATCACAAGCGAACTGGACAAAAATCGGGTTATTAAATTACAAAAACTTGTTGCATAACGAGTATATAGGGTAGGCTTAAAAAGCAAATGAGATGTGTGCTGAAATTTTATTTCGATTATTCCCCTCATACTATAATGAGCCTATCAGAATCCACTGTTTCCAAAATTTCTTCAAATCACATTTGTTATTAAGTATTGTCAAAACAGCAATATGATCTTTTTAACTGAGAAAACAGCACCTTCGTATTTTTAGCTGAGAAAATTCGAAGATGGTTCGCAATACCCAACGAACCAATAATTCAATAAATAGGAATTAAGCGAACAAGGATTGTAGCTTCGGTTCTTAATCGTGAAATGCATAATCTAATACCATACGTCATTATAATTTCTTCAGAGCGGGTTCTATGGATAATGTTTTGCTTTTCAACATTCGTACTCGACGTTTTGATAAATTAAAAAAAATTGAGGCTTATGGTACTACTGCCGATAAAAATTTTAACTTCAAAAATAATCGGGTTAAACTTGTCTGCTGGGTGCTGCAACGACAAATGGGACGTGTTGGGTCGGACATAGAGACGAGTGGAATAATCCTACATAACATACTTCATTTATATTAAGGGACGTTTTTCTGACGTTTTTATAACAATGGTAATACTTATTTAAAAAGCTGTAAGTAGCGCGTTAAAGATTTTCGCTATGGTGACCGGTAGTAATTGGTGCATTTATTCACAGTTTGTAATTTTAGACTATGGAGCAAATGCAGTAATTTAGTTCTACTAATAATTCTACTGTAGCATTTGTGAATATACAGTCGTACTTCAGCTTCATACGCGAAATATAAAAGCGTTAATTCAAAAGCTTCTGCAAAAATAATTAACGCTCACAAAGCGTTTATTTCAGTTTTATGTCAGAGCAAGCCTCATTTAATTTTTCATATAAGTCAAACGCGGTGCATTCAGATGCAGATTTCAAAATAATATTTTTTAATAATGAAAGTTAAAAACTCGCATTTGCTGGAACCTGTCATAACACTGTCATTTATATTACGATCTTTTTAATTTTAAAAATCTTTAAGAGGCGAATTAAATTTCCCGCCAGGATATTGCGAAAATAAATCAAGTAGCCTGTCACTCGCCCACTTGTTTTAATATCAATAACGCTTATTAATGTATTCAAGTTTTGTTCACTTATTAACGTAGTGTGAATGATATATTCTTAAATTATTCTGTCAAGAACGGGAATGTGAATTTTCTTTCTTAAAAATTTAACATGTGTACTTAGTAGTTTTTATTGTTCTATATAATGTATTTTCGTTGCAGTTACTTACAGGGTGTCGCGTTTTGTGCACTCATATTAAGCTTTATAAAACAAGTATTTATGTATATAACCAGCGCACCTAACCCGTTCGCTATTGTGGCCAATATTAAGCTGAAATGACTAGCAGAACCTGTAGCCTACGCCACACGCATTTTTTGATAACATCTTTTGAATCATTCAAGCTGTTGAAATCAAGTGCCGCGTCGCCCTACGTGACTGTAACATAAACATCGGAACCGGCAAACAAATAATAATTAGTCGTGTTGAGGTGTAAGAGCATAGCCTGTCGTCGCATAAAATTAAGACAATTCCGGTTTTAATATATAGATTATGAACTTACCTGTATATCGCAGCAATAACTGAAAATAGTAAACAAATATTGCCTAATTATTTTAGAGCAAAATGGTAAGATAAAATTTGTGCGGCATTAAACACTACGTCTGGTTCATGATCTAGTTTCTCATATTTTACAACCATTTTCCATAAAAGTGAGCACAAAATTAAGCAAGTTAGAATAATAGTAATTATTACTATGTTTAATAATTCCCAATAAGTATTGGCTAATTGGAAACAGTAATAATTTCTTATTAATTATGTCTTAGTGAACACATAGTATGTGTAGTTTGCTTCGAGTGTGTGCTGTTAAATGAGCAATCACCAGATTATGTTCTAGTTACGCAATCAAATATTGTACAGTAGGGGATCCTGTTTCTCTGCAATAGTCTAGCGGGCGATTGTGGAAGCGAATCTTTGCTTTCCGTAAATATGTGGGTTGTAGCGGCGAGGGCGTCTCACCACCAAAAGCTGTATAGATATAGAATATAGATAAGTAGAATGAACCAAATTTAGCACGCATGCGTTGGCCATACCTAGCAACCTGTGGTGTTTAGCTATTTAGTGTCAAGTATTAGCCTGCTAGATAATATTTTTTGATGAAGTTGGCACATTTGCATTGATAACCTTATAAGAGAAATGGAAGTAATTGTTTTTTGATGGATAATATTAAAACATAAAATGTATGTTCATGTAACTGAATTAAGACTATATGCACAGTATATCTGGATCTAAATTGCGTGGTTTGCGTGGGGCGCAGTTTACGGGTTCAGCTAGTTTCATAAATTAATTTACAATTGCTTGAAATTTTGTAATCGTAAATGTTAGAGTTTGTTATTGTAAAGGAAGCTCCCAATATTTGGGTCACTGAAGTGTAGTACTTGTAAACTGTCCACGAGATCAATACAGTTCAAGAATTACCCAATGGTGCGATTAGGTTGTCTGGTATAGCTAATTTTTAGTTTTAAACTATTTTAATTGCATTAAAATGCAAACTAATTATGTTCATTTTTCCTTGCTACAATTCGTAGCATCCATCAGATGCATTGTGCTATTTTTTCAATCAATAAAAGGTAGAATATTGACCCCGTTGTCTGTGTGATTGTCAAAGAATATTTTTTTGGCTAATAAGTGTTTTGACTAAATGTGAACCTTCCGCGTATAGCCATTTGACTTTATTTAATGGTGTAACATAATGCAAATCTGGTATGTGAACATTCAGTGTTAATTTTACATGGTACATTATGATATGTGATACGGCGTGTGAAAATTTGATAAGTTTTTTGGAATTACCAAATATGTATATACCTTCGTGGTAAATTCATATCTGATACATTTTTATTACCGATATATTATCATAAAAGATGGGACTTTTAGTCCCAGGATAGTAAAAACTTTCGTTAAAATTCAATAAGTAAACAAAACGAATGGGCGTACTCAAATACAATAAGTTATACGTGAAACATGTTGCACGATTTTGCAAGGTTGTGACAACTACAACTGCAATATTTGAGATACATCGTTTCGTTTATTGTTGAGCTAAACCAGAGGTACTGTACAAAAAAATATTTTTGCAAAGTTTCATAAAATTGTTTTGTGTATTACATTTAAGACCCTTGACCATGCATATTCTACGCTTATCAACTGTGTGATCAAATAGCTTGATATAATAAACCAACTGGCCAGATGAATAATACTTATCTAAACAAGCCCCTGGGGTCAAACATGTGGGTGTGTTGCTCTTCTAAGACCGTAAATAATTTGTTTAAAATTGAGTATATGCGCCAACTATATGTTGAAAGGAATTATACTTGAACTTATTATTAATTAATTGCCCCATAATTTAATACTGACTTAGTACTAGATCCAGGAACTGATTATCATATACGTAATGTGCAGCCGACATATAAGTTGGACAAATTCTACAAATCACTACGCTCCAATTAAAACAGATTTTAAAATTAAATGATTTTTGCAAAATTGATTTGTTTATTTAATACTCTTGTATACGTCGTTTGGTGAAATGATAAAGTTCTTGAATTTTAATAGTTACAGATTCTTAACAGTTGATGTATAAATTTAAAAACTCGTTTTGTGCAGGTAACTTTTGCAATTGTAAGATTAATGTCTGCAGAATCTCGATAAGCGTAATTGCAGATTGTCTGATAGAAAAGGCATAACTACCTCATTCTTCAGCAACTAATTTTTAATTACTATATTAATTTCCTCATTAACAATATCAATTTCCAGCACCACAGGTGGTATATGATTATGAAATTGTTTACATCGTAAATATGAATGATAATAATATCCACATCACGTAGTGTTTAATTAAAATTTCTTATAAGGAATCATATAGACGTTAAGTTATAAATGCAGTCGTTTATTGTAATTAGTTTTCTTATTTATCCAATTTGTGGTACATGCACCTATTTACACTGGTAATTTAAATGGTAATTATTTGTTTTTCTACCTGCGGTTTTATTAAAAGAGAAACCTAACAGCTACCTTGTTTGCAGTCTGCATTCCATAAAGCTATACCTATAATACTTGTGGCACTTGAATTTATGAGCGTACTTCTGTTGGTGTAGGTAACTATAAAGTATTATGTTTAATTTCTATTTTATAAAGTATAATTCTAGCTGCAATATAGTAATCATGTGAATTATTAAATAAATGAGAAAATAAAGTACAACATATATAGTCTCCTTGTTTAGAAAAAGCAATAATAGATAAGTCAATCTCATTTAAATGAGCCTTCGCTTGAATGATTTTAAGTTTTATATACGCAGTGAAGGCAATGTAGGTATAAGTTGAATACGTAATAGAAGTAGATGAAAATAATGCTGAAGTAGTTTTGAAGCCAAGGAAACGTTGTGTAATTATTATATAGCGTCTTGCTTCCTCTATAAGTAGGAAATATTTTAACTTAAACATAACAAAACATCTTTGCGAATACGTGATTTTCTCTAAGTTTCATATACCTACTAAATTAATTTAATTTTCCTTTTTTATTTTGATTGAATAACTATGTATGTGGCCCATTTCGGAACAGAAATTGTTAGTGCAGGCAAATTAGGAAAAAAAAGCGGAAAAAAAATGAAGGAAGGATGAATTTTGGCATAGCTGCTTATTGAATATCCCTTATCAACATACTATAAGTCTCCATAGATTGGGTAGCCGCTCCCGCCGCTAGAGCGCGTTAAAGTCGTTTAAACCCATTTTTTGATAATAACTCGTTTTCTGTTAAATTTGGACGAAAAGTACCTTGGTAAAAAAATAAAGATAAAATAATTTAGTATCAAATGGGTTTTGTAATTGTTATCGTAAGATGGACGGTTACGTCACAAAATCGACCTGAAAACCCGCGTTTACATAATATGTTATATTTTTGTTTCCTATTTTACAATTTGTTTATCTCTAACATTTATTTTTATCTTTGAAATTTTTGTACTTGGTATTACTAAATTAGGGTATTCTGAGTGACAGGAACGAATGCTTTTGGGGCGGCTGTTATTGTATAAATGATTGCATGTATCATATGTATGTATATTGCTATGATATGAGCCTACAAAACACAGCCCCAAAGCACTTACCTGAAGACAATTTTAGAATGCTTGTATCTCCCTATTACCTTTATTAATAATATGATCTAAAATGGCGAACTTTATTTTTAATGATTTTTTTAAATCTCAGGGTCGTTATAAAGCTTTAGGAAAAAAAGGATAAGATGACTAAAACAGAAACACCCTACCAAAATATTACGTTACAAGAGTATTTATTAAATGTCAATTACAAATTATATTAGTTTATAGGGGATGAAGAAATTCTAAAGTTCTACTTTTCTTAAAACACCCTTATCTTTGTTTCTTTACAATTAATGTTGGTATCCAAGTCTTGATAACTGTTGAATGATGTAGTCTTTCTTCTCTGGTTAGATAATTTCCCAAAACACACCACTCGGCTCCAGTAACAATCCCATTACTATTTATTACTTCAAGATCGTTAATTTAATTCGCACCTTCCTCTACTGTAGCCTCAAACACGTACTAGATTTTTTGAAATCACACCTTCCTTCACTATAACTGCAAACACGTATTGGACAGCTTTTATACAATCTTTTTTTTAAGTTTTTACAAAATGACTGAAAATATTCCTATTCCTTTTGTTATTGCTTTTATTCAATAAAAATCACTATTTTATTCTATATAACTGGTTTTCTTTCTCTTTTCCTTTCAGAGAATAAAAACCCCTCTCTCTGTTTTTTTGGACGAGCCGTAACTAAACAACCTTCCTCTTTCTTTTGTCTTCTTTTTTGATCTATTTTTTTGACAAATAACATAATCTCATAATCAACGAATGTTCCATTTTGCACTTGTCAAAGTATCAAAATGACATTTGCAACCATAACAAAAATGACATTTTTCTACTTCCGTCTTTAAAATGCCGTTTATCGCATATGTTTCCATGTCGCTAAGTGATCTTTTAAACACACCTCGACAAGCTGTGACTTTGTGCGTATTAGTCACGGGCTGAAGTTAGCTCTAGGTTTTTAATCGCAAAAATCAATTCAAACTAAAAATAAAGTTAGTTGTCACTTGTCATCAATCTGTCATGTTTATTAATATGGCTTAAGATAATACAATAATTTCCAAATTTTAGTATTTTTGTGATGGCCGTAGAAAAAGTATAGTATGCAATTCGTTTTATAAACTTCTCTAGACACTCGTTTTAATAAACACTCGCTCCGCTACGCCCCGCTCGTGCCTAATAAAACTCGTGACTAAAATGCAGTTTCTAAAACTTGTTGCAGAATATACTATTAACGATGTATAAAACAAGTAAGTTTAAACTTCTTATATCTTAAACATTTTAAACATTTCTCTTCATTTGGGCAGAATTGTCCTCTACAATACCCGCACATAATTGAACATTCCAGTCCGTATTTGCGGCAGCCGTATCCAGCACTACGTCTTTGCAAGAAAATAATTTTATAAACGGGTCAGGTGCAGGAGGCAATAATAACAAAACCGGCATTAATCTGGTATTGGTTCTTCTCCATCCATATTTTTTGGGAGTTTTTTCATATCTGAGCCACGTTTGTATTAAGTGATATGCGCACAAGAAATGTTCCCTGTTTCTGTAGTTGGCAATCCTAGCAATATCCCTTTGCTACTGGTTGCATTTTTCGCGAAGCTATAATTATTTATATTTGTTTCGTTTTCAGTTGCATTCTACATAACTTTCAATAATATCGTGTATGTGGAAATGTATAATTTTGTCAGTTATTATATTGTAAGTAAATTCAATTAAATAATGTATGCATATAATACATACACTGTGTCCATAAAGTAAGCCCCCCCCCCAACTAACTTTTGAACGACTTGATATTTTTCTACAAAATTTGGTGTGCTGTAATAGGAAATTAAATACTATTTTTCAGACCATATTAAAATTTTGTATCATCCAAAATGGCGACTGAGCGCCATTTCGAATTTTTTTTAAATGGAAAGGGGGGTCGAGTGACACCTCATTGGAAATGTGTTTTAGTTCTGCGTCTGTTCCTAGAGTTTCAAAGAAAAATATTCAGCCATAACAAAATGACAATGTTTGAAGGTAAATATGTTATTAAAAAAAAACTAAGAATTAAGGCTTAAATTAATTAAATTAAGGGTTCGAAATGTCTACCGGTCACGTCTTGGCACATAAAAAGTCGGTTATGAAATTCCTGACCTACATTTTCATAAGTTTCTGGAGTGATATTTCTGCAAACTTCTGTAATGTGTTGCTCCAGTTCTTCAATTGTTTCTGGACGGGTTCTGTACACTTTCGATTTCAGATATTCCCATAGAAAGTTAAATCTGGGGAGCGAGCCGGCTATTCTACAGGCCCCCGCCTACCAATCCATCTTCCAAGAAAATGTCTTTTGAGAAAGTCGGAAACAGGTCTATAATAATGAGGCGGCGCACCGTCTTGTTGAAACATAACATTTTCAATATTATTTCAAGCCACCTGAGACATTTCTGGGAAAATTTAGTCCTGCAAATGCAAAAGTGGACTACTGCATAAGAAAATCAAAACAATTTTGAACTGAGTGAGTCCATTGGTTTACAATCCGCCATTTTGTTATGGCTCAATATTTTTCTTTGAAACTCTAGAATCAAACGCAGAACTAAAAGACCTTTCAAATGAGGTGTCACTCGACCCCCCTTTCCGTTTAAAAAAAAAGTTTAAAATGGTGCCCAGTCGCCATTTTGGATGATACAAAATTTTAATATGGTCGGAAAAATAGTATTTAATTTCCCATTACAGCACACTAAATTTTGTTGAAAAATATCAAGTCCTTCAAAAGTTAGTTGGAGGGGGGGTTACTTTATGGACACAGTGTATATATATCTATCTAAAAGACTATAAACTGTAACCGAAGGTGTCGAGTATTTTAACTTCGGGTAGGCTCTTCGCTGTGCAGTAGGAGGTAGTGGGGCCTTTGGCCTTTAAATTCACTACGCTCCTGAAGCTTGTGCCACCCTTCATGCACATTTATTTAACATTATTCACACATGTGTTATTTATATGTTAATTATATTATTTTAAAATACCATTTTAATACAGGGTGTAACAGACCACCCACGCACTATCTTTTACGGCTAAACTATTGAACCTACATGGATGAGATAAAAAGTTTGTAATATAAATCGTAAGCGAGGTATTCAGTAAAAATATGTATAAATATTTTGGTGCTCCAGAAATGGTAGTTTGGGGGGGGGGGGGGGGTGTTGTCGAGATTTTCAAATATGAAGGTGGGCCAAGTCGCACATCATTTAATAGTATTACATACCAAGGTGGAAAGTGTTTCACTCCTGTCGAGAGGTATGGTAGTTGACCAAGGCGCGAAGCGCCGTGGTCAACTAATTTTCGAGACAGGAAAACTTTTCACCAAGGTTTGTATACTATTTTATTCACAATCAGCTTTATTCACAATCAGTTATTAATTAATCATTGAGTTTTAAACATAATTTCCATTACTGTTTATTGACAGTTTTATCATAATTTGATTAGTCTACTTTAATAAAGAGACCTGTTAGGAGCATTTAGAGCAATAACCATAATAATAGGGTTAATTAAATGATTCCACATATATGATGTATCATTGTTTATATTAGGATTTACTATTACCTTAGTAGAAGTGTTGCTAGGTAACATGTCAACATTTTTATTTATTCTGTCAGTACAGTTTTCAAATTATTTGCTTTGATAACTATTATCATTTTAACGCATATTATGTCTGATAGTGAGTTAGAGTGTACGGGAAGTTTTAGTAATTTAGTAAGTTATTGTTTAGTTTTTTATTTAATAAAACATTATCTTCATTGTGGACAGTTTTATTACAATTCAACTACTCAAAATGACACTAACATTTAAGCTGTTGAAAAGTGGCGTTTAAGTAGCCGGAAAAGTATTTTCCAGCTAGCCGGAAAAGACTTTTCCGGCTAGGTACACAATGTATCACTTTCCAACTTTTTAAAAGCCGGAAAGTGACATATTACTACTTGATTGTGAATACAAGGTGTTTATAAACCCTACAACTAAAAAAAAATAATATATTGATGGCTCATACTACTTTGCCATTACATACATTTTTTCCCAACTTTATATGAACATTATATCATGGAAACTCGTACTGATCGTTAAAGTCCATTAAATCAGCTTTTCAACGATGTACCACATGAGGACAAAAAATAAATGTTAGTACCCCCTCTCCTCCTCAAAGGAGCGGGAACATTCAAAAGATATTATCTTAAAAATGTCTAATAGGACGAAAATCAAGTGGTACCTTTTATTAAGGGGCCCATTAAACTGAACAATTTTTGTATTTAAAGTTTTTCGATACCTCTCACCATTACAAAATGCCGGGCCAATTTATTATAATTTACTTCCTATTATCCTATTTTTGATCTCATCCATGTAGGTTAAATGGTTTAGCCGTAAAAGATATTGCGGGGGTGGTCTGTTACACCCTGTGTATGAAAGCGCGGTTTTCATGTCGATTTTGCCACGTAACCATTTATCCTACGAGAAAAATTACAAATACCTATTCAATTGCAAATTATCTTGCCTTTAATTTTTTGCTAAAGTACTTTTGCTTCAAATTTAACAAAAAAACAAGTTACTAGCAAAAAACTGATTTTAACCGACTTTAACGCGCTCTAGCGATGGGAGCGGCATTCCAATCTTTGGTGACTTTCAGTATGTTGATAAGGGATATTCAATAAACATTAATGCCGAAACTCAGCTTTCCTACATTTTTTTCGCTATTTGAGATTTTTTAACTTATCTTGCGTATACTATGTAGGTATTGTATTTCTTTATTTTTATCTGTGTTTGCTTTTTTAATACCGTTTTTATCATTTATTTTTAATTTTTTATTGTTTTCTTAATTACTTTCAATGCCATCAAGACTTTTTATCTTATTTTAGTTTTCATGAAAGTTGCAATTTTGATTTTCTATTATTCTTCTCAGCTTTATTTATTTTGTCTCAGAATTCCTTCTATTTATTAGTAAGTATTTTGTTGAGTTATACAGTTGCACCACATGCAAACTATTTTGGTTGTATTTTAAACTTGCTAACAAATGCTTTTTACACTTGCACTTCAGTTTGTTGATCTCTTTCACAAATGATAAGTTCAAACTTTCAATGTAACTGTTTCTTATTTGTAAGCAATTATCAGAATTTTCGATAATTACTATTTTAAATAGCGCATATAGGTTCTAATTTAAGTATCACAGAAAAAATTGGAATGTTTGTAATACATTATATCTGTATGAAGACTCTATAGATTTTTACATTAAAAGCGAAATGAGTTTGCTCTGTTACTTTTGTTTGCCTTTTGCTCTTATAAGCTACATTACTGTTGCGAATAAAAAATTTAAAGTACGAAAATAGAAAAACATTTTCCAGGTATAGGTACTAGTAAGTCAATGTCAACTTACTCTATTTGCATTTTACTGAAAATACTGAACTGTTTGCTTGCTTTAGTATAGTCGTAATCAGCCTTTACGTCCCACAGCTGGGCACCGGCACTCTTCTCTGCCACGTACTCTCCTTAGCGCTAAGGTGGAGTACGGGGGACCTACAGTTTAACGTCGAATCCGAACGACTAAATTCCAGAGAAGGTTTCAGGCATTAAGACCCCACGGCTGCCTATAGCGGATTGGGGAATGTGAGTGGCATGTTGCGGCATAGATTTTTATTGCTGCATGGCTTCGGCGGGGAATCGAACCCTAGACCTTCAGCGTTAGAGACTGAGCGCCCAACCTCTGAGCTACCGCCACTACTAGTATAGTAGAATACGTAAATTCATGTTTCCAAAAACATTTTTGTATTAACGTTTTACGTGCTAACGGCGACTATAAGTTTGCAGCACCTGTATCACTGTACCGGAAGCTTACCTGCATAGTGGACATATTGTACGTACGAACGTACTACACGGTCCTACACTATTGTAAATATAGAAATAATAGAAAGCTTTCATTTAAAAACCTTTTTTTTTGTTTCAATTGTTGACTATAAAGAGATAAAATGCCGAAGCAGAGGCTGTCTTTTTTCAAAACTTGGTCTGTGTAATTCACTCATGCGTCGTTAGTCTGCATGCTTTGATCTACGGCATATCTTTCACAAGGAATTTCGCATGTATAGTTAGAAACTAAAATTGTTCTATTTTTGTGAGAAAGATAATCGGTTTTTTTGATTTTTTGGAAAACGATTAATTGGGGTTAAAGAAAATCAGAGACCGAAGCAAAACGAGCGAAGCACTTCGTCTAGACTTGCCTATACTTATAGGAATTGCTTCCTTATCATATATTGTTCAAAAGTTTTTTGTATTTACGCGTCAAGATTGATTACAATGAAATTCGACCGTTGTACCGAGAGCATAGCTGCATTATAAGAACATTATACACGATACTAAAATAGTGTAAATACTATAGAAAGCTTTTATGTAAAAATTATAGAATTAATTTTTTGAGGATCTTTATTTTGTTTGAACTGCTGGCTGCAAAAGAGAGAGTGCTGAAAGAAAGGTCGAGGTAGCTGGGTAATTTAGACTTGGACACCAAAGTCTGTAGAAATTAACTCTGCTGTGAAAGATAGGTCATCGCATTCAAACGTCAGCAGCTAAAGGTATATTATATTGTCTATGAGTGGCTTTAAATAAAGTTTACTTAAAAATAAAAATTTGAACTTATAATCAATTTTCTGTACGCGTTGTTTTCTCAGAATAATATTCATTAAAATCAGTAGACAAATCTGTTTCTAAAACAACCGCTGAAGTTGAAATTAATACAAGAATTTCCGTTCTCAATCAATTCTGCTGAATTTAAATGGACAAACATGACAGGAACTGCAATATTGCTTTAAGTTTTATTTGCCCATCTTGACGATTATTTTCAAATTAGTGTAATACAGAATGTTTTCAGAATAGTATGTGAAAATTAGTATACCTGTAGTACCTACTTCTAGTAAATAGTACACAATAGCATCTATTTAAAAAGCTTTTGAAAATTTATACGTCTCCTATATATTAAAACTTTAAAAGACGCACAACAGTAAATAATCGTTAGAACATCTTACATAGTTTTGAAAATCTTGTTGGTTCTCAATTCCGTTACCTATTACACATCCGTTACCTATTACACATTTTTTATATTACACCATTATTGTAAATTTTAAGTTGAAATTTTTCTCTTTGGGTATCAATTGGCAAACGAAAAAGTCTAAATCTACGTCTAGTATGATTTGTGCAATTATGAGCTGAACCTATGCGATGACAAGTTGATTTTTACGGACCTTGCTTGAACACCAAGCAAATAGTAGCTCAACAGCAAATTTATTAAATAGGATATAGAATAGAATAGGTCTTCCAATCGATTTCGATTTTAGCTTCCACAGCTCATCAAACTCGGCACATCCATTTGGGAGATATGAGCCGCACATACATACATACATACAGGGTGTTAATGAATTGTAGGGACAAACTTCTAGGGCTTGCAAAACACAACAAAAGAAACAACTTTTGCTAATAAATGTGTGGTCAAAAGTGTTTCCTTTCAGGGATAGAGCTTCTCAAAGATTTTTTAAGAAGCGCCTAAATGTAGGCAACTCAATTTACTACCTACTATTTGTTTCCATAACGACGGAAATTAATACAGGATAAATAAAGCCCTCTTTCCCACTTTTCAAATTCAAATTAAATTTAAAATAAATTAATTAACAAAATGTTTCAAAACTAAGCAAAAGAAAAAACCAAAATTACAAAGCAAAAAACAACTATTTGAAAAATTTACAATAACTAATTCAAAAATTAACAAAATTATAGTAAATTTTCAAAATGTCGCCCCCCAGCTTCTACACACGAAGCACATCTACGAAGTCAATTCTTGCGCACCGCTCCAAATATACCAGGAGTCTGTTGAACTTCTTCACATGCAGCAAGAATACGCGCCGTAAGTTCTTCTACAGTTTCAACTGAGGTATCATACACCAACGTTTTAACATGACCCCACAAAAAAATCGAGTGGGGTCAAATCAGGAGAATGTGGAGGCCACGCCACATGCCCTCCTCGATCCATCCATCTGTTGGGAAAAGTGTTATTTAAAAATTCCCTGAATTCCGCCGAAAAATGAGCAGGTGCACCATCGTGCTGCAGCCACATTTGAGGTGGAACATCTTCCAAAAATTCAGGCAGGACATGGCGTAAGAAATTTAAATAAATTACTCCTGTTAACCTTTGGGGTAGCAGATATGGTCCAATGAGTCTATCGCCAACAATCCCGGCCCAAATGTTCACTCGGAAATTTTTGCTGGTATCCTTTTTGAATCACAGCATGGGGATTTTCATCGTCCCAAATGTTGTTATTTCTATTGTTGAATATTCCTTCTTTCGTAAAAGATGCCTCGTCACTATACAGAACGTTGAATTCTGTTTCAAAAAACATTAGCTTCAACGTGAAATACGGAATTTGGTATTCAGATCTGGTGATTCTAAGTTCACTTTTATTGAAATAAGTTTATTACAAACATTAGCAGTATGTAGTGGAACACCATCTTGCTGGTAACACAAAATATATTATATGTCATAACGGCGTATTTGAGGTCGTATAAATTTGTTTAACGTATTGTTATAGGATAGCTTTCGTTTTCAAGAAAGTAAGGTCTTGTTAACAATATTTGTAACTGTTTCATTACAGTGTTTATATTTTCAAGTCGAATTAGCTGAAAGTAAATTACAAATTATCAGTTGGAATCTCACTATCAATAATCCGATTTCTGACATCTGTTGCATTTTCAGGGGATTATAATTTCATATTTTGATAGATGTTTGAATTCGACCAATATTGAATGCGGATTTAGTCGATCTTGCGGGAAGTTTAATCTGTGGCGTTCGTAAGCTGCAAATTTTAAAGGGTTGAAGTTCTAAGAGGCAGTTTTTAGGCCAGAATTATTATTAAAATTACTCAAGAAAGGGAATGCAGCTGCTTAAAATGTCCTAACTGTACAATTTTTGTTCTATTTAATATAAAAATGCAGATTTGTCCAAAATTTCTAACCGCCAGTGTACGATGAAGCGCGTATTTAGCTGTGGCATTCAGAATACTCGAACCCAGTCCGAACGCCCGCCGACGTTAATTGAATTCTGTGTTTGCGGATGCTTATTACCAAATTAGCAACGCTTAATTACCAATGTGTTTTATTAGTAAACAGAACTACTCGCTTACATTAGGCAGCATTAACGTTCAAAGGTTTACACTTCAAGTAAATGAAGCCCGTTTTATTTAGTTTGCTGAACAAAGCTATGCTTAATCCGAGTATTTAGTTTACTGCATTATATTCCTTTTACAGCGAGAATGTTACGGGATTAATTTATCAGGAATGCTAGTGTTTGCGTGTTTAGGCTTACGTGTAGGTGTAAAATACTCTAAGATCCGCTAGTCTTAATCGATAATTGCTTAAGAATTTTTACGCATTTAGATTAAACTCAATGAATATTTAAGCAGCAATTTAAATAAATTAGAGCATAATTTATTGTATTTAAATAGGGAATTAATGGCGGTAGGTAATTAATTTTAACGTGCATGTATATTTTTATTTATCCTTTTATTCTTCAATGTCATGTTTGTCGCAATTGCGAACAGAACATTTAATTGTGCCTTTACACCGAAACCGCACTATTTGATCAAAAGTTATACTATACTTTAGTGCACTGGCACAATTTCCAGCAACGTAGGTACTGACTGGACTGGTAGTGTGCATAAAAATATGAATGTAACACTTTAGCAGTGTGCTGTGTACGTACATAACTGAAAAATAATTACCTACTTTTGCAGATAGCGACACTATTTTGTAACTGTTTAAAATTGGAATTCATAAATTATTTTTTATTCTTTTAATGTCATATGCATTTTAAAATTGTTGGTGGTACTAGTTTTGAATAATGTTCTTCTTATACACTTCTATTTAACTCTAAAGCGATTTAAATTTATTTATTCATTTTTCCTAAAACGATTTTTCTAAGTACTTGGTCATCGTCATAGGGTGGCATAAAAAATCGAAATGAATCAGTTTTTACTTTCCTGTACTTTCAGTGTGGGGAAGTATTGATTTCATCGAAATTTTCGAAGTTGAGATTTTACAAAAACACATGTTTTGGGCTTCCAGGAACTCAAAAAAGTGTGTATGTATGTATGTGTGTGCGTGGGTTATTTTTCTCCTCTTAAATTTTGGTTGATGAATTTGCTGTTTCCCTTTTTTAATACGAAGGTATCTGTTTCCAAAAAATTGAAAGATTTCATTTTTATATTGGAAAAAATTCAATCAAGACGGATAATGATCCATTGGGGCTATCTAAGGATGTTGCTCAGGCGACTATAATAGCTTGTCAAAATCATCGGCTTTATATAGATTTAACATTGTAACCGCTTAAAAGCTGTCGAGTGGTTGGGAGTGTGTTTTTAGGTGCTAAGGAATTTTGCGGCTTTTACTTATACAAAATTATGTGTTTGATTCCCCACTGTTGTTTCATTATTGGCATTGTGTTTGCAGCAACTAATATGATATGTATGTTATTTAATGCCTTGTTTTAGTGTTTTGTTTGGTATAAGGATGTATTTATAACACTTTGAAATAGTGCAATTTTTGGTTTACGTTTTAGAGCAGCCAAACATCCTAGACGCGCGTTAGTGACTTACGATTAAAGTCGCCACTGTTAGTAAGTACTTCAACGTTGTGGATAAATACTTTTGGAAATATATAATGTAAATAAAATGTAAAAGCGTTAAAGTATAGGATGGTCCAGGCGAAGTGCTTTGTTCATTTTAAAACTTGCAATTAGAAATAATTTTGCCCAAAAGCAATGGAAGTGATTTGGGTAATTTTAAACTACTAGAAGTAAAGTGCCACACTTTACTTCAACGTCTTATATAGGTTCAGAGTATTCCAACATAAGGGGTCGTTTACATAAAAGACGATGAAATCTCAAACAATTTTATAACTTTCAAAAGGCAGATTTTTATTTCCTTTGCGTTCAAAGGTCTGGATGTATGCAAAATTGTAACGAAGATATTTGGGTTTATTTTATGATTTACAGTCTCTTCTCTGTAACTCTTTTTAATTTACGAAATTTTTAGTGCTCTAAAATTGAGTAGGTTTTGGTGGTTTTAGTTTTTAATAATGCTAGTAATTAATTTTGCTTGTTGTAAAGGTTTGTAGTTTCTTAAAAATCGTCATTATACAGTTTAACAATATAGTTAGATGTTTTAAGAATCCCTGTTTTATAATTAGAAACAATATCTAAATTATACCGGGAAATTTAATCAAATCACAAAAAAGGGGAAAAACTGAGTTATCGCTACGGTAAAAATGTTTTAAAGTTGCCGTTTCGTTTATCACCGGATGCAACTAATAGATACAAATTGTGGTAACACCTCCAAGTCATTATTTTATTATGACGGCAGTCACAGGATGCGAGGGAGAGAACGAAACATAAGCAGAGGTCAAAAAAGCTTCAAGTTTCTATAAACATCCTAATTATGAGAACTGTTCGGCGTTCGACGCAGGTGGTGTTAATGATCTATTTACTTAAAACTTATTAACGACCAGTAATTAGTGTCGGATCACAGTCGGATGCTAAAACTGTGGTAAATCCTGTATACCCGACTCGTAGTAGGATCGTATTAGTTTAATCATAATTTTTAGGTTTATTTTCATATTATATAGCAAATTATTTATATAAGTCTCATCGCGTAGAATCTATTTGTATACTTTAGTTAACTAACAATGCTAATTACGAACCGGTGAGCTTTGGTGCTAAACTTTAGTCGTTAAACAATTAGCCAATATAAGAACGGTTTTACTGTTTAGTTAAATGGTTTGCTTCTTGTTTATTGCTACATGTTGTTATAGCCGTGTAAAAGCTTTAGAAGTAGCAATTAACGAATAATGATTAATGCAATTTAATTAACATATAATCAGCGATAAATTAAACTCATTAAAATAATATACGGACACTAATCTTTGGCTAGGCTTTGTTATTAAGTTATAGAACAGGTGTTGGTGTACAAAGTGCATTTGTAGTATTATAGTATACCATCGTTACTACGCAATACAGAACAATCAAGTTAATATTTTTCTTGCAGGAATATTAATTTTATAATATTGTTTTACAAATTAGCAGGTACGTGGCACAAAACTATAACCGCCAATGTAAGTGAATATTGTTAATTAAGTTTCTATTTTTAACCTTATAAGGTATTTTTTTTGAGTGGGTGTAAGCGAAACAAGGTTACTTTTTTTTGTTTTTATTTATTAAGAATGCAAGTCATTGTTTAGTGTTCACATAGATTCTCATTATTTGAATATTTGCTTGCACTTCGTGTCTTAAATGAGGGAAAATCTGTCTATTTAGGGGACTCTTTTATTGCCATTTTTAAAGGTTTTGAAAAATTCGTAGCTTACGTAGATACAGGCAAAAAAACTAAAATTTGACGTTTTTTACTTTCCCATACCTTCTGTATAGGAAAGAAGTATTGATTTCATGAAAAGTTTAATCAAGATTTTAACGGAAATACACGTTTTGGGGCTCAAGGAATCCGAAAAAGTGTTTCTTATAAATGTCTGCCTGTGGGTGTGTGGGTGACGCCCTACAGGCGAAAGTACTGGACCGATTTTGATAAAATTTTAATTCAAGAGGTATATCGAAAATTGTAGTTCTATTTAAGTTTTAAAAAAATTCGAAATCGGAAACGGAAGTTTGACATACTTTTTTAGTAACGTTTTTGTTTCCAAAACTAAATTTTGGAAATTTGAGCATGGCATCTGAGAAAAGAACTTAAGACAAATCGAATACTTTTTTACTAAACTCTCTAGCTTCAAACTGACGGCCGCTACAACTTTTTGAAAATTTCGTCTTGTAATGCCCATTTAGTCAAAAAGTAGTTGTGTGATCGGTATCAGCTAAAACTTGTTTGAGAGATCTTTGTAGTTAGTACACGATGGAGTAAAATTAATTTCGAAAATCCGATAGCAATCTCGATGGCGCTGCTTCAAAGTTTTGTAAATTTTCAAAACAAAATTTTTCAAAAACTGCTTCCACGTTTTTTTTTTAACTTTCTGGGCTGATAGAGCTTACAGTGAACTATAAATTTATGTTTTTACTAATCTCCCAATATTCACTCTGACACCTTCCAGGAATTTTTGAAAAATTTGAAATTTGATTAATTATTTATTCAAAAACCTAAACGCTGATCGTTATAAACTTTTATCAGTTCGATAGATTACTGAAAGTTCTTTATTAGGACCACCAAGAATTTTTGATAAATTCATAAATTTAGAAAGAAACGACTTTTTAATACCAACAACACGTTTTCCGGCATTTACGTAATTCTAACTACGCCTATCAATTAGCTCTAGTTAAAAAATATATTTTTTTTCCCTGCATGAAATCCGAAGCGCATCTGTAGCTGTAGGGCGAGCGGTTCCGTTTTTACTATTCTTATGCGGTATGCGACATCGTAGGGTTGTTTATATAATTATTTTATTAAAATCGAACATACGGTGAACTATACAACGTTATAATTATAAAAAATTACTGCACTTTTCCAAACACGGAAAGTATTAATATCTAGTATATGAAAGTCCACTCGAAGGTAACACTTTAGCTTTTTTCTTTTTTTTGTAGTTTCTTTATTTATATACTTTAACAATTAATTTTGCTGTAATAGTGTAACACATAAGAAGGAATTTATTGATGTAAGCAAAATTTGTTTGTGGCCCACCATTTTGAGAGACGATGGTCAACTATTTTTTTCTTATTGCCGCAGTACCAGATTTTTAAAATTTCAGAAATCGTTTTTATTTTATATACAACGATATATGACATTCCTGTAAAATAACTGAAACTGATGTTTAGAATAATTAAAAAACATATTTCTTTAGATGTTGGCCGTGGTACATCTACCCCACAGTCTAATTACCTAGATCTACCCCAGAGTGTTTTTTTCACAAAAACAAATACCTTCTTCTAGCGAGGAAGGTAAAAACGATATGATTAAATATCTATTGTTACTGATTATTATACACATTCAAGTAGTGAATATCGTACAAATAAACAAAACAACACTCATTTTGAGCGTTGATTTAAGCCTTTTATATTAAGTGTTTTTGTTGATGTTTTTCGTTTTATTATTAATCGTGGTAAAACTATTGTATTTTTGTTATTTTAAATACTAGCAGCATTTTTCATTCTTATTGTTAATTGATTGTCTAATTTAAATTTTAATTACTTTTCCGTGAATTAAGAAATTGTTTTCGCTAGCGTACTCTTATCCAATCTTTATTATAATGTAGATATGTTAAATGTTATAGTAATATTATTAATTCCTATGAATAATAATTATTTAAACTATATTAAACTAGATCGTCTTTGTTTTTGTGATAAGAAATACTATAGTATTTTTTATTTCTTTCTACCCTATAGGGTAGATGTTTCATGGCCAACTTTAAGGAATATATTTTTAATCGTTTTAAATATCAGTTTCAGTTATTTTACGGGAATGTCATACATCGTTGAATAGAGAATAAAAAATGCTTTCTAATAATGTGAAAAATTGATACAGCAGTGTTTAATTTCTTCTTATCTGTTACACTACTATCACTGCAAAAATGAATAATTGAAATTTATGAATAAAGAAGTTACAAGGAAAAGAAGAAAACGTCAAATTGTATTTTTTTACCTGTAACTAGTCGGCTATGAATTTTTCTTAACTTTTAATAGTGGCAATAAAATGGTCACAATAAAGTTGCACCGTGTTATTACCTCTTTAATAAGTTTGTATGAACAAACTGCGTTTGGTTGCTTATATCTCTAACAGTATGTATACAGGGTGTTTTGAAAGAAACTGGTCATAAATAATATCATAGATTTTGGACGTGTTCATCATTTCTTGTTGTTTTGTTAACTTTTTTAAAGCTGCTTAAGGATTCAAATAGTTTAAGCAAAATTCATCCAAATCTATATTGATTATTTTTAGTTTGTTAGAACAACTGTGCCTCTCTATGTATCTATGCTACTTATTCATAATTGCGCAGTTTAAATTAGCGGTACTATGTCGTGTGGATAATCATTTTTCTGTGCCTAATTACAAAGGTAAAGCTCAAATTTTTTTAAAGCCATTAGATAAAACTGTCGTATCAATTTAGATTTTAAGGAACTATAACTCCGAAACAAAGCACTTTTCTATACAGCTAAGTTTAGTTAAATCGACATATATCCAGAACCTAAGGTATTATTATTGACTACTTTTTACCAAAATACCTTGTTCAATGTAAAAATGGCACACAATTTTAACCGTATGCTCTCTAATGTAAAATAAAATATGAAGTAGCTATGCAGATACTGATTACTCCCAAGTTTCATAAATTGGTCTTAAAAAATAATAAAAATACAGTATTTTTGTACATGTTACGTCCAATTTGTGCAATAGCCTATTTCAAGTAATTGGCAAAAATTTGACTATTACATCAAATGGGCAAAATGATTATTGCCTAATTCATGTGTTAGGCAAAATTTAACCCATTGCATGAAATGGGTAATAACATTTTAGACAAGTGCATAAAATAAACAGAAATTCGCGTTCTGCACAAACAAAACACTGTTATCGCTCTCTAGGGTCTTTAGGTTGTTTGTTTTTTAGCAACGTGTAGACAAATCGAAATAAATGCCTATTTCATCTATTACTTATAGCTGAAATGTTGCCATTTTCATGAAATGGGCAAAATTTTGCCGTTACGTGAATTAGGAAATTTCACAAATTTGACGTGACATACCTGGTACCTGGTATACTCGAAAGTATAAAAACTGATATTTTATTCTAGCATCCGCAGTACTTTTAAACGTAAACTAACATAAACCAACATATCTGTTTACTTTTTGTAATCTCCCCTAATATCAGTCTCCGTCATCGTTTGTGTGATATTCTTGTAAGATCATTAACAGGAAGTGTGGGATTGTTTTGGACATAATCCAGTTATGTTTGTGTCTCACTTTAACCTATGGTTTTCTGTATTGCTGTCTTGTTTACAACATGTTTGACAAGATGAATACGTTACTTGGTTTATTCAGACTTCAGAAACGCCTAATTTGTAACTATTTGTCTGCAAGTTTCAGTCGTTTAGCTTCCGAAGACATCAAAGAAGTTTCTGTAAGATGTTAAACGAAATTAAGTCGCATTTATATCGAAATTTATAACCGGTATAATTGAACGTTAGTAATTTTTATTATATAAAAATAGTATGTTTGGAGTCTTGGTTTTTATTTTCTATACTTTCAGTAGAGGGAAGAATTGATTTCATGGAGATTTTCGAATTCGAGATTTTGACTGAAAAACATGTCTTGGACCCCAGGAACTCAAACAGTGGCTTTTAAAAATCTCTCTGGGTATGAAATGAGTATTATTGTGTGTGCGACTCATAACACTTTCAAACGGACGAGTCATTTTAAATGCGCTTTGGAATATTTTTGAAAAATCCGAAACCGAAACCTAAGTCAAACATATTTTTTGGGTAGCATTTTGTTCAAATCACGAATTTTCTAAGTCGGAAAACACAATCTGGTAAGTCAAGGGCGGATCTTAGGTCAAATGGCTGGTCAATGCCGTTCTAGGCACGCACATTTGAAAAGAATTTACATACGTTTTCTAAAAATTAGAGTATTTTGAGCCCTACTTGTTTTGTTTAATTTGGCACTCATTTTGAACAATCGTCTATTTCATTTATTTTTTATTTACAACGCTTTTTTTGATGCCTAAGTTTTTTCGCGATCCTAAAACATTAAATATAGTATAGAAGAGAATGTGTTGCAGCTGCAAGAACTGTAAATCATAAACTGACGATAGTGGTGCGTACACAAAATTTAGGCTTCGTTCAGAACTTTTAGTTTCTTAATAAGATAATCGCAACAGCGCACAGCTACTTGTTTTATGGTATAGGTCAAAAAATTATTAAATTAATGTAAATGGGTAATTATTATAGTAACTGTTCAAATTTGGTATCATCATTATCTAGACAGCAGTGAAATCTTTTAACTACAGTATACGAAACTGGACGTATCATTCCGTGGTTAATGTTTACTAACGCGTCTGTAATGGACTAAATCTTCTACACGGTTGAATTAATCTTTATAAATATTATCCCTTAAATATTAAACAAAAAATTAGCGGATTCATGTCAGGTGATCTTGGGGGCCAACGTACATGCTCGTATTTTCTGTGTCATTGGTTTCCAAACTGATTGTTTACGCAGCTACCAACTATACCAGCGTTAAGTGGCGGTGCACCGCCTTGATGGTAGAATTACATCGAAGGAAAAATTAAGATCTACAACGGCATTGAGAATTGAGTAAAATTAATTATCTTGAACGTTAAACACAATTAGCACAACTAAACAAAAATGATAAACACAAACAAGCAATTCTGCCTTTTGTTGCACGGCTGTTGCAGTTATGTTATTAAAGTATTAACACCCAAGGCCCTAGGAGCAAAAAAGGTTGGCTAAAGAAGAAGAAGTTAAAATATAGCTGTATTTACAAATAACTCGAAAACGTGATGCGCAATTGTTGTTTCATTTTAATCATCGTAACCAGAAGAAAAAGTTACACTTCTTTCCTAATTCGAACGACTTTGTATCTTGGAAGATAAAAAAGTCGGCAATAGTTTCTCGGTTCTCATGATCACCTTGCACAAAGCAAGTATTAACAGGAGAGGGATTTTCAAAACTCGAAAATGTGAACTTGGCAAAAAATATCATCTATAACTGTAAAGTCGCACCAGTGACATCTTGCAAAAGAAGCTTTTCTAAATTTAAGGATTTTTCAGCAGATAGAAGACAATCTTTCACTATGGAAAATAATGTAGTTTTTTCCAATAAAGTAGTAAAAATAATGTTTGTGTGTTTTACGTGTCTTTTTTTGTTTTAGGGCCTAAACTGCCTATTTGGAACCTTTTTATCTTAAAATATCTGAGCTCTCTACTTTTAAGACCCATTTTTGAGCTTATGTTGTAATTTTTTAACACCTAAAAATCCTCTTTTCACTAATAAGAGGCCTTAGAGCAAATTCAACGCTTTTGTCAGAACTTTCAAGTTTCAAAATGACCAAGGCTGCGATTTTTTAAAAATTTTGATTTTAAAAGCCTATCACTCTAAAACGTGTTAAGATATCGGGACCAAATTTCGTACCGTAATAGCTCCATAGAGACACACTGTTAATATGTTGTTGTTAATATGCAGAATATGAGAATTTTTGAAATGATGAAAACTGTGAAGTAAAAAATATTTTCAAAATTTTGACAATTTCCAAAAAACTTTTACTCAAAAATCGGTCACACGATGTTTTTAAATTTTATAGGCTCATTAAGCTAGAGATGAACTACACTTTGATTGGTGTACTAGTTTGTTAATTTATTTGACAATCGTAAACCTCTTTCTTTAATAAACGTAGAACCATAAAAAATTTTGTTTAACCCAACCTGCTCCTGTTAGGTACAGCAGATATCTAGGAGGAGTAATTTTCTTCCTCCCATCCAATATTTGGCTGACAAATTTTCGCTTTGGTTCTAGTTATCAATAACTATAAAACTTTTTTTCTAAAATATTAAAAAGTTTTTCTAATAAAGAAACTACGAACACTTGATGTACTGCTGAAGCGGCCGCGGTTATAGCTTCACTTGCTTTGACTGCACGTCATGGTATGTTTAGCGCGTTGTAGGCAGTAGCGAAACTACGGGCTCGCGAGGCCCGTAACCGTGGGAGGGCCCAAGCATTCTAGAGCGTTTTGGGTGGCCCCACACTTCCACATCATTTCTTTTTTGTATTCATAATTTTCCTCGGGGGGGGGGGGGGGGCTACAAATTGTAGTTACACCGTTACACCACTGGTTGCAGGACTAGTGTCTTCTTACCCTTGGGCACTGCAGCAACAAATGGATATGACGTGTTGCGTTTACCACTGCCGCTGCTGTTGGGGTTAACAAAGTTGTACATAGGTATTTTTCAAGATAGGAAAAGTAAAAGTTGCTAAAGTATAAGTTATAGGTCCAGGCGAAGTGCTTCCCCGGTTTCTGAGTTATATTTGACTCATTGCATTTGTACTATTATTATATTTCAGTTTTAACTTACTCTATTTGAATTAGAGCTTTTTAAATTGGAATAAAAATGTTAAAATTGTTAATGTGTAAATAATAAATAAAATACTATATTTTACCGCCGCAATACGTGTAAGGTTAAAACAATTATTGTTGAAGTAAAAATAAAATATAGCATTTTATTTAAAAAAATTTTATATCTTTCTTTAACATCTTAGTAGATTGTATTTATATAAAGTGTAACACCGTTTTTGTAATCCGTTTTAATAAGCAAAAAGCTATTGTAAATAATGCACGATGCTTTACTTTTAGTGGGTATATGTGTATTTAACTAAAAGTGCTTTAAAATGCATTAGTTAGGTAAAGCACGGAACAATTATCGCATTACTGTTTAACTAACAAACAAATAGGTGTTAAAAGCCCGCTCGTTAGCGTAAATGGGGCGCAAAACTCTACAAAATGAAAGTGTGAAACATGTAAGTATACTTGTTAGTCGTTAACATTATTATAAAAGAAAAATCGTTGCTAAATAAACAGCTTAGATTTCTAAGATTCATTCGCTCGTGTTTGGTCTGGCTTATTTAAGCCAGACTTTTTTTATACGAGATTTGTCATGTGGTATTTAATTTCTAAATTAACAATACATATTTTAAAGACCTATTTTCTCATTGAAAATAATAGGATAAAAACAATAGTTCTAAAAACTGAACTTGCTGAACTGGCTTGTTCGCTAATGTGAGCGTGAATAAAATAAAAGTTTTATGTACCCAGCTAAAATTAATTTTTTTCAGATATCCATCCACACATATGTTTTCTTTCATCTTTTAAGCTGTATCGTGTTCTAAAGGGGATTTTGGTGAACTCGATATGGGTCTAATTATTTCGTTGGAGCTGAGAAACTTTTTAGAAAATTTATAGTCGAGTAATCGGATGTGTATTGAGATAATAAGCAGGCGTTCTCAGAAAATGAATAGAATTAATTAATTAATACAACCGCGTTTGAAAGAAAGATAACAAATATTATTTAAATTTGCTCCAATTAATAAAAGTCAATCTGCCCACACGAAGATAACGCTCCAATCAACTGACGCAATTGTAGTAACAATTTCCACTCATTAGAGAATTAATTATAAAGAGATACGTTAATAGTGAATGAAGGCGACTCGAGGTCGTTGATATTTATATGATAAAAATATAATACAAAAACCAAAAGAAAAGGCATATGTACAAACAGTTGAGACCGAAAATATAAATTAAACAACTTTAGTCCGTATTACAGTTAATTAGAGCTTTTAAATATTCAAAGTTAATTAGCCTAAAAAGTTTGTTTATTTAGAGGGAGTGTCTGAAGTAAAAAAAAAAAACGATCCAATATACTTGTAAAGCAGCTGGATTCATTAGCTACGGCATTTGGAAAAGTTAAAATCACTTTTTATTAAGCGATAATTTCAAACGACTTTGTTTTTTTCTTGGTATACTTTAAGTTTAAACAAAACCTATTTTATTACTAACGCGATAATTAAAGTTAATCCATTATGTTGAATCTAATCTATTTTTATACCAATTAAATTAATAGCACATTAATTAATTGAACACTTGGGATAGAAAAGCAAAACAAACATATCCGATAAAAATCAACCGATTTTCTAAGAAATGTCTTTCATTAAAAGCTTTCCAATGAAGAAAAAAATACTCGATTAATTGATATCAACTTTAATATTTAAGTAATTTACTGAACGTTTACCATTGCCTTACAAGTTCCAGTTTAATCATCAAGTACCTACTAATGTACGTGATATTAAATTCAAGTTGTAAAAAGTTAACAACAGACAATTGCAATATATTGTAATAAGATAAATTTCTTTAACGCGTTTGTCGTATACCAAATTCAACACCATTCTTGGCCTTGTAAATAGAAATGATTGTCCATAGGGAATTTTAAATATTTTTATCTTCCTTTAAGTCAAGAAGTCTATTGAGGGTTTCAAAATGAAAACCAAATGTTTTCAGAGAAACAACCCTTAAGAAGATAAGAGTACGTATAAAGAAGACCTGCATGTTTAAAAATTTCTAAGTTGATCGTCTGTAGTACCTACTTGAAATCTTTTAGTGGAGCTAAAGTTTTTAAAACGTATTTTACTTATCATATTTACACCCTTTTGCTTCGACGTATTATAGGGTGCGTGTGTAAAAATGAAAAAGGCAATACCACTTTAAATGTATTATGGGAAATATACAAAATTACGTTTAATTATATCCTGAAATTCGGGGTATTAACATTTAGAGTAGGATTTAATACTTGAATTGATTTTTTTAACTCAGTTGATTATTTGTCTGCAAGTTAAATATGCGGACAGCATATATCTGAACGTTGTTAATAATAAGTGACGACACTGAAAGAGCTATTTTAAAGGAAATCGCTAAAAAATTAGCACAACCCAAATGCCGCCCGTACGGATTACTTCGTCAATCTGTTTTGTAGGCCATTGCCATAAATACAGGGTGCCTAAAATAAAATGGAAGGGTTTTAAAAATTCATAGCACAAACAGTAAAATATGTACATACTTTTTCAAATTTTATGTTAACCTGTAGCTCATATAGCTTTTTACATGTAAATTTCAACCAATTTTGAATCAGATTTAATCGAGAACCACCCGCATGAAAAGAAGGTCCGGCGCTGAATGACGACGGTCTTCAAACATTGTATTGCAATTGTTTTTAACGATGATTAGATAAAAATGGGCTAATTTTGTGACATCCCAGAGCCCATCTTTACCCCACCTAATTTTTAATTTGGGGTCATGTCAAAAACGTCGTGTTTCAAAAAAGTAGCCGACAACCACATTTAAAAGCTAGGATTACAGCGACGGTGAAATCCATGACTCCGGAATTGGTTAACAGATATGTGTGAAGTGAAATTGAGCATGGAACTTAAAACGAACTGTCTGAGTGGGAAACTACATTTATCTACAGAGCGAACAACATGGACTTGTATAATTGAGAAACTTTTACTTTTCCCGTGTACAAAATTTGTATCCACAACATTGTAGCCCCACAACAGTGGAACTAAAAAATAAACGTTAATGGAACACGTCGCGTCTAAAAAATATCGGAAGATACTGGTCGTGCAACGAAAATGACAATATGACGTGCAGTCAAAACGAGCTAAGCTATAACTACCACCTGACTGATGACCATCCGGCCTGTCGGTTGTCGTCTTATTGTGTTTTTATGGTAAAAAGTTTTTTGTTCTTTGAGAAAACGATTCCTTGGAATTAAAGAAAACCAAAAACGGAAGAACCAATTTGTTTGGTGAAAATGTGGTGGAAGGGGCAAAATTTATAACTTTAAATATTGCTGCATCTAAAAATGATCTTGTGAATCTTATTTCACCAATACCAATTGTATCGGTAGCCATTTTTAAGCTAGAAAGTTTGCAAAAACTTCGTTGGATTGGACTTATATGGTGTTCTGTCATATTTCACGTTCATATTTAAAAACATTCTGCTTTCGAGGAAAATGCTACCTAAAAAATACCGCGAGAGGTGGCTCCTCGGTTAACGTGTCCGCTTTTCATTCGGGAGGCCCAGGGTTCGATTTCCGGCTGGGCCGACTGTCCTGGATTAGGTTTTTACGCGGTTTTCCTGAGCCAATAGGTGAAATATGTCCAACTTCGGCTTTCGGTTTTAGATTTTTATAGAACCTCTTTTTCTCGGTCAATTTTAGACATTTTTTTGCTTGTTTATTATTTATTAAAACTACATGCAAGTACAAAGTGATCTACTAATTTTTATCATATTGGGATACAAATGTTTTCCACAGTCATGATTCATCAAAAGCTCTAGCTTGGTTTTAGGGAAAAACATAATTGCCTATGAAAATCTAATTATTGTTTACAGAAGAATAGGATATTGAACAAAAATTGATTGTTTTGAACTGTAATATCTATTTTAATTTTAATTTATAATTACACAAGCCGTCTGCGAGAATATAATTATGTTTCTTATAGGTTTCTTACTGTTAGAACACTTAATTAAACTTATATCTATGTTATTGCCTAAAATGATAACAGACACAGAAAAATTTCATTTGGCGCACTGAACGTTTGTAGTTGCTAGTTAAGTACTCTGAAAGTGCATTCTAATCCTTAGTTGCCTGTTAGTTTTATATACTTCTACATTCCGAAGCTCATCAAAAGTGGACCATCTGTTTGGGAATTGTCATGTACCACACACATACGCACCCACCCACACACAGACATTCTATAAAAGAAACATGTATTTGTGTTCCTGCAGGCCCAAAACATGTATTTCCATCAAAATCTCTTATTCCAAAATTTTTATGAAATCAATACTTCCAGGGAAGTAGAAACTTAGTAGTAGTCGCCTATGAAACAAAACCGGCATGTCGATGATTAGTTTGTAAATTGTGGAGGTATCATCATAGTTGCGCGGCTTGCTTTTTTACCGTATTTGCTCATATTTACCGTTTTTAATTATTTAAACAATTAGCAAGTGATCATTTTAAATTATTTTTAATATTTATTGTCTTTATTTTACAAACGTACATGATAAATGGCAGTTGGCAAAATTGACTCAATGAACTTACATATCGGAAAATATTTTAAACTACGACTTAGTTTAAGAGTAAAGGCGTGGACTTGTAAGTTGACGGCTACATTTTAAATCCTGTGGCTACTTGTATTTTTTTAAATTTTTATTTTTTATAACTCTTACGAATTCAGTTTTCCACAATTATTGTAATTTTTAAACGTTTTGTTACTTATGTTGTTTGATTGTTAAGTGCTTTGATTTTAAATTTAAAAAACAAAACGTATTTCCAGTTATTTCTGTTTATACATAAAACAGAAAAAAAATCAAATTAATTATATGTATACGTGAGGCAAGATAAAAGATGTAAAAATATAACAAAAAAAAACAAAATAAATTCAAGTTTGCCACGGCATTTAAAATGGGGCCGCCAGATTACACTCCCTCCAAATGCTTTCAAGGTTTGTGTCTCTAAACTAAGTCGTTGTTTAATGTTTTCCGTTATGTGAGTTAATTGGGTCAAATTTGCTAATTGACAATTATCATGAACGGTTGTAAAATAAAAATAATAATTATTAAACATAATTTAAAATGCTCACTTGCCGTTAAATGTTAAATCTGAGCAATTACGGTAAAATAAAAAGCCGCACAACTCTAATAATAGCCCCACGATTTGCAAAATAATCATGGATATGCCGGTTTTGTTTCATAGGCAACTGCGATTAAATTTATTTAATCGCCTTGTATAACACACATATATATCGCGCGTTTTGTTTTCTCGCTACAGAAATTTGAAATCCACCATTCATTTGTGTACACCGTGTATATTCTCTGTAACGCAAAAAAATACCCTCTACATTCAGTTTACTAAGCCATTAATAACATTACAAAAGGACTGTTACGGTTAATAAACGTGACTAAACAGTTCTACTACTATATACCATGTTTGTTACTGTATAAACAGAATAAATTCTTGTCTTAAAAGATCTTCACGTACCCAAGACGCATTCCCAGAGCCTTTGCAAATTTCTTCGTGTTTAGACAGCTGCAAAAGTCATTTGCTACATGTAGATTTTGACAGGCTGGTTTCATGGGAAAAACGACTTTGCAGGAGCTTTAAAATTAATTCTGTGACAATAATATTGCAAGATGTGTACAAGAAATGTATCTGCTTCAACCGTCGAAGATTGCTAAAAATCAAACACGATTTTGGTCAATTGTTTTACAATGGATTTTTTTGACGAATCGTTCAGGAAAGCAAAGTGTTTTGGTTTTATTATTTGACTTATTTTTTTACAACTGAAGTCTGTGGTAATTTTCATATTATATCGAAGCTCCCGTAAAAAATTAATTACTATAATTATTATCAAAACTTACGTTCCCGAAAAGTTTTGTGGTACAGATTTTTCTTACTTTTGTATAATTGTTTCTCCTTAAACACAAATCAAATCCATATCAACTCATTAATTATATGCGTCAACATTTTCTTGATATGAACTAGGCGACTGTTGAATTCAACTAACCAATTATATAGATGTTCACAGTTTTTATTGACATTTTATGAATAAAAAAGTGATTAAGTTAATCGAGTGCTATTAAGTTTATTAAGTTTCTGTAATTTTAAACATTTAAATTCGGATTAAATGGTTTCAGTATCTGTTGTCGATAACGGCATAATGTTTAAAGTAGAAACAAGCTGTTTTTCCTTATCGTGTAGTTTTAATACTATGATGGTATGTTAAATGGAACCTAAAAAATAAATTTTAGATTAAAAAAAAATAAATTCTGCGTAGTACGCTCGTATCAGAACCATCGACTCTTAATTGCTTCTCCTTATTTTGACTAAGTAATTTAATGACAGCAATTTCAGAACATGTTCAAAACTCGGCTTAATGGAAAATCGATTTAAAATCTTGAATAATCTATATCAGAGATCGCAACCTTATTTCCAATTAAGAGTGTCATCCTGTATAAGCAGCCTGTGAATAATTCATGACAACGGCTTTCTTACCTTAACCCGTGGCGACACGCCACCAACAAGAAACTGTCAAGATGCAAATGCAATTAACATCGCGAAGTGCTTTGCAAAATAATTATAAACATCTAAACCTCGATAAACTGAGCAACATATATGCATACTCAATACATATGTGAAGGCTCAAGTTGTTAATGTTAATAATGTCGAGCATGTTAGTTGTTTTATAACGTACATATACTTTTCTTATTAAAAATTTTAAAACATTTTGCGCCACAAGAAATAAGTGTGTAGAATAAATAAACCGTGGAAGATTAATTCGACATCTTAATCACCTGTATGGTGTTTACTTTACAATTATTTACAGCTAGTAGCAGATACGACTTTTTGGCCTAACATGGCAGTGTAGGTCTGGCATATTTTTGTATACCTTTGTTTCCGAAACACATCTTTCGTTTAACAGCGACTTATGTTCAGAGAAACGTTAACAAAATAAGCACCTCTGTATAAACACACACTGCAAAATACTTAAGATAATTAGGAATGAACAATGAAGCTGATGGTTGAACTCGAGAAGTGGTATTACCGAAAAAACGATAGCAGGGAGAAATCCCTTCCAGATACTGTATTTTCTAATTCTTAATGCGAAATTTTGGTTCAAAAAAAATAAGTGGCTTAATAAATTGGAAATAGTTCACCCCTTAACTTCTCTCTTACAATCAGTTAAATGTTGCCTGTCAGGGGCGCGCCTAGGTACTTGCCACCAGGGTGGGAGCCTTAATTTGCTGCTCCCTTATAAAAAGACATTTTTTTAAATATAACTTGCTATTTTATATTAACAAATAAAACATACAGGTTGTTTTGAAAAACATGAACCCCCGTTCAGAGGCTTACCTAAAAATAAAACAAAAATTTCCTATAAACCTGTGTTCGTAACAGCTTAGTTTTACAAAATTTTTTTATAATTATTACAACAAATTTCAAAAAGGTTTGGAATATTCTATTGAAATTTCTCATGCCTTATAAGGCTATAACCCCTTTGGCTATAATTAACATCCAAAAATACCATCGGCAGCGTACGTATGGATAATGGTGTCATTAAAAAAAATAAACAACAAAAAGTAAAGAAAAACTTAAAGACAGATTTTATTCAGATTGCAACAAATAAATCAAAAATTGGAAACAATGGCGTGCGTACATTTTTATTTATTTTTTAATCGACCTCATTACCTACACGTACGCCTTTGGTGGCATTTTAGATTTTATTTATAGCCAAAAAGGTTACATGGCATAAGAAATTCGATAGAATATACCAAACCGTTTCTGAAATTTTTTGAAAAAATTTTAAGGAAAAAATTTTAACACCTTGTATCTCGAAAACTGTTGCGGACACATGCTTTTAGGAAATGCTCAGAAATTTGCCCCTAGTTTGTTACAAATTAAATTATTTAATTAGATTGAAAAGATAAAATGAAAGCACCGAAACTGTTTATAATCAGTCAAATTCACATTAAATAAATATGCACAGGAAGAATATTTACGAAAGCACGAAATAATTTTTAGGTAAACGAACTGCCTCCGAACTGGGTCTCGTGTTTCTCAATACACCCTGTTTTAGAAATGGGAAGGTACATTTAGAAACATCATTTTTATTTAAATTAAATTATATTTATACAAATACATGTCTTAGGCATATTGTAAAATCCGTTATTTTATAAAATGCCTAGTCATTTTCAAAATATCGGCATTTTGTCAAACGAGGCTTTGGTTTACGTCATGCCGTAATAATATCAGCCATTTTCATAAAATGCTGATCAAATTATGAGTAGATGACATATTTTTAATTTTGCCTGAAATATTTCAGGCGTTTTGTAAAACGCCAAATAGGCTGTTCCAGTCAGAGTAAAGGAAATGTATTTATTTGCACGATGAAATGTAATAAATGCACTATAAGTTTTTAACAACTGTTCGATATTGATATTCTTTTGTTATGTACACGGTAGAATGCTACTGTTTATGCTTCCTGGGATGTTTTTAGCGATAATGGTAGCGCCGTAGGCCCATCAGCCTACACATGGTTTGCAAAACGGCAGCACTGACCGTGTATTTATTGTTTTAAATGCGGCAAAACCTACATACATACCTGTACCTATCAGGATACTCGTAAAAAATCATGTTTGTGTTTCTTGGTTGCCGTCTTCGTCCCTTAGAATGATTTAGCACTTTAGATTCAAAATGAAAACTGACTCTAAAAAATCAAGTAACCTTATTTTAAAAATAGTACAGGTGTACTTACAACTGTCTCAAGATTCCAAAAATGTCAAAATATACAGGGTGTTTCGTTTGCAATTCTAAAGTTGTGGTCATTTTTGGGGTAAGTGGAAGTCAAAAAATTTGTCAAATATGTTAAAATGTGATATTTTGGGCACATGAAATGAGAAATAAAATTGTGAGTAATAAAAGTTTTTATTAACTTCTACTAGGTCTCTTAAATTAATTTATTAATCTTAAAATTTGTTAAAATTTGATTTGCTCGGATGTTGGATGCATTTATTACCCCCCGGTTGGCACATCCCTGTAGCTTGTTTTTGTACTATAAGCAGTAGAGGCTTCCAAAACTGCTAGTAAAATCATAGTTACTGAGTTTGATTTATAATTATTGCGTTAGCATGATAAAATTCGTTTCTTCCAAACTACCGAATAAAAAATTAAAGCATCCTCTAATCAAAGGGTGTCGACAAACTTTATCACATATTCTGCTACTATTTTAAAGTAATTGTAAAGATTGTTTCAAAGTCTATGAAAATCTAAAAAAAAATATATAAATTGTTGCAGGCAGGATATTTTACATTTTTATCCTTTAGAGAAGAATTTGGTATGAACTTGTATCATACAGTTTAAATTTAAACTTAAAACTTTAAGAAATGAACCAATTGTCTATTATTTTCTAGACAACAGTTTTGCAATAGAAAGAATTTTTAATACAGTAAAAAGGGTACACAATTTAGGATTGCGTTCTTAACAGACGTTGAAAGGTTTGTAACAACGAACAGTTATTGTTTATTTGATACAAATTCGATCAGCTATCACAGCAGTTTTTAAATACCCATGTTCTTTTAATGAAGAAGAGACCACCACTAGTGATCTTTGTAGGTGGCTGGTGGGTGACGTCAGACGACCAGATGGTTGCCATTAGCAGACAAGTGTGAAATCTAGTAGGCCATAGCTTCTGTATTATTTACAGAAGGCCATTAGGGTAATTAGTAACTGGATATCGCAATTACAGAAAATGACGCCTGAAAAAGAGTCTTATGCATTCGTAACGAACGTTTTGTGGTTAGGGATTTTACTATTTAATAAGGAGCACGCTTCTTTTCAGCTTTCACAGTTCATTCATTATTTTTATGAATATCGTGCCGTTTCCGCTTTATATTTAGTATACCTTTGATGCTGTATTATTCCTTCTTTTATGTATTATTTGGGGTATAATTATACACAATTTGTGATGCTATTATGTGTTCTTTACTAATGGGCATGTTGTGCCGTACGAGAAGCAATTAAAAATTGACGAAAATGTATTATTCATTACCCATAATGTACCGTATATGCTCAGCAATTTACCCCTAGTTTGTTACGAATTAAATTATTTAATTAGATTGAAAAGATAAAATGAAAGCACCAAAACTGTTTATAATCAGTCAAATTCACATTAAGAAAATATGTACAGGAAGAATATTTACGAAAGCACGAAATAATTTGTTTGTATGTACAAAAAAGCGCACGTTAAACTAAAAGAATGCAATGTAATGATCTACATTTTCGGTAATAACATATCTTTTGAGCGTCGATTCTTATAGATCGACGCTTTTTACAGAAGCCAGGGCCCTTTTAAGTAGATTGAAAGTGGATATGTTACAAATGTCGATGAGGCAGTTTAGACACAAAACAGCCCCTCTTTTAGAAATTACTTTTATGCAGAATTTATTATCAAATGCTTTTATAAAATTATGCCATAATTGTATTAGAATATTTCAATATATTTACATTTATTACAGCTACGGGCGCAGCAAAGTATATGCATTACAGGGTGTGTCAATAACGACGCCCCAAACTTTAGTTTAGTATTTTTACTTATTTTTGTTTGAATAAGTGGGCCAGAAGTTGTCTCAAATGGGGAAGGTCGGGCACAAATATTTGTGTTCTTTACGTTTGTTTTAAAAATTGTATTGTTAATATAAAAATATACAAACAGGTACTCTTGCGGGAAGTCTTAAAATCCCACGGTTTTTGATTTTCGTGAAGAACCAAGTTGCCACGAAGGTCTGCGTATTTCCTTAAAATGTCCAAATTGTGAAGCTGCTATCCCACTGTAAAAATTCTCATATCTGTTTTTATAAAAATGACGTCATGAAATAGTGCCGTAGTATCCGATCACACTGTTAAAATATTTTTACAAACATTTATAATAATTGTTAGATGTGTTGCATAACTGTTTTGTACGAATGAACAGAATCAACACAGCACATATGCTTCGCTGCCAACAACGTTAACGCGCACGCTTTCATCAACAACCAATCAAAACGTTCTATTTTGTAAAAATATTTTTGTACTTACCCAGGAAAAATAGCAAAAAGCACTGGACCTCTCAGGCATTTTACAAAATAATCGTCTTTACAATAATAAAATTTAATTTATAAAGTACCATTTCCGCGATTTTCATTAATTAAATGTTACAAATTGAAGACTAATCATTAATAATAAAATTCTTCAAAATTAAAAATATGAAATGTCAGTCGACAACTGCATAAAACAATTGCTTTCAACCTACTTTGTTTTTTAGCTACCTCTATTGGCTTGAAAATACAAGCATTTGCTTGAAATTCTAAATTACTAATTATTTTACTTTATTAATGTATTTCTGTTCGATACAAAAAATATTGTACAAACTTTATGCGAGGAAGCTTAATTCGCGCATATGAAGGCATTCGCTCGCTAGCGCTCGCTCCTGCTTCAACACAGCGCTCCTGCGGGAACATTGCTTTCCCGCATTTGGTTTGTAAATAACTATTTTACGTGATAACGTGACGTCACATAAATGCAGTCTGTCAAAATATTTTTATGATTCCATCAAAATAACTACACCACACCATCACAATCGTTTTATAAAAACAAATACGAGAATTTTTAAAGTGGAATAGCTGGTTTAAACAGTTACAGCTACAGCTATGAAAGCGGAAAGGGGAACAGTCTCAACCTCTCAACAGTCCAGACTATTCTACAAGGAAGCGTTTCCGAATGCGAATTCATGTTTATATGATTTTATTGCTTTTTGAGAAATATATTTAAGAAATTTCCAAAACTTTGAAAAATTTGTATTTGAAAAACTCCCGTATGCAGTAATATTGTGCCCCCTTTAGAGTTACTTACCTAATCAATCCTAATCTTCCTACTCGTTCTTGAGTAATAAATCTTTACAGTCAAAATTTAAAAAAAAAATCGTAACAGCTATCATTTTGAAGCTAGAGAATTAGGAACAAAGTTTGAATTTTCCTAAAGGTCTGCTATCAAATCCCGATTAAAAAACGTCACAAAATTAGGTTTCTGAAAACAATCCTACCAAAGAAACATGTACGGATAACTTTCGTTTGGACATTTTTAAAAGGATACTTATTAATACTAGTGTTACCCCAGCACACAATGCACTGACAGACAGCGTTGACAGAACCGGCGAAATGTCAAATCACGTGATGCATTAGTTCCAATAATGACACGCGACGTTATTGTAGATGGCGCGCGTGTAGCCGACCTTCATATATATTATAAATTAAAATAATTATTATTAAAAAATCGACGTAGAGTAAAAATATAAAAATGTTTCATGTTCCATCTGTGGATAGAGACCTTTCATTAAAAAAAAATAGTCCAAATTGGTGAAGCGGTAGCCGCTGGAGGACCCGGAGAAAAAAACCTTTTGTGCTTTTATATATGTATGAATTCTCAATGATTTTTGATTCTGGAGATATGCGAAAACGCACGTACCACATAAACATTTTTTGAAAAACAATTTTTTGTGTTCCTCGTGTTTCAGAACATTTATTTCCGTCATATCCGCAAAACTCAAAATTTCTATTAAATCAATATTGAAAGTATAGGCACGTGTAGGAACATGTACAGCATTCAAGTTTATAAATTTTCGAAACTTTTTGTGAAATATACAAGGTATTCAGTTCTTGCGTATTCTTAAACCATTACAGTCATATAACTTTTAGTTATTTTATCTCGAAATAATTCTTTTAGACTGAAGTTTAGCAAAATATGCAAAGCTAATAAATAACACTGCAGCGTCGATGTTATTGGCCGCGCAGTGGCCACAGCAGACGGTATGCAAGTAGTTCGAATTGCGTTGAACAGCCGCCGTTTATTTAAGATTTTTTTTTGTTTGCGCATTAGTTATGTTAAAATTGCAATATAATACATACAGTGAGTTTTTCTTTTATGTATACATAACAGCTATGTATACTGTTATAAAAAACATGTCAATGCATTGTTTTACTGCAAGCTATAGGAAACCAACTGTACAGAAAATAATAGAGAGAGAAACGTTATTCCTCATAGTGTGAGGTTATGTTCAATAAGTATGTTTATGAATAAACCTAAAATTATTTAAATATCAAAATTTTTTTAATAAAACTATTATTTTAAAAACATAAAATATCAACAATACACAAATTTTATGCAAAAAAAACTAGTTGCTATTAATTTGATATTAAATAATTTGATTACTGTTTCCACAACAGACTATTCTTTTCAAAAATTGAAGCTTTGAAATGTAGTGTATAGTTGGTTGCCTACAGATTGCAGTAAAACAATGCATTGACATGTTTTTTTTTTATAAAAGTATACATAGCTGGCATGTATACAAAAAAGAACTCACTGTATGTTTAGTGTAGCATTTTGAATAAGTTGTCTTTGGGATATGACTTTAGGTTACACAACTATGGTCGTATTATAAAAAAAATCTAATAAAGCAGGCCCAGTTTGTATACAGGATTGTCTGCCTGCACAGGGGTATTTTATCCTTATTCTCAATTCTATTATTAGACTGCTGGCTGCCATTGTGGATTTTCGAACGCCAACATTCTTTTTTCTTCTGGGCGACATTTTAAATTTTCATTCTGATTTTAACGATCTATCACATTTTGCATTAATAAAACTATTTTAATTAGTTTTTTTATTAGTCGATATTTTTTCAATACCATACCATTAGATTATTTCAGTATTCGCTTAAAGTTTAACGTAAAAAATATGACCGGTGCAGCTGTTGCAGTTGCCTTTCTGGATATTGTTTTAGATATCTTTCCAACGAAATGTTGCAATTTTTATTAGAATGTATGTATCTATGTATTAGAGAAGATGTATACGTTAAAGTAGTACATAAAATAGTGTTTTGTTTTACTGCCACGCTAAACGTTTTGTTCATGGCCTGCTATAAAACTTTTTAAGATGATGTAAGTCTAATATAAAAATCCTGCTACCGACAACTATACTATAATAATTATGAACAATATTCAATTTCATGCTACAATCTTTTTTGACACGAATAATTAAAACATGTTCGGATGACCTGAAATATTTCATATTTTTTAGAAATACAAAAACAAAAGTTTTTTTTAATATTGAAAATGTACATTTTTTGGGAGACTTTTTGCCGTATTCAACTGTAAATAACATTAAATTGTGTAATTTCAATTATACTAAGGACAGTATATCGATTAAAAAGAAAATATTGCTACATGCTTTACTGAAAGCAATTTATATTTAAGTAAATTATTGTATAGCTATGCCTTCATAATTAGACTACATTTGACGCTAAAATTCAGTCACTTTAGTATAGATGGTTAGAATGAAAGTACGACCTTTTGGTTGTAAAACGTTGCTTATTAGCAATCTCGCCAAATTGTGAATTGTTTGGTAAATAATTTCCCTAATATACTACAGTATAAAGGCTTTACAAATGTAAATAAAGCTATAACATTTATATTATGATGAATGATAAGGAAAGGCATCAGTGTCCATATATTTAACGAAGGTTTATGTTAAAAAAGGCCGAGGATGCAAAATTAGGCAATAACATAACCACATTGTAAGAAATGTTTGACCGTCTCTCAAAAGTTTTGCCAATACTATTCCGACAGCAAAATCGTTTTTATTAACGCATTTATGATGGATAGTTAAGAAAGGCGTTAGTTATCTTTTACCTTATACAAGGTTTAAGTATTGATGTAAATAGTAAATATTTTTCTCAATAACTTTCTAGTTATTTTCCGTTATTGTAACTGTACCTCAAAATAAATTTGTTTTATTTATAAACATTGGAGTATTACAAATTGTGCTAATTGTGTAAGCTTTTAAGATATATTAGAATAGCACAGGAAGAATTATACAGTATGGATTAAATTTGTGTACATTGTTAAAATACGATTAAAATAACTAGTGGGGTGTTTACCACAATTCATGTAGATAATTAAAGTGCCATTTAATACTTTTACTGTTACACCAGTCATTTATTATATTTTAGGGGACGGGACCTGACCAAACTGTTATATTATTGACAAACATACTATTGATGTAAAGGCGGACACATAAAGGCAAATATAATGAATATATACTTCGATGGGATAAATTCGAAGTACTTTTGTGCATATAAATTATTATAAAATTTAGTAGTTTCCTAATTACTTGATACTATTACTGAAATTAAGCTATTCCGTTTTAGTGTTTGTGTAGTAGTTTGCAACTTCTGCATGTAGAAAGGTACTTCAATATTACTTCATTCTTTATTTTTTTTGTGTTAAATTCTGCATTAAAAACGTTGAAATTTTGAGTCAGGTTAGGCTAGAAAAAACATTTTATACTGAAATACTGAATGTAAATCTTTAATGTACTGATTATATTCATATCGCATCTCTGTAGTGCTGATTCAACAGTATGTTCAATTTATTGGCAGTGCATTGCTCTTGAGTAAAATTTTTAATCATTATGGTTGGAATACCTGTGCAGTGTAGACACGCTGAAATTCTTATTTATCTTTATCATACTACATATGAAATACACGTTTAACTGCGCTTTTAACAATTTTTGTTTGCTAAATTTTTAAATTTAAACATGATTTTTCGTTTTATGATTTTAATTGTATTGAATTCTATTTTAAAGTTATTCCGATATTAGGTTATTAATTTTAAAGAATTTGCTTATTCTGCCAAACCAACGTTAAACGTAATTACGTTATTATACAGCTTATTGTAGGTTCACAATGAAAATGCTTATAGAATATGCCGGAAGCGTCAAGTTTAACTGAATCCAGCTGTGTTGATGTTGATCTAAGTGAAAGCAGTATCATGTAGAACAATACAGATGCAAAATTTATCTGAAAATAATACACATAAAGGAATTAATGTCTTTAAGTGTCGGGGCAAAAAGTGAGGTTCTGCTATCCATAAAGACGGGTTTCAGACAAAATATGGAAGAATGTGGAGTGGATTGAATTCTTTTTAGTTGATTACAGCAGTCAATTTGGATAATGGGTAGATGTTTGATATATGCACAGGCTTTAAGTGTATTACAGATAGTGATAGGATAGTCGTAGTATTGATGACGACCGACAGTCCATTTTATTATTGCAATTCGTGTTGTTCTTATTTCTAATACAGTAAATGGTTGGTTCTTGTATTAGCACTAAAAGCAGTTTGAAGTCTCAGAAAACTTGGCAACTTGAAACTATGAGCTTTGCTTTACTTGTTCTTTCCTGATGTTTAAAGTGGGTGAGTGAGTAGTCGGAAACTGTTAAATTTTCAAGAAATTTTATATGAAACTTTGCACTTGGAGTGCACTAAAATTAAACGAGGTTAAACCTAAAATTTTATTACGAAAATAATGCAAAGTAAGGATAACTATGGTTAGGTGGGCATTCAATAGAATGGCCCTTATAACTTATTTTAGACTTTGTAAACTGTTCTAGTTACGCCACTGTCTGCATTGTTATTATTATAATTTCATAAAGAAATGATAATAATCATTACCGCATTGATGACGTATGCCAAGAAACATATCGGTTTGGTTGTTCAAAATAGATAAATTGTTTTCTCGATTCAATTTGAGAACGATGAAAATCTAAAACAATTATATGAAGACAATAGAAAAGTAATGAAAAAATAAAATAAGAACTGCTTCAGTAACGATCACAATTTCCAATAAAAACAATATCACTAAAACTCAATAAACTCCGTAATATCGCGGAACAATAAGATCCAAGCCACAATCACATAAAGTCAAATACCAAATTGAATCCAGAAAATTATTAATGAAACAGAACAGACAACGGTTATCAGAATTACAAAAGACAGAGAAGAAACACACGGAGCTTGCTGCTTCTGGGTGCAAGGGCGAGACGGATATAAGCGAAGGGATTCTAGGGATCATGGTAGGCTTTCAATTAGTTTTTTGATTGATTTCGCAGCTGCCAGAAGCGCTGCTTAATTGGAAGCGTTGATTACCACAAGGCCTTCTTTGATGTTCTCTACAGATAATTGGTGTGTTTAAGATTGATTATGACTTTTGTTAATCAATTCGACGGTCGTTGCTGCAGATTATTGAAATTGAAATGAGCTTGTTCAATCAAGATCCGTGATTTATTCAGCACCAGGTTAATTAATATACAAGGCGTTGGGAATTCGATTTTCACAACATTCAGCACGATTATCTAAAGTCAGATTTCTAAATTTTAAATCTCCGACGAACACAGAAGATACACCGCTTAAGTTTATTACGTAGATAAAGCGAATCGTCGTATTAGGTAAATTATTGCTGGCATTCCTTTATAATATAAACAGTTAAATCTATTAGCAAACCAAATTTTATGTTGGATTTTAGCAGTCGTGATTCAGGATCGTGGATTTATATAAAAGATTTAGTATTTCTATTATCATACACATAGTTCAAATTTGTGGTAGTTATAAATTGAGAATTACATAATTTTAAAACAAAATGAATTACTACGATTAGAAATAACAAGTAGTTTCAAAAAACTAAAACGCCATGTTATGGATTGTCGCATTAACTATCAATATATTTACATAAAGTGGTTCAACTGCAGAAATTTTATGTATTTTTTTGGACTACGTAGTTATTTAATGCTAGCAGAACTCGTGGGCTACGTCCCACGCCTTTTTGGTATTTTTTTACATAAAATAAGTATACTTTATTAATTTTGGCTATTTCTATGCTTTCATGACTACAGTTTAGATTATTACGTCTAATTTTTCGTTTTATCTATTTTGGTACTATTTTTATTAGGTTTAGCATCAAAGTGAAAAATCAATTTCGCTGCCATCGGCAATACAAATTAAATACATTTTTGATTATAAATTCGTGTTCTCGAGGTCCGTAAAGTACATCTTTAATTTTGTAAGAGGAACATTTTTGTTAGAAGTGTAGAATTTAAATATATTTTATTTAAACATTACAGCTAGTAGATTACCAAATGTTAAATATGTTTCAGTTACTTGCGTTAAAGTGGAAAGATTTTTTTCACTTTTTACACAACATTAACTGACAATAGTCACGTAGCTCACCCACAGAGAATTGTATTGAGAAACTCATGGTTTGCTATTGCAGCAGCCAACATTATTAAATTATTAAAAAATTGTTACACTGCTTTTTCAGTATATTATATTAATTTTCTGTTATTAAAAGAAATAGCGGAAGCCGTGGTTTACGGCCCACTTTTTTTTGGAAACTACGTTTTTAAAATAATAAATAACCTGTGTCGAGGTGTTAGACATTTTCCACATATTGTGGAATCGGCGAAGTCAACAACCGGACTGAATAAGTGTAACTACTAACTTAAATTAAATAATTGTTCCACTAAGTAATAATGCGTTTGTAGCCATATCCCTACCCCGCGTTATTGACCTCAAATAATCTTTAAAATAAATGGACCTGGAACATTCCTTGCTATTGGCCCCGATCGTTAGTGTTTGAAATTGTAATAGTCACATTTGGAACTCTTCCAATAGCAGAAACTAACGTCTGTCCTTGATTCATTTATAGGTGATTGTGTCTAGAACTTTTTTTAAATGTCAGTGGTACTGCAGTACCGGAGGGTAATACAACTACATTTTTCATCTTGAAATCTCAGCAGCAATGCCATTTGTACGTAATCCTTGTTTGAATAAAATTATATTTGATTGGAACTTTGTTAGCATGTTCTGACTTACGTCTCTTTCCAGAGTCGTGTTCAGTACTGCGCTGTGCCAGACCTCGTAGTAAGTAAAGACCCAGGGTTGAATAAGTGATTCGTCAGCCCAACATGTGTTCTCCCCGCTGAGTGTGATGTGAAAATGCCAGCTATTGTCACATTATGTATAATCATATACACAACAGATCGTTGACTTCTAATTTGGTTAATTTCCATCGAATTCAGTATCGGTTGACTGTACAAACAAATTTGAATCCCATGCACTGGATGCGTGAATAATTAGTTGAGACAGGCGGAAGGGATCCGTATTTAATATACAGATATAGATTATGTTTTTGTAAGACATACATGTGCTTAGAGTTTTAGTCGAAACTTAGATTACTTTCTTTGAACTTAAAAGCCACACTCTTATTCAATATAGCATCATGACAAATTTCATTTCATTTTTAAATTCAATAGTTGTATCATTCAACCAGTTTTTACGTGCAATCAAATTAAGCTTCAAAAAAATTCTTGTATACCGCATTTTTGCCAATCAATAATTTATACCGCGTAGAATTGGCCAAACAGTGACATCCACGACACGCCGGGCGTTTTTTTTTTGGAACGCACGATATTTTATGTGTTAAATACTATTATTTTTATTAGCGAATACTTGATCTTGATATGAAGAAAAATATATTATTTGCAAACCCGATAATAAAGAAATGGCTGCTGACTTCCGTAGACTTGACGGAAATGTTTACAACGCCATAATTAATTATTAAAACTCAAAAACTGCCACAATTATGTATTTCTATTATTTGTCATATCGTGTGAGCAATTGACTATGCACATATGATTGGATTAAACCAGTTACAAAGCTACTACAATGAAATATATTTTTTTTTCAAAGTTGTGTGCGAAAAGCTTTTTAGGTAGGTAATAATTTCAGTTTAATAAATTACTTAATTTGTAATTAATCTGATATGTTTTGTGTTTGTAAGTTAATAATTGCAGAAAAAAGGACAAAACACGTCGCTGGTACAATAAGTGACTGAATAACATTGTTTTCGCAACAATTAAAGAAAGAAAAGAAGAATTAAAAAAAAGGTAACGCCTAGCGGCAATTTGAACTTGCGATTGCCTTTGCATTAGGATGTTGCACAGTATCTGTAAGCATAGTAGGCAGCGAGAACTTCAACTAAACTGCACGAAAGCAAGGTGACCGCCCTACGACCAATTAGATATTGCGCTGCGGGCATCGGAACAAAGATCGCTATAAACAGTTTATTAAAAAAGTTATCAAAATTATGCCAAGAATAAAACATATATTTTAAAACTAAAACGTATTGATAGGCGTACCTAGAATCACGTAACCTCTCAAACACGCGTTGTCGCTATTAAAAAATATCGTTTTTTTTTCTTAATTTTAAAAATGGCTTAAAGTTAATCTTTAAGCTAGTCTTTTGAATTATTTATAACGATTGGCGTTTGCGTTTTTAAATAAATAATTAATAAATTTTACATTTTTCATAAATTCTTGGAGAACGTCAGAGTAAACTTTGGGACATTACAAGTTTTTAAAACCTAGCATTTTTATATTCCGTCAAATTTTCAGCATTGTTTATGCCCATTACAAGCTATAAATTAATAAGATAATTTTTATTGATTGGATATTTTATTTTTCAGTAATCGGGTATTGAAGTCACAAAAATTTATAGCAGTCTTTGTTGCAAATATACCTACAACGTTCTGAAAAATGCGTTTGATTTGCCTTTGGATGCTCTTCAACTCTGTGTTTTAAAATTTACAAAAAACCTTTTTACAAAAAAATTAGACAAAGAATATGTCTAATTTCCGTTTCTTGTTCCAGTTCCGGTTGAAAACAGTTACAAAGAACGAAGCTGCTTCTAAAAAACTTTCACACACTAAATTTGATAAAAATCGGTTTAAGGGTTCCGGAGATAAAGGGGTACGAACGCACCACCTACCTACAGACAGACGTTTTTTAAAATTGCTTTTTTGTGTTCCTTGGAACCCAAAACGTGTATTTCCGCTAAAATTGAAAATTCGAAATTTACACAAAATCGTAGCTTTCTATACTTCAGTAAAGTATGGGAAAGTAAAAATGGAAACTTGAACATAAGGTTTTGCAAGAAAACCACTCTCGTCATCAAATCGAAGAATTCTTTCGTCAAACGTGGATATAAAGCTTTCCACATCTAGGTAGTTTTCCAAGTAGAGATGTTAAAACTAATACTCGACCAGCAGACAATTGTCTAAAGCCGTATTATTTGAATTTACTCAACATTCGAAGTTTGAAATAGCGGTTCGAAAGCGGTCCCTGATCAATTTCACGCCAATATTGTCCCGTCTGTATCGCTATCCCTTTTTGCACTACAATCAGTTGTGTTTATTCGTTTCGCTCTCACCCTCATTCGTCACTTAGTTCGTTTAGTGCCACTTACTTCACTTCTGCTTTGCTTTCTTCTTCTTCCGCTTATTTATTTCAGATTAGACTCATTCAATTTATCATCTCATTACCCACTCACAGGGGCGGACTCGTGGTAATTTATTGTTTATTTTTACGAAAAAATGATGAACACTCAACCACCAACTTTTTTCGTAAAAATTGCAAATATACTAGTGCTTAATTAAATATTAGAATTCCTAATAATACGTTTGCGGTCATGAATGTTAATGAAAGCAAACAGTATTAATTAAAAGGAAGCTGATAATGATCAAGGGGACTCGGTATGCACCACCTAAGTTGTGTCTCAGTTAGAGGATTTACTGGAAAGTTAAGGAATCGCAAATCTGAACTCGAAAATGGCGCTGTAATCGTCTTAAGCGGGTTTTCTTACAGTACAGCACAATAATTATATTAAAGTTCTAACGAATACGTTTTTCGGTTTTTGACTTAACAAACTTAAAACGTCTAATTTTAAAAATTGAGACATAGTATTCTGTAGTATGTGGAAGAAACTGCTATTGAAATTCTCGCTGTGGCGGTTATAAGGTGTTTAAACCTAATTGTTTTGAAGAATGAATATTCAACGTAATGGAATTTCTTAAAATGTGTTTTGCGGATTTTTCCTTAAAAAATTAAAAGTTGTTGTTTGTGAGTCCTTGATTATACCTTTTGAATAAAGAACAATAATTTAATGATAAGAACCGAGTCGCACTCCAAAGTATCCGAAGAATAACCCTGTTAATTAAGTTTGTCACTTAACAGTACACAGGCAGAGCAAATTTAGGTTTTTAATTATTTTTGTTCAGCATTTCCTCAGTTAGTCCATTATATAAAATTTAATTAAGTTTCGCCGGCCTTAATTTAACGCTACTAATCAAGTATAAAGTTTTTTCGTTTAAAGTACTGCTCGTTTGCAGTCAGAATTGACGTACGTGCTTGGAAACTTAACTCATGTATTTTTTAATGGCACCCTTTTATTTATTTTCTCCTTAATGAAGTCTTTTTAAAACATTCAGTTTAGAAGAGTTTGGATTACTTTACGGTAATGATCGGCACGCTATTCTTTGTTTCGTGCTTTCTGTTAGCTATCGTTTGAAAATTTAATAATTTGTTCGGCGAATAAACAGTTGCCTCTGTTCATTTATACATCCAAATAGGTTGTCTTTATTGTATCTGCACTCTGTACTTATTCATAGATTCAAGTTTTTTTTAACACGAAACATATTATGTAAAATCATTCGATTTAGACATACGCTAGCACTTCTTTAAAAAGAAAATCGTACACAGTCAGACTATATAAACATTAAATTGCATACTGGAAATTGTTTCTTTGAAATTCATTGAGTACGTCCTGCAAACGAACTCAGTTAATATTCTGTGTAATAATCAAATATTTATAGAAAGCCAGGATGATAACCTATTAATTTATTTAGGGTAAGGTGGGGCAATGAGGTCGGTCAAATAACAATAGAAATGTAATTGCTTTAGATTACAAGGAAAAGTTAAAAAACAGTGTTTTTGACATATTCATTAATTTGTTTATTTATTTCAAACAATAATGGGGCTGTGCGTAAGCACAACTCCATAAATCCCGTCCCACCCGGGCTCAGCGCACTTAGCGCTATTCATCGGTCTAACATGCCCCACCCCGAAAAAACATGCAACCCAACATACACAACACATATAACATCCATGGACACGCCGCTGGGTTAGACTTCTTTAAAAAAATTCGACCTGGAGAGAAGTAGAACCTACTGCCGTTGGAAATCTAGCGCTAGAGCTTGAGACTCTAACCACTAGACTACCCGTTGGTCGTGACATATTCAACTAAAGACTATTAAAAACCAAATATATGACAAAAGATTTAGGTACTTTTATGTTTGCTTAATTCCTTCGTGATTTTTTGCATAACAGGGTGTTGATTGCAACTACTGTACATAAAAAGATATTAACGCTTATAGGCCGCTGAAAGCAAATCAATGTTTCGGAGGTATTGCTCCTCTTCAGAGTATCGTAGCCTGGGAGGAAAAATTGGAAAAAGAAAAAAACACAACAGGGTAGGTACCAATACACACATCCCAAAATTGTACTTTCATGACTAACAGCAACTAATTTGCCGATTGGTTGTCAGGCTTGCAAATTAGTGGGTGTTAATCATGAGGGCACAAATTTGAGATGTGTCTTGGTACCTCTACCCTGCTGTGTTTCTTTCTTTTTCCAACTTTTCCTCCCAGCTACGCTACACTGAAGAGGAGCAATAACTCCAAAAAAGAATATTATATTGTGAAAATAACGGTAGTTTTTTAAGATATATTTATTTATCGTTGGCTTATTTTTGCTGCTGCTGCTTATCACCGCCACATAAATTATTGCCGATTCTTTTAAGTAGAGATCTTCATCTTGAAAACATCTATCTACAGTTTAACATATTTTCCGAAAGATGGCACATCCACAAATTAATGCATCTACCCCGTGCTTCAACCTGCTCCGGTACCGAACTCCGACTCCTTGGTCAAAGGAAAATGTGCATATCGTTGCACCACCGGCGCTGGCTCACTAGAGTAGTTGTTTTCCGGTTTGGGGTGCAACGAAATGTTGCTGGAAGAAAAAATTTGGATAAATGATTTCTATATTTCAATTTTGTTGCGACCTACAACTGGTCTGTAGCCTAAAAAGTAAACAAAATTAAGTTTACTTAGAAAAAGAAATTTCTTGAAAGAAATCAATTTCTAACTCTTTTAAAGCTTTTATGGATCAAAATGTTGAAGAAGTGACGTTCAGTCTTTAAAGGTTTTTATTTTCTAATCAAATTATCGGTCACTATAAAAGGACATTGATTTCAATACTATCTCTTGCATGTAATTAACGATAGATTCTTAACGACAGTTCGATCAATTAATGGTCCTATCCATCATCAGGAAGTGTTATTGACTTAATGGAAATTAGATTGATCTGGTAACTGCACAATTCTATTGACACGGACGACCTTTTCTAATTAAGCGAGGGAAATCAGTGCTTTTCGTAAATTAGTTGATATTTCAGATCGTGTTAACAAATTGTGTTTGTGAATTTACTTGTACGATCAGAATTGTATAATGTATATGCATTTAAAATTAGTTGTTAAAAATTCTGTTTGAAGCTGAAGTTATTGGAATAATATTCGTTTATCAAATCGATCTCTAGTTGTGGGTTTAGTTGCATAAAGTTTACGCAGTGTCATGTAATCCCGAGAAAAGCAGTAGCAATATTAAATAATCTAAATTTGCAAGCGGTTTAAAGATAAGGGGAGATTTCGCCAAACATCGGATTATCTTAAAATGAGATCTCCACTGTTTTATGAAGCACGTCGAATCCGATGCAATTTATAACAGCTAAAACTTACGGCAATAAAAACTCGAATAAATCTGCGAGAAGTTAAAATTGGAGTGTTCTACGGATGACCATCCACAACTGTTTAATTTCCTTCTAATTACGGGAACAAAACATCCGCCCCTTCAGGTTTATTTGTTTCAGCTACTAAAACAAAGGATACTTTTCAAGTTTTTAATTAAAATTACAACCTATTTCGTTTTAGTGCCTTAAAAATTAAAAAATTCCTCCCAATCGCAATACTTTTTATATTCTGAGCTAATTCTGTTTTATAACTTGAATTTAAGAAGTCTAATAAAGCGAACCAGCACTGTGTCAATATTTGAAGCAGTTTTATTTATTGTTTGGACTTTCTATAAAATGACATTTAGCTCAAACGTGTTTCGATAATATCCACGTTATAAATCTAATTATATTTAAATCGCTTTGTCCTTATAAAACAAGTAGGAATGATGAATAATTTATTTAAAATTGCATGTAATTAAATAAATTAGCATACCATTCTTGATTTGCAAAGCATATGCATATATATGTATCCAAATCAAAATATTATTGTTTGCTTCTAGCATATACGACTAAACAGTTTCAACTTCATTGTTTCTGCTTTTAGTATACTATCAAAAACAAGGATACTACCCGTATTCCTCTGTTTAGATGCTTTAATTTTATTTATACCATTTGTAATTTTACTTTTTTATCTACCAATAAATAAAAATACTTTACAGTAATTCTTCTTAAGTATGTGTGCCATGGTAAAACACTACAAAATACCTTTCTAAATGTCAGTAATAATACTACTAATAATTTATTAGATAACTGTTTTTATTTATGCTAACAATTTGCTTTAAATTAATTAATATCAATACTGCAAACATTAAGTATATACAACTCAACAGTACGGTAAAAAAAAATAAACTATCGCAGTCGTCTATGAAACAAGATCGGCATGTCGATGATTAATTTGCAAATCATTAAACTATTATGGTAGTTGAGCTGCTTATTATTTACCGTAATTGTTCATATTTACATTTTTAATCAATTAGCAAGTGAGCAATATTAATTATTTTTAAATCTGTATTATTTTTATTTTACAAACGGACACGCTACTAAGTTATGCTCTAAAATATATCTTTCCCCACCTAACCGACTGGTTGGTTTCCAAGATACCAATGGTATGTATCTCCTATCGGACACTCTTTATATCAGCATTCCTCATTTAGCTTAATATTCTTTTATCAATTTATGATAGAATAGGAGCAACAGAGGTGTCTCATATTGGCTATTTTGTATAGCTTTTTTTAAATTATTTAGATAATTACAATTTTTTAATGTTTTGGTTACAAAATATTGTTATTCTTAAAAAAATACACAGATAAAATACTTTCGTTGAAAGTCGCTAAATCTAATAGTTTTCGACATATTAAATTTATGTAAAAAATCAAGTTTCCATAAAGGTCTGAGTGATTCTTGAAGATGCGAAAATAGTTCTCGAATGAATTTTGAGGATACATTGTACACATTGGATCAAGAAAAAGGGTTACTGTAAACTTAGGTGCGAGAACATGCTTTCTTATGGAGTTACATCCTCCGGAAGGAACAAGTCTGAATTCTTGAGATTTGTTAGACTGTCAGAGGATGTAAGTGCGGAACGAAACTGTCCTGATCTATAATAATACGAAGTTTTTTCATTGTAGTTATGTGCAGAAGAACTTATTTATCCTCATGGTAACTTGATTACTCACAAAAATTGAACTGCCTCGAAAACTGTTGCATTTAGCGGCTTTCAGCAAGAGCAAGTAGCTTTTGCTGTAACCAGAAATTAAAAAATTGTAAAGATCTGAAATGATTCAAAATTCCGAATCCGTCCTGAAAGTACGTTCTACATGTTATGAATCACCTTGTATATCTTAATAATTAATGGTGAGCGTACGGTTCTAAATTTGAACAGAACCGACAGCGTAACTTCTATAGTCGATATTTTCTGTAAACGTACCCAATCAAATTATTTATTAATTAATGTATAAGTATTATAATATCAGTACCTTTTTCTTGTTGGTTATTTTGGCGTAAACATATCGCTTTAGCTGCATTATTTGTTGCCTTGAATTCTTTTGTATGGTCGATCCAAAAGTTGAAAATATTTTATACCGACCCAGCGAGCAAAATTGGATGCAGGGACGTGCACCGAAACGTAACCGAAAAACAGAAAAAAAACGGAAAATCTTCCGAACTGTAACCAAGACGAAAACCGAAATTATAAATTTATTGAACCGTAACCGTATATATTTTAAGAATATACCTACCGGTATTTTTTCTTTCCGACAAATGTAGAACCGACGTATTTGTTTATTGTAGCAAATAACGACAAGTATTGTCTAAATCTTTTGATTGAACCTTAGGGTTGCAGCCAAAACAACGATTAGAAGAGTAATTAACTTGCCTAAATGCAACTGAACGGTTTTGCCGATACTGCGTACATTACTGCGCCTGTGGCGCTGCTATATAACTAAAAATTACAGGGGATGTAAACAGTAACATGTCACCATGTACACAATAACAAAAAATAATGATAACCTATATACCCTATTTTCAAAAAGTAGTGAAATTAAAATTTTAAATATTGTAAATTTTAAAAACCGAAATTTTAGTAGCAGCAAACTGTAACAAAAAACGTAACCAAAATTTAAAAAAATTTGAACCGTAATCGAAAACGAAAACGGTTCGTGTAATGAAATGTAGTTCAAGGTCACTTGACGATTGACTCTACTCAAGTGCATTTCTGTCAGTGTTCTATAGGATTGGTTCCTCTTCCGAAAAGTTGAGACAGGGGGAAGGGATACGGAATTTATATGTTGATCAAACCTTCAAATTACTTTTTGACTTTAACGTGAACTATTTGGTGCATAGGAATATTTTTTACATTTTTAATACCCCATGACTTCTAAAAACTATTAGAAGTTTATTGCAAATCTATGCATTGAAAAGTTCGAACTATTCTAAGAATTACAATCATAATTCGGAGAAAGTTTTGTTACATAAACTAGCTATCTTTTTTCAGTTTGAAAAATTTAGCTCAATAATGCAAATGGAAACATTTGAATTTGGTCTTAAATTGTAGTGTTAAACGGAGGTGTGTAAAATATAGATCAATGTGCACAAGTGTATAAATATCATGTTGTGTTATTCTTACTGTAAGATTTCAGTAAAAAATTTAGTAGCGAAAAGAAAATGAAAAAAAGTTCAGCGAATGGAACTGAAACACTGCACAATATGCCGTAAAAATTGATGAAGAAGTATCGAAATACGAATAAGAATAATATGGAACGCGACCTACCTTTTTCTTCACTTTACCACATGAAACGCGCTTTAACCAGCAGTCAGTAGATGGCGTTTTAAGTTCTATTTCATTGCATAACCAATCGGAACTTAGTTTATTCTCGCACAAATATATATTATGTAGTGTAACGTTGGTAGCAAGGAAATATGCTATCCTTTTATTGTAAAAATCTAGGTTTTCTTAAAGTGAAATGTTCAACAAGCCTAATACGATCAGCCATCTAGATTACTGATTCAATTTCAATTCTAGCTAATTATAATATTTGTCTTTTATTCTAAATGTTCTCAACATATATGTATATCGAGTGTAAACGAAACACTATTACCTTCTCGTTCTTCTTTATTTCTTAATTCAAAACGATGAAAATTAGATGAATATTGTATACTTAATTCTTGTTATTTGCTGCAAATTTTAATTTTTGTTCACTTCCCGTTTCACCGGAAATGATACCATATTTCTTGTTTTAATGTGGAATACTCTGTATATGTGTAGATTTGACAATTTTGAATAAATGTTTAAGATGCCATGCTTTATTTGGGCTAAAATTCCGCCAAAAATGCCATGGCTCGCATAAAATCGTTCTTATAAGGTAATATATTGGCAATTTAAGAAAAGTATCTAGTTATAGGTATTTTAATGATTGCAAGAAAAGCCTTTTTAAAGTACATAACGAGCCGATCCCGTTCTATTTGAAAAAGTCAAGTTGAAAAAAAAAACAAAACAAAAAAGGTTTTTAAGTAGTCTGACTTTTCCCACAGTGCAGCCCATAACGTTTAAATTACAACTTTCATTATTTTATTTCATATGCATCATTATACGCTTATAAGGATCCATATAGAGCGGTCGTAGCTCAGTGGTAAGTGCGCGGGCTGCCAATGCAGCGGACCCGGGTTCGATCCCCGGTCGGGTCGTTCTCCCTCGCAAGGCAACAGGAAACCAGCGAGGTGGATTTTTCCCCAGGAAAACCTCTTTGGAGAAGAAGTGCATGCACTTCCTGTGGTTCGGAGCCCACGTTAAACTGTAGGTCCCCTATGCCTGTCTGTGCAAATTATCTATCGCCGCGCACTAAACACAGACATAGGAGGGAGGTAGCCAACGCCCTGAATAGGGCTTGGCACTATAAGAAGAATTTTGGCTTAAAATTTTTACTAAAGAGTACGTAGAATTTTATTCTGATTTTAAGAATGTTAAAATATACAGTGTGCTTTATTTAAAATGTAAAATCTGGGATAATTCCCGCTGAAACCAAAAGTGCAAAAAATTAAAATTTACATTAAATATTGTAATTAATGTGTGTATTTTTAAACCATATCTCATTTTCTTAAATTATTAAATCAGGAACAGGAAGGAGGTGAAACATGTTTAGTTTAGACCCGATGCGATGTAACAAAAAATGTAAAAACCTGCAAGTATTTATTAAAACAATAGGTTAACTTATTACGAAATTAAAATAAATGAGGATTTTATTAAGCAATCAGGTCAGTATTTATACAGCGTGTAACAGACCACCCACGCACTATCTTTTACGGCTAAACCATTGAACCTGTATGAATGGGAAGAAAAATTTGTTAAATAAATCGTACCCGAGCTATTCAGTAAAACTATTTATAAATTTTTTGGGGCTTTGGAAAGAGTAGATGGGGGGGCTAGGGGGGTTTCTCGATATTTTCAAATACGAAGGTGTGTCAACTCACACCTCATTTAAAAGGTCTCTTTAAACCCAACAACTTAAAAAAAGAAAATATTGATAGCTCAAACCGTTTTAAAATGGCGGTTAATTATATCGAAATAACGGCCATTACAACCTTTTCCCAACCGCACATGAACTATTGTACCAAGAAAATTAGTTGTTGTTGTTGTTCCTTAGAGTCCTTTAATTAGCTTATAATGTTAGTACCCTTTCTCGTCATCAAAAGAGCAGGAACAGTCAAAAGATATTATCTCAAAAATTTTAAATAGTACGAGAGATCTAGCGATACTTCATTTTAAAGGTCTCATTAAACTGAACAATTTTTGTACTTAGAGTTTTTCGATATCTCTCACCGTTACAAAACGGTAACTCAATTTATAAAAATTTACTTTCTATTATGGGATGAACTCAACATCGCACTCGCAGCACTAAACCTTTATTACATGAGGTGGGAAACTATTAATGCGTGTATTGGTGTTTTTGTCGAATAGGATATGCACCGTGTCGTGATTATTGTAAATGTAAAATGGAGAGGGGGGTGATGTGGTGTCACAACTTGTTAGTTGGAAGGAGAAAATAAGAATGCGTGGTCGAGACAGGGAAGTACAGGGTATAATAAAGGTTTAGTGCGAGTGCGATGTTGAGTTGTCCAACTCTAACTCGTACGTGGATTTAAATGTAATGTGAATAGACTTTATAAATCAGCAAAAAAATTCTGTTTCACTGCCTTAGATGCGGTAGAGGGTGCGATTCATCCCATATATAGGAAGTAAATTTTTATAAATAGAACTGCCATTTTGTAACTGTGAGAGATACCGAAAAACTTTAAATACAAAAATTGTTCTGTTTCTTGGGACCTTTAAAATGAGGTATCACTTGACCCCTCGTCCTATTGAAGAGTTTTGAGATAATATCTTTTGACTGTTCCTGCTCTTTTGAGAAGGAACTTATTTTTTGTCCTCATGTGGTACAACGTTGAAAAGGTAATTTAATAGACTTTAAGGATCAGTACTAATTTTCTTGGTACAATAGTTCATGTGCGGTTGGGAAAAAGTTCATGTAATGACCAATTTTTTGATATAATTGGCCGCCATTTTGAAACGGTTTATGCTATCGATGTTTTCTTTTTTTTAAGTTGCTGGGTTCAAAAAGATCTTTTAGATGAGGTATGAACTGACCCACCTTCGTATTTGAAAATTTTGAGACCCCCCCCCAAGACTACCCTTTCCAGAATCCCAAAAAATGTATAAATATTTTTATTGAATACCTCGGATACGATTTATATAACATTTTTGTTATTCTATCCGTGTAAGTTTAATAGTTTAGCCGTAAAAGATAGTGCGTGGGTGGTCTGGTACACGCTGTATACACAAGGTTTACCAATTAGGGCATCTTTATTTTAATTTTGCAATAAACCATTTAGTTGCATTGGTAAATACGCCAACTGATTTTTGAATATCTACTAAACCTTTTAATTTTTTCAAATAACAATGTTTATTTTAATATCTTAAATAATGGACACAAAATAATGCTTTGTATTAAAAATAAAGACACCAAAACAACAAACAGGTAAACATGAGATAAAAGATCGAAATGTTAAAGGTTATCTATCGCCTGTTTGTTGAATTTTTATTAACATTCTATTCTGCTATAGTACTATCAGTGACCAGTGTAGTGTAGTACCTAGTGCTATTTGTAGTGCCTGGTGTTATAAGTTATAAGGCAAAAACAAAGTAGGTACAAGCGCTTTTCCAATTTTGAAAAATATATGAAATATTAACTTTTAAACAATTAATAAAACTGAAATATACATAAAAATTTATATAATTTATAATATTTAACTTTACTTGTTTTTCATTTAAAATTTTCATATACTTATTGTCTAAATTAGTCTGTCACTGAATATGTAAAGTGTAAGGGTAAAACAGTAAATTTCATATTAAACCCGCATTGTTTTACAAAAACAATATGTCAGAATAATATGTTTTCGTTTACACGTACTGGATTTGAAAGATAACCTAAATTACTAAGCTATTTTAATAAAAAAAAACAATAAGGAAGAAGAAATTAAAAAATGAAAATCTGATGTAAGCTTCGCAGGGGTGAAAATTTCTTTTTCATTTCAAAGTCAATATAATAATTGGTTTGGGCGTCATTTTAACCTGTATAATTTTATGAACTTTTTAATAAAATCAAAACACTGATACAATTAATAATTTTGAATTTTAATGCCTTTTTCTAGTTTCTGCTTACATTTAATTTTTGGTCAGAAATTCTTAAGCTGTAAGAAAATAAGAACGGCAATTAACAAAACCTTTAGTAACGTAGAATACTCGTCTCTAGGAGCATATAAAGTTTTTGTTACAGCAAGAAAGACGTAGCGATGTAAACTTTACGACTACACAGTTGAAATATTATGGTTTTACTACTGTGTTATTGCAACGACAAGTTTATTTCTACTTTCTAGCTTGCGTTTTGATTCGATATGAGCACTATAAGAAATCAAACTCACATTGTCGCGACATTTTGGCGTGCTTTTCTTAGTCGAAGACGCATCTTTTATTACTTAATAAGTGCTTGTTGAAGAACCCCCAATTTGGCTTTATGGTACGCATAAACGAAGTAGAATAGCATGAATATTGCGGTTATGTTACCTTAGCTTAGTGTTTTATTAACGGAGGCCAATTTCAAATAACTTTGAGTAATCAACTCACATGTCAAAACTATTCAAAGCCGTCAATCTTATTGTAGTATTTGCTCTTTTTTGAACCAATCAATGCGAATTGTACTGAATATTCCACTAACATTGTAACAGCCAATGGCTGTTGTTTATTTTCAGGTTCTTAACCAATCGCACCCTGACTGGCCGCGTTAATACTTTTTTAAGAAGCTCCGGTGTTATCGCTGTTGTAACCATAGCGATATCAACAACAATTTTTTATTTTTGAATTTAATATATAAATAACGCGTTTGTACGTCAGTAAGAAACAAATAATTATACCAACTAAGTGTGTTAATATTTAGTTCGTGAAATATTCTAAAAAATTCCAGTCGTGAATTTTTTCATAGACCACCTGAATTGTGTTGATGCACGGCAATATCGCTCCTCCTTCGGAGTCGTGATGTTTCCTAGCAACAACACAATTTCTTTGTCAATGAAGCGACAGAATTATCGATAATTTTTAATTCACTTATGGTATTGCTGTTGACAATTTTACTAGTGAAATTTCAGTGACTATTCAATTCACGTCACGTGGTAGTTATTGTCTAATAAAAATGCATAATTGGCAGGTTTTCGGTCATTGAAAAATAATTATATCGACAACTCTACGTGTGGGAATTATAGCGACAATTTAATGTGTTGTTTGAGCGACAATATTGAGACTATTTGAAAGTATTTATTTTAAAAGAACATTTGACAGATAACAAAATGTTGTTTTCTATCGTCAAAGTAATTCGTAATTCAATTGCATGAAAAATAATTTAAAAACTGAATTTCTGGACAATGAGTAGTTTCCAGAATACCAGTCGTACTGAAAGTTAAGTGGACAATTTATGTATATTGCGCTTGCAAATAGCACCCTTGCGTGCGCACTTGTGCTACTTATACCAAAGCAGCGTGGGTGTGTGTGTGGGTGTGTGTCTGTTTGTCTGTGACGCCTCGAAAGACGAAAGTACTGGACCGATTTTAACGAAATTTTAAATGCAAAGATATATCGAAAATTGTAGTTCTAGTTAAGCCTTTCAAACAAGTCAAAAACCAGAAGCAGAAGTTAGACATCTTGTGTTGATAGCATTTTTTTAAATTAAATTTACCGAACTTCTACCTTCAAAACGGCGCGGCGGCTGCTGCAATTTTTGATAATTTCGAATTTAACGCCCATTTACTCAAAAGGGAGTTGTCTGATCGGGACATCTTGTTTGAGAGTCCTTGGTGAGTAGTATACGACGATACAAAATTAATTTCGAAAATCTAAAAACGATCGCAATGTAGCTTCTGCAAAATTTTCAAAAAAATATTTTTCAAAAACTGCTTACACGATTTTTTTAAACTTTTTATGCTGCTAGAATTGAAGACTGGCTACAGTCAGCTATACAGAAAGCTATAATTTGAATGTTGCGTTTTCTATGAATTTTCGAAGATTGAAAATAGGTACTTTTTTATTTATTAAACGGGACCCCATAAAAAGCTTTCCTTACCCATTGCTCATCATGACTAATCAAAATCTAATGTTAGTTTTTAGATACTTTTATACTTGGTGGGGCTACTGCAGAAAATTTAAATTAGAAATTTTAAAATTTTCCAAATAATATTTCTCAAAAACTTGTCATACGTTTTTTCTAAACTTTGTAGTCTTATAGCTGCGAACATGGACTACAATTTGTTTTTTTTGCTGAATACTACAATTTTACTGTGGCACCTTCTATGACTTTTTTAAAATCAAGAATTGGTACTCCTTTATCTATTAAGCGGGAATTAATAAATAGCTTTTGCTTGAAAATAATTACTCATTTTGACTAGTAGAACTAAAATCGAATGTTAGTTTTATATTTGGTAGGGCTACATGACCCCTTCTAAATTTTTTGCTGGCAAATTTAGGATTTGGTTGGCTACTTCTTGAAAATGTAAATTCCAATAATTTGTATGTTTAAAAAAATCTCGTAAAAAAATTTCGAACTTGAACAAGTTATGATCCGAGCATGATTACTAAGCCGCAGTATCATTCTTGCTGGCTTTACGAACTTACAGCTGCGATAAAGTAGTTGAAGTATGGTTGGAATGGAGGGTTGCCTATACAGGTGATTTGTTTTCTTATGAATCCAACAGACGGTGAAACTCACTACGTTAAAATTATAAAAAAATTACACTTTTGCAAATACGGTAAGTATTAATATCTAGTATGGGAAAATCCACTCGAAGTACAGTCTTCAGCTATTTTTGCTTTATAAATAGATAAATAAAAAACAATTTTTTTTATTTTTTATTTGTTTCTACTTATAATTTTCGTGTAGGTATTCAAAAAATAGATTCATGTTGTATGTGGCCGGTCAGCCCGGGGTGATTTTAGAACCCAGTCCAATTCTCTCAAAGTTCAACCCTGTTAATAATAATATTAATCTACTACAAATGTTAATATTTGGTCATTTTTGCCCCGCGATAGTGCATTTAACAAAATTTCATTACGAACACGACTTTTTTTAAATGATCCTGAACCAGAAACGAAAATAAAATGTTTTTTTAGTATCATTTTTTAACAAAATTGTTTCGAACTTTCTAGTTTTATACAATTTCGGCAGCTAGGATTTGTTGAAAGTTCTGGACTTAACGTCTGTGTAACTTATTAATATCTGATATCGTAATAAATAGCTACCCTGGGAAGACACAATGTTATTTTTCGAACGTAGTATTGAAACCATATATATAAATCGTACAGTTAAAACATTTTTACAATTTTTTAAAATGTTCAATAAAAAGTTTTTCTCAAAGTGGCAACATGATTGTTTTATAATTTGTGAGCTACTAGCGATAGAGCAGAGGTATCTTTTGGATGTTAACCAATTTCTTAAACTCCTGGGACGCTGCCTCCAAATTCTATACCTTTATTAACGTGCTAAACTTTTCAGTTTTTAATCATATTACTAGTGTGTGCTTCTGACCGTTTCGATTTTAAAAGATTGGCCCAAAAGTCCTATAACCTAACACACCCGAGAATGTCCAGGAAAATTCCGAACGTATGTAATATTTGTAGTGGTTAGAACTTACGGGAAAGACTAGGCAAAGCATGTCGCTCATATTATTAATATTAAAAATGGACGAAAAACGTCGCCCGGACTATCTCATACTTTGTGTAATTGTTATTTATGATATTTTCAAAAGTATACGAGTATCAACCTTTTACAATAAGACGGCAAGGCAATAAACGTTTTTTCACGTAAGTGATACTGAATCCCAAATTGATACGACTTTTAAGCTGTATGAACGTTTCGTTCCGGATGATAAGAGCAAGTACCTCCGCACTTGCGATGACATTAGTGTTAAATGCAAGTATAACATAACAACGGAATACGCTACTTTGACGATCAAATAGTACTTTTTTACTAATGCGCGGATAACGTTTCGATTTTCGCCTACTGTCACGCGTTCGTACTATGTTCGTCTCTTACGCACTACGTGTTTCGCGAACTACCTAGCGCATTCTCTCCATCGGCATCGTCATGGCCAATAGAATTAACGGGCAGGGCCGGCAACTGGCTAACTAACAAATGAATGGTTTTTATAAAAAAAAATATGTTTGTTTGGAATAAATTCTTTGGTATTAAAGAAAACTAATAACGCAGGGATAAATTCGCTTCTAATTTTTAAAAATGTAGAGAAGGCATCACGGACAAATTAACGGACTGCCTGCCACACAAACAAAATTGTAGCTTATCTTTCCCTCAATGACTCTACAAATTAACAAAGATTGTGTGGACAGTTTTTGCCAAAAAGTCAAAATTTTGAAAATTACTTTATAGATGTAGTAGTTCCAAAAATGCTCGTAGTTCGTAACAGATCTGTACGCCTAGGGCATTTACAATTTCAAATTTCAACCCAATCTGATAACTAGTAAATAAGCGTTAAAACAAAAATTTTCAAAAATTCATAGAAGGCGGCACAGTGCAATTAACGAGCTGGGACACGAACCATGTTGTGGTTGTGGTTGTGCTGTAATTTTTTAGCAATTTCTTTTGAAAATTTTCAAAGTTAGTATAACTACATAAATTAGCGGGAGTCATTTTGAAGCAAGAGTGTTCACAAAAAAAGCTTTGAATTTGTCTTAGCCATATATTATTATATTTTGTTAAAAATTTGTTTTCAAATTACGTATTTCCGTCAAAATCTCAGAATGAAAATTTTGCAGTCACAGAACAAATAAAAATTGAAAACAGAAAAATTGGTTTTATCTGTACAAAAGCTATAAGTGCAACTGCAGCCAATAATTAAAAAATTTGTTTCGTAGTGTTAACTCAAAATTTTAAAGCAAAAAGCTCGGTTAATTCATGCAGAAGTTTAGAATATACAAAGTTCAGGGCGGATTAATTTTAAAATTCTTAAGATACGGTTTCGAAATTTTTTAACAGAATAATTTTGAAATAATAACGCGCCTACATGTCCATCATTTATATAGTAAATCCGGATCCCTTCTCCCTATCTCAACATATAGTGACAGCGCATTCAGTTAACATGCCTTACAACTCGAAACATATTATTTATTAAGTTTGCGGGTTACGATGTTAAATATCTGGATTCCTTCCCCTTGTCTCAATTTTTAGTGACAACGCATTCAGTAACAACCCTTACAGCTCGACACAGGTTATTTATTAAGTTTGCGAGTTACAATGTTAAAAATCCGGATCCCTTTCCCCTGTCTCAACTTTTAGTGACAGCGTATTCAGTAACATGCCTTATAACTCGACACAGGTTATTTATTAAGTTTGCGGGTTACGATGTTAAATATCTGGATTCCTTCCCGCCGTCTCAATTTTTAGTGACAACGCATTCAGTAACAACCCTTACAGCTCGACACAGGTTATTTATTAAGTTTGCGAGTTACAATGTTAAAAATCCGGATCCCTTTCCGCGTCTCAACTTTTAGTGACAGCGTATTCAGTAACATGCCTTACAACTCGACACAGGTTATTTATTAAGTTTGCGGGTTACGATCTTAAAAATCCGGATTCCATTCCCCTGTCTCAAGCTTTAGTCACCGTGTATTCAGTAACATGCCTCACAGCTCGACACAGGTTATTTGTTATGTTTGCGGATTTCGATGTTATTAATTATATCATTATATCTTTTTTAAATAAATTTGCTATCATTTTTTTAAAGAGAAGAGGGTGGGACGTAGTCTGCGGGTTCAGCTAGTTTAATTATAACTATAAAGAAACAAGTTTTAGTAAAGTTCATATCACATAGTGAAGGGACGTCCATCGAACCAACATGTGAGATATTTCTTAACAAAATTCACTCGCAAATTTAAGGAGCGTCTTCTTTTACTACAACAAAGAGACATTAGAAATGTGTATTGGCGTAGAACGTGGCGTTTGCTGTAAATTGGTCTTTGTATCGTTTTAAATCTTAAAATATCTTAAAAGTTTGAGTGCATAGTTATAACAACGATCCCGATAGTTTAAGCGTTTTATTCATTAACTTTTAAAGTTATACCCAATCATTTCTATTGTTTATTTTTGGAAACAATATTGTGTCTACTGTTTGACATCGCAAAGGTTTGGTTAATAAAGTTTATATCAATTTTCATTTAAAAAAATCAAAACGAAAGGTCACCTGTACAATGTACATCTCTCGAAATATTAATACGAAAGTGGAAGAAGGGCAGAAGGGAACCCACCCGGGATACAATCTATCCCTATTCAGTTTGGACTTGCGACTGGTGACGTTTTTATTAAACTAGCGAGGTATGTTACCGCCGGACCAGCCATATTTTATTATTGCCTTACATTATTTATCCGCGTGCTGCCGGACCTGGTTTGATACAATACTTCCCTCGTTATTTGAACTACACGTCGACCGAAAAACTTACCTTCCACGAATGTGAAGAAGCAAGAAAGCGACACTTAATGGACGTTGTTATACCGAGGAACAGGCAATATACACACGCGACTCTGTTATGAAAGTTTCGCTGTCGCACTGAGTGAAAATCTGGTGCCAACTCGTGTGTAAAATAATAAAATGTGCGCGAAAAATTTATATAGTGATTCTAGGTTCATATCCTGTCCGGATAGCGCAAATTGATGCTTAATTTTGAAACAGCATAAACATAAAATTGCTTCCAATTTCTTTTTGTATTGTTGGAATTTCAATTTACACCTCCATTTCTCTTTAACGTTCTGGGAGAACTATTATTATTAAACGGAAAATATTAGGTTTTATTACAGTATAACACAGGGTAACTGTGAAAGTATGTAGGTAATAGCCGATATTGATATTTTTAAATCTCGCATTTAAATATTTTTAGTTATATATTTTTTTAGTTTTAGTTAGTCAAAGATTTACTAAGTTTTAAGATAAAAATTTTAACTTAATTATGTACAGCAGTTAACTGATTTTATTTTAAACGGTTGTTGGTTTAACAATTAACCATTTAACATTAGAAGAGTGTAGGTGTAGCTTTTGATGTTTCATTTGATCTGCGTACAAAGTACAAATTTCTGTATTAATGAGCTTGCGGCATTTAAATTATTTACTTTATCATCGGAGATGCTTTAAGCAATTAACAGCCAACAATTTGTATAATATATTTGAATTCTAAGTGCATTATATAAATGTATCGGTAATCAAAAAGGTGTAAGCTATTTTTCTAGTTATGAAAAATTCCTAGAAAAAAATTCATGTTTTAGAAAGTCACAAGTGCTTGAATTAAAGGAAGCAAATTTATTTTTTACTTTCAGTATATTTTCATTATTGATTTCATGAAAATTTTGGAAATTGAGATTTTGACAGAAATACATGTTTTGGACACCCAGGATGGGTGGGTATGTATGTATGTGTGGGGCATCATAACTCACGAACGGATGGTACGATTTTGATGAGCTTTGGAATGTGCGAGTTATCAAGGATTCCCCGGCAACATAAGCTGTAAAAAAAGTTAAACATGTTTTTTGTAAGCATTTTTTGCCGAAATAAAATTGTAATAAATTTGAAAACAGAATCCAATAGAAGAATTTAGGGCAAATCTAAAGATTTCTTCCTTCCAAATGGTGGCCGCTACGATATTTTACAATTTTTTTACTTTAGCGTCTTATTACTTCAAAACAGGCGGACAGATCGGGTTTAAATATTTTATCGTAATAGACTTCTAGAGACACAATGTTACCCTGCACAAATATTTTCGAGTTTTGAAGTTCAAAAGAATTTAAAAATCTTCAATAAATGTTACTCAAAAACTATTCCTACAATTGTTTTTAATATTGTTGGGTCATAGAGCTTGAGATGCTATAATTTGGTTCGTGTCTCAGCCCGCTAATTTCTATGTGACGCTGGCCTGCTATGAATTTTTGAAAATCTAAAATTTATTTAATAAACAGGGTACGATAAAGAAGTTTTGTTTAAACAAAATTGCTCACGAGTCATAGTAGAATAAGATTAAGAACTTTATTTTTAGGTGCATTCACATTTAGTGGGTTTAATTTTCTACCTTCCTTCCTAGTTTTGGCGAAACAGTTTGGCCATGCGTTATTGGTATTTTTAAAGCCCCAGGCATCTTTTTCCAAAAAATCAAAAAATTGTTTTATGTAAAAAAAATTCTGTCGCAACTTAATCAGCATAGGAACATCGATGACAACTTAAGAGTGCACAAGATAAATAGCGAAACACGTAGCGCGTAAGAGATGAACATAGTATCTTCACATTATAATAGGCAGAAGCTACTCATATAGTTTATCAGTTAAGGCTATTGTTACTAGCCTTGCAATAACGGATAAGCAGTGGTTCAAATTTAAATCCTCTACAACTCAAAACTGTTCTCTAGATTTCCTCCGACTGTCTGTCTGTAACGGCCTTACTCATTTTGGAGTACATCGCTCATGATTATTTATTTCTGTTTGTTTTTCGTAATATTAATATTAATATAATTTTCACTAAATTTTTAAGGCTGGTCCACGAAAATTTACATATTTACTGGAAATTTGCAAACTACGTATAAAATATATAAACACACAATAGCTGCACCCTGCACTTAACTGCCGCTGACCGGTGGAAGTAAATTAAAAACTACAGAGGACGTGTCTTTTCGGTGCTTATTGCGTTCTAAAATTTCTACTATTTCTTTGCATCTGATCATTCCATTATTTTATCAATGTGCAAGCAAGCGTATTAAGTATGATAGATTGATTGATTGTGTTGTAGCTGGAATCATTTGGCCCGATAAGCTCGGCCTTTTCGTGTGCGAAACTGTGTTTAAAGGCAACGTTCTATTTATTTGGCGCCTAATTATTAATGTTACTCGGTGGTGTTAAAAAGTTAAAAATGTATGTAAAAGTAACTTTTATTTATTGAAAGTTGATTTTGATTTTTTTTGAAAAGTTATGTGAAAGTACTGTCTAGTGTCTACCCTGCCTAATAGGGTGGACTGCCACTGCTACGTTGGTAGTGGTGGTTTGGCCTCTCTAAAATTGATAAGTACTGCATATTATTTTCTACTAGAGGATTCGTCGCAGCTTTCGTGAATATTTGGTTGCATAACTCATAGAAAATAGTAAAATTAAAATTGAATGCTGTTTTTATTTCTATAAATATGTTCTATTTCTTAATATTAATGTGAAAAAGAAAATAACCTTTTATAAGTCGATTTTTGAGGGGTTTTTCCTCATTAATATAAACAAAGAGTGGCGCTTTCAATAATTTGTAACCTTGTCAGTTGTAACCACACATGCTCATACTCGCACTTAGTAAGCGCGTTTTTCCGTGATTGTCTGTTGCAGTGTTTGTAGTTCTATAATTATATATTATAACTTCTGTATTTTTAGCCGTACCTTAAATCTTTGTTTCATACAAATAATATAATACTAGTGTTACCCCAGCGCACAATGCACTGACGGACTGAGCGTTGACAGAACCGCCTAAATGATGTCACGTGATGCATTAGTTCCATAAGGGAGAGGCGACGTTGGCGTAGCTGTCGCCTCAAGTAAAGCGCGTTTAGCAGACTGTCATATATATTATAAATTAAAATAATTATTATTAAAAAATCGACGTAGAATAAAAATATAAAAATGTTTCATGTTCCATCTGAAAATAGAGACCTTTCATTAAAAAAAAATGGTCCAAATTGGTGAAGCGGTAGCCGCTGGAGGAACCGCAGAAAAAAAACCTTTGAGCTTTTATATATGTATGGATTTTCTATTGATTGCATTTTAGTGGTTTTCGTTGCAAGAAAAAAGATTTTTCATGAACTCGAGTTTTTCTTGTGAATCGACTTAGACCTCGGAAATTAAAAAATTTTTTGAGATAGTCAAAAACGTTTGAAAATTATAATTTAAAAAAAAAATTAAAAATTCCTAATTTGAAAATTTTGAAAATTTTCAAAAACTTGAAATTTTCATATTTTAATTTACTTAAAAATATACAATAATTTTAAAAACTTTTCTTAGCTTCAAAAAATTTCCAAATATATTAAATATTTTGAAAATTTTCAAAATTTCTAGACTAAAAATATTTAACAATTATAGATTTTTAAAATTTTTATAAATTGTATGACAGTTTTGGAAATTTTAAGTTTAAAATTTTTTGAAACCAAATCGCTTGAATATATGTATTTGTCGGTAGTTTTTGAGATACACAATATGAATACGTTCGTAGCCTAGGGTTGTCACTTTGCGGTTTGAAGGGCACGAAGTTTCTCTAAGGAAAGGGGACAAATTAAAAAAAAATTTTAGGAATAATGTGCAGTTTTTAGTATTACCAATTTGCCTTTTTGTGCTTGATCACTTCGTTCATTATTTGAGTGATGTTAGCTCTACTAAATAAAAATTGAAGTATTTTTATGTTATTTTATTGTTTCGAAACATGGTATAAGTATGTACGATTAGTAAATAAACGCATCCATTGTAACGGTAAAAGAGAGTCCAAGCGTGCGTATTTAGTAATGAAATACTAAATTCTGAAAATTTCTCTCCAAGAAGAACAAATTCCACCCTTCTTGATTATAGAGAAGGTAGAACGGCAGTTATAAAGGAAGAACCATAATTCATTCGAGATAAGAACGGGTGCGAACCTTATAATAACCTAATCACTTCGGCTAATAATCTCTATATACAGTAGACAATATAGATTCTCTTTGTTTCAGATCAAAGGAAGGGCGAACGGCCCAATGATGACGATGGACGTGTCAAAAGACGGGTCAACAAAGTCGGCTTCGTCTGGTGGCCCCCAAGAATGTGCAGGGTGTTGTAAGACCATAACGGAGCGGTACCTACTGAAAGCACTTGACCTCTTTTGGCACGAGGACTGCTTGAAATGTGGCTGTTGCGATTGTAGACTAGGGGAAGTTGGTTCTACCCTTTATACAAAAGCTAACTTGATTTTATGCAAGAGGGACTATTTGAGATTATTTGGTAATACTGGCTATTGCGCCGCTTGTAGTAAAGTTATTCCTGCATTCGAGATGGTAATGCGGGCTAGGAGTAATGTTTATCATTTGGAATGTTTTGCTTGTCAACAATGTAATCATAGGTAAGTAAAATATTAAACAATTTATGTGTTCTACTAGTTTGCGCAATTTACCTCAAGATATTCAGTTATTTCAAAGAATTAATAATATTAAGATTTAGTTAAGAGATATTACATATTTGTCATTTATGCATCACTAAATTGGCAACTAGGATCAATTCATTTTAGTGTAAAAACATTCTTTTTATTTCTCTGTACAACATGGCATTTTATTGAATTCATTTCATAATACATTATGTGGAAAATCTGAAATTCTAAAAGATTCTGAGAAATATACATGAAGTTAATTTATAAATTTAAAAATAATTAATAAAAAACAGGTCGAGACTGCCTGAAAAGTCGCTTCGACACGTGGAATGTGTATAGGTAATAGCTACCCCGATAGCAGGTTTTTTATGCTTTCCCATACTTCGAGTATAGTGCTTTTACAAAATCGAGATTTGAATGAAAAAACTTATTCTAGTGTATAAAGAATTCATAAAACAGTTTTTCGGAAAATATCCGTGTGTTGCTGGCGCGTGAGTTTGTTCGTTTTCTTAAATCTTCCGAGCAAATACTCTTAAACATCGGCTTCAATGTTTTTTTTTAAATTTTGGTTTTAACGTTTGTTTACGTAAAAATAAGTTGGGAGATCGGAATGAAGTTATATATCGTAATAGCTTTAGGGGCGCATGATATTGGTACAGGAATTATTAAAACCATAAAAGCTGCGAAGACTAACAATTATCGAAGAACATGGGCGAAACAGGTTGCTGGTACTTTCCCATACTTTTTACGTTTTAAATATTCTCGCGTCAAGAAGTGATTGAAATTTACATCTAGCCATCTCCAGCCGGTACAAGCCGCCCCGCCAGCTCCAGATACAAGGCGTTGGTTACGTGCGACGCAGCTTGCGTGCCGACAACGTAATATGTAAAAATGCGTTCACGATCTCGGGTAAAAAATGGTTATAACGACTGTATGTATAGAGTTATCAAAAATATGTACAGAAAAAAAAATTTTTTTGGGGGGCTAATTGATATTCCGTAACTGCCGGAAAACGTGCAGAGTAAAATTTGAGGAGATTAATAAAAAACAAATTTGTAGATCATATCGGTTCTATCGGCTCAGAAAGTTAAAAAAAAATGGTGTGTGTAGTTTTTGAGCAACACTTTTTTAAAAATGTCCAATATTTTGAGCCGCTAGTATATTAACAATTTTCATATTTCCAAAAATATTGATACATCGCTTAATTATGCTTATTAAGGGCTATTAAATAATATGATAATTTGTATTGATTGGATATTTTGTATTTGAGTAATCGGACAAAAATTCGTAGCGGCTTCTATTTTGAAGATACAGCATTTGAAAAAAGCTTGTGACTTGTCTTTAGATGCACTACAACGCTATGTGTTTAAAACTTTAAAACAGAGTTTAGAAAATAAATTATACCAAAAAAACAGGCCTAATTTCCGGTTCCGATTAACGACCTAACTACCTGCGACTAAGAAACTTCCAAGCCCTAAATCTTATAAAAATCAGGCAAGGGGTTCCGGAGATATAGCGGAACGAACACACCCACCCACGCACCCACTCACAGACATTTTTTAAAAACCACTTTTTTGGGATCCTTGGATCCTAAAACGCGTATTTCCGTTAAAATCTAAAATATGAAAATTTGTATGAAATTATAACTTCAGTAGAAGTATGAGAAAGTAAAAACTAAATCGTGGTTTTAAAAAGATGAGCTCCAATGGCATGTTTTCCTAATGCCCTAATTTTTTACTTTTTAGAAGCTTTTAAAATTTTGAAATGAGCGAAGCGCTTCGCCTAGACTTTCCTCGCCTGTCATATTTTCAAAAGTATTTTTGTATTAACGTTTTTATCCCGCATTAAGTAGGGGTGGAGGAAGGTGCACGAGTCAAACGTCGAATTTCCGCTTTCTGATACTACAGCGAAAGCGTTGATGCATTACTGTGTTTAAATCTGAAAACCTTTGTAAGAAAAAAACATTTTTTAGATTAAAGAAAACCAGAGACCAAAGACGAAATTCTCCAGTCAAAACTTGCGGGGGACAGAAAATTAGGACGCACACTAACTCCCGTCAGCGGCCAATCAAAAAATAATCCCTTTCCTTAACTCCCGTCAAGAAATTTTTATTTGGGCCAATAGCTTAATCCTCATCCTGAACTCCCGTCAGAATCATGACGCACGCGGTTTAAAGTCAAGTTGATACAGTATGTACCGGTTTTTAAATGAAATGATCACATCAGACGTATATAAAATTTGTCCTAAAATTTATTTCAATATCATACATAGCCAGCCGGACGTCGGTTGTTAAAACTACACCTAAATACATATAAAATATAGACAGACATATTCTAGAAGTTAAACTAAAGTTAACAAACTATTGTGCTAAACTTATAGGAAAGACATTTTATGAAATCGTATCTAGAAATTTGTTGATTATTGTATTGTAGAATTTTGTTTTTAATAAAGTCCTGCCTGCGCTGAACCGATTTGCGGATGATTCTGCTGTGGGATGCCTTTGTACTGTTTATTTTTATATAAGTGCCAGCAATTATTCCTATTCGACATTTGTTATCACTAGCTTCTTAATTGGTTAGCACTTGTCTGTACCCAGAATTTTAGAAAATGTTATTAAAGATATTGGAAATATTTTAAGTTACCTACATGATCATTATCATAATAGCTTCTTTGCTTAATCACCAATGCTTAGCTCTGACGGGAGTTCAGGACAGGGATTATAGGACGCCTACGACTTCGTAATCAACAGAATTAACCTGACGGGAGATAGGGTTGCCCGGAAAATTAACTCACGGAAATATTGCTATACTCTTAAACATTAAGCCGGAAATCTCATTCTACTATAACTCATAAGCAATTAAGCTTAAATAGCAATGTTTTACATAGTAACATATATTATGCTGTACTGGGACCACGGTATATAATAAAATCGTGACTAGGGCTATTATAATACCAAATTTCATCATGCCTCACCAATTAGTTTTTGAGTAATACACAACGTTCTAATGAAAATTTTCAAAAAATTATAGCGCCCGTCGTTTAAAGATTTTTGCTAATGTCTTCTGTAAGATTCCGATTACATATTATCAAAATTAAATTTCTGAGAAAAATGCTACTAAATACTATTTTAACTCTAACGTACTGTCTAACTTACGTTTCCAGTTTCGGATGTTTTTACTTTCCCATACCTTCGGTAAGTAGTATTGATTTCATGAAAATTTTCGAAATCTAGATTTTAACGGAAATACACGTTTTGGAGCTCAAGGAACCCAAAAAAGTGTTTTTAAAAAAAATATTTGTCTGTGGGTGGGTGGGTGACGCCTCTACAGGCGAAAGTACTGGATTAGATTTTGATGAAACTTAAAATCAAGAGGTATATCAAAAATGGTGTTTTAATTAAGCTTTTCAAAAAAATCCAAAACCGGAAACGGAAGTTAGACATATTTTTTTGTAGCGTTTCTTTTTTCAAAAAAAAATTTTAACATTTGAGCACCCAATCTGAGAGAAGAACTTAACGTTAATCAAAAACTTTTTTACCAAACTCTCTAGCTTTAAAATGGCGGCCGCTACAGCTTTTTGAAAATCTCGACTTTAACGCCCATTTACTCAAAAAGTAGTTGTCTGATAGGGATCAGCTACCACTTGTTTGAGAGCCCTTCCTAGGTAGTATACGATGAAATAAAATTATTTTTGAAAATCCTAAAAATTTCGCTTCAAAATTTTGAAAATTTTCAAAAAAAATTGCTTGCATTAATCTACAAATTGGTTTTTTACTTATCTCCCAAATTTTACTCTGTCGCCTTCCAGGAATTTTTGAAAAATGTGAAGTTGATTAATTATTTATTCAAAAGCGCAAACGCCGATCGTTATAAACTTTTATCAGTTCGATAGACTATTTAAAGTACTTTATTAGAATTTGCTAAAATTTTCAACTAATTATAAAAAATTATAAAAAAGAACGATACTTTTTAGTATCAACAACGCGTTTTCTTTACGTGTCTACCAAACCCGCATTGTAACAATAGAATAGAATGTTACAAATATAAGGTACAACAGTACAATTACAATTGCAAACAAACGCAAGAAGATTAAGTTAACAGGAAAAGTGCTTACGTTCGAATTAAGAGACGATAATATTTTATTACTGCATATTACTTATTTGGCAGCTTATTATACCAGAAATAAACGGTACATATCAAGAAAGGCATAATTTAAAAATTCAATATACATCTATGCAGTATTTGTTGGTCACATAAGCTGAGACTGAAATGAGAACAAAAACCATGGGACAATAAGCCTAGCAGTAGGCCACATATCTATCACAAGTCAAATAGCCCGCGAACGGGGAAGTAGAAATGATTTCCCAATTGGCTTGTAAAATGTTTTAAAAGACACTCCACCGACCAGTCTGCATGTAGTGAGATGGATACACGTACGATGTTAGCTCTACACCTCTATAGAGGACACTAGAATACTTTGATTTTCTGGATATTGCTCTTGTCTTTTAAAAATTCAGCGCTGGTCTTGTATGGAAATGATATTGCACGTTTGAGATTTTCAAATATACACACATGTACAGAACAAGTGCAGTTGGATAAATCAGACTTTGAACTAATTTAGACCGTTGTGTATTACTTTAATACTAAAATATAGGTGCTATTTTTCCTATATTTGGTAGGCCATAATCCGAGGGGTTTCCCTCTACCAAAAAATTAAATATGTATCGCCGAAATAATAGTTAATGCAGGAATTTTCAGTTTGTTGCTGCGTAATTTTCATTAAATATTGCCGAATATAAACTACTTAAATTAAAATTAAATTGAAAGTGTCTTCGTTTGGGAGTTCTGCTACTAAGTAAGAGTATAAGGGAAGTGAACATAGTAGTACTTAAGAAATGGTTATTGTCATAATTTTAAAAGTATTATTGTATCAACGTTGTCGACTGTTAGCGACTGTTAGAAACAGAAGGTTTTCTGTTTATTATGTGGATTATTTTTAGAAACAGATTAGTTGCTAATTAATAACACCAGAGACCAAAGCTTGAATTCATCTTTAAATAAAGGGTTCTATGAGCCTACAAAATTAAAACAATCGTATGATCAGTTTTTTGAAATTTTGAAAATAAAAGATATTACGCATAATAACTAATGGGTACACTATTGCATTACAATTAGAATGTTTTTCTCTTCACTTTCCTTTTGTATGGGCCTGTGGAACTTTCTGATATCAGTGTCCAGCAGTAACCAGCAAGCATTTTGCTGTTCCACTTCCCTTGGTAATGTTTTTCGATGGTGGTAATCTCTGGATGGAACCGTTCTCCGTGCTCATCACTAACGTCACCAAGTTCACCGACAATTTCTTTGTAGTTTTCAGGTTTTGTATTTCCCAAACAGTTTTACGCTTTAAACGCATTCCAAGCAGAACGTTCTCAGTCGCTTATAGCTTTTTCAAATTCTGTATCTCGCATTAATAAATCAATTTGGGGTCCTACAAAAATACTCTCTTTAATTTTTGCATCGGTGATATTGGGAAATTTTTGTTTGAGATATTGAAATCCATGTCCTTTTTTGTTCATGGCTTTGACAAAGGTTTTCATCAAACACAATGTTATATGCGACGGTGGTAAGAAAATTTTGTCACGTTCAACTAGTGCCGGATGGATTATGTTCTTTTGCCCCGGAATATGCTGCTCTCTTGGTGGCCATTGTTTAATAATATAATGAGAATTTTTTGCTCGGCTGTCCCACTTACAAGTGAAACAACAACGCTTCGTGTATCTAAGTTGTAAATGAAGCAGAATTGCCACAACTTTTAAATCAGCACTGATGTATTATTTATACTTTCTGTAATTAATTTTGTCAAGAAGGCATGCCATATTTTCATAGAATTCCTTCATGTGAACAGCATGTTTAACAGGAACTGAAAGGTAAATATTTTCATTGTGTAGAAGAACAGTTTTTAAGCTCAGTTTCGAAGCATTGATGAATAGACGCCATTCTTCTGCATTGTGTTTATAGCTTAACGCAAGCATTAAATTGTCAATATTATTGCAGAAGGAAAGACCTGCTTCAGTTGAGAAATACTTTGACGATTCTTTCTGACGATTGCGATATACTGAAATACGCGTATCTGTAGCTAACAACTTCCATTTTTGTAAGCTTGATTCTAGTATCTCTGCTTGAGTTTTTGATAAATTCAAATCTCGAACCAAGTCATTTAGTTTTAATTGAGTTATTAATTGAGGTTTGTCTTCTTGAGATGGTAAAAATTCCTAATCATTGTTTGACAGTTCTTCAGTTGCTCCTTCTGTTTTTGTTTCAACTTGCTCTTCTTTCAAAACGTTTGGACATGTTGGTACCGGAAAGGCTGTCGAATGAGGTACTGGACTAGTAGCAGAAAGCACACTGGTATAACCAATTATCTTCTTATTTTTGCCAGAAAACCCGAAGATTTTGGTGCAGCAAAAATAGCAGTTGATCTTCTTCTTCTTCTTGTGCCTTGTCCGTTACCGAACGTTGGCTATCATATTGGCTATGATAATTTTATCCACAGCGGCCCGAAATAATGTTGTTGTAGATCTGCCATACCAGTCTCGCAGGTTTCGAAGCCAAGATGTTCGTCTTCGGCCTGGGCCTCTATTTCCGATTATTTTGCCTTTCATTACTAGATGTAAGATATTGTATCGTGTGGGATTTTGCATTACATGCCCGAAGTACTGAAGTTTTCTTATTTTTATTGTTTTAATTATTTCTACTTCTTTCTCCATTCGACGCAGTATGTCTTCGTTGCTGACTCTATCAACCCAACTCACTCGAAGTATTCTCCGGTATACCCACATTTCAAAAGCTTCTAGTTTTTTTAATAGTGTGTTTGTTAACGTCCAGCTTTCTACTCCATATAACAGTATTGGGAATATATAACATTTCACCAGTCTTATCTTCAGCTTAAGGTTGATATTTCTGCCACAGAGTATTTTTTTAATTTTAAAGAACGCAGTTCGCGATTTTTCTATGCGGACTTTTATTTCATTGGTCATGTCCCAGTTATTGTTGACTTGGCATCCCAGGTACGTTATTTTAGCTGTTTTCTCGAGTGGTATGTCATACGCTGTGAGTCTTGGAGCATTCTCTGGTGATTTGCTGACGATCATAAATTTGGTCTTCTTGGTATTAAGCTTTAGGCCGTAGGTGTTACAATTTCTTGTCAGACTATCAACAAGAAGTTGTAGTTCTGGCAGGCTGCTAGTTATTAGAATGGTGTCGTCTGCATATCTTAAATTATTAATTTTTATACCGTTGACACTGACACCAACATCTGCTGCGTCTAATGTTTCTCTGAAGATATGTTCCGAATATATATTGAACAGCAGGGGTGATAAAATACACCCCCGTCTTACCCCGCGTCGTATGTCTATTTCTTTAGAGAGGTTTTGACCTATTCTTATGTTGGCCCGTTGGTTCCAGTATAGATTTCGGATTATCCGAAGATCTTTATCATCAATGCCCGTTTTCTGGAGAATTTCGATCATTTTGGTGTGTCTGACTCGATCAAATGCTTTTTCAAAGTCCACAAAGCACATGTTCACTGGATGATTAATGTCTCTACACCTTTGCACTAGGACTTGGATGCTAAATAGTGCTTCTCTAGTGCCGAGATTGTTGCGGAAGCCAAATTGTGTATCAGCCATATTTGCTTCTATTTTATTATGAATTCTGGAGTGTATGACTCGGAGGAATATGTTTAGCACGTGGCTCATTAGGCTAATAGTTCTATGTTCACTACATTGTTTTGAGTTTGCTTTATTCGGAATTGCCACGAATGTAGATCTCAGCCAATCTGTTGGGATAACTCCTGTGTCATAGATTTTGTTGCACATGTGGAGCAGATATTTTTTTCCCCTTTTTCTCCAGAATGTTCAGCATTTCAGTTGGTATGTTATCTGGACCTGTCGTTTTCCTTAATTTGGCTGTTTTTATCGCATGCTCAATTTCGTCTATTGTTATTTCAGGGCCTGTTCTAATATTTTGTATTTCGTACTCTTGTCGTTCGTCATTTGCAGTTGATCGTATGGTCCATTTGCTCATGCCAAATCACAGGAACCGCAAACGGGATAGCAGTGCTCTTACCATTCAACCAGCCTCTTAGAGTAACAGCACAACGCGCACAGCAAGTTTTAGAAGTCCAATATTTGTCTTGATTTTTACTTTTAACGCCAAAGTAGTAGTAGTACGCTTTTTCTATTGTAGATGCAATATTTTGCTTAACCTGCTGAATAGTTAATTCTCCGCAAACATAACAAAAACTGTTCGGATCATTTATACACTTACGCGCCATTGTCAATATAAAACACAACAGATTATCACAAACTGACTTAATTCAATTTTAATACGTGTAATAATCTTTCTGTATTATATACCAGCATAATGGCATATCTACGAATTTCCGAAATATGATTTGTTTAAAAGCAAAGAGAAGCGTAGCTTACAGTTGTGACGTAGAAACTATTCCAAAAATTGTTCAGACCTGTTCAAACAAGTCAGGCAACACATGATTTCTTTCAGTATTTAACATTAATGTGGCAAAACAGAAAATGTCAAATCCAGTAGAAAATTGATACAATTTAGGAGAACATTATTATTGAACATTTCTCAAAATTCCAACGTCATAGAGAAAAAATTAAAAATGTTTTCAGAATCAGCATGGAAAAGTACATACGGTACACGTATTAAAGTGTAAGAAAAAAAATTGTTGGCCAGTGAATTTTCTTGCAATCGCTACTGTTATTAATACTGACAGTATAGTACATTTAGTGCTGTAATGTACATATTTTTGTTGCTACTTTTTATACGTCATTAACAGTGTGGCTATACCTTTCCATTAAATCATAAAAAACCCTGGATTTATTTTATTTGTATAAAGCTTGAATACTTGGTGATTTGATCGCCAGATAGCCAAGTAAAATATTTTCAGCTATTTTCAAGGTTATGCCTTGATTTTTGTAATTTTATACTAGTAGTAATATTCTTCGGTAAGTATTAGCAATCGTTGTAGACTGATGAAAAAGCATCACTACTTGATATATAATGTCTTATTAGTCTTTGGTTTCGGACATGTAATTTTAAGTTTTGATTTAAGAAAATTTTTAAAATCAAGTTCGTTATTGAAAACCAGACAACACATTGTGGAAATTTTGTTAGTTCGTTTATTCGTTTCCTCATATATCTCGAATAGAAGACCCGACCGTGATAAAATGTAAAACTTCACCGGGAAAATAATTTTTTGTGAGAAATCCTAAACCGGAAGCCTAAATTACACATGTTTTTTTAACCAGCATCCATGGAGGGTTTTGTAAATTTGAAAGCTGAAAATTATATTCAAATAACTTCAGGTTCAAAACGAGGACAGCTACAATATTTTATAAAATTTTTAAAAATTGTTCCTTTTTTTTTCAACCCATGGTATTTTTAGTAATCTTCTAACAAAAGATTTGGACTTTCGGGCGACTTGCGTCAAATAGACATAATATGAGTAGTGAAAAAGTCTTTTTGGTTAAAAACGTTTCAGAACAGAGAAACATTTTTGAAATTATTGTCACAATAAACGGTGTGTGTCCATCCATATTAAGGTTTTCTAAATATTTTAAATTTTAATCTGTATCTGTTTTTTTTAATATTAAGGCCCGTTTTCAGAAATTCATTGACGGTTTACCTAATATTACCTTGTTTGGTGCTGAAATTTTTTTGATGTAACAATATTTAAAAAATAAGTATTGGGAAATACCTATTTATGTAACAAGTAAGGAAATGAGGGTGATTATTTCACAATGTGAAAGTTGCACCACGAGTGTTGTAATCACATGTGTAAAAAAATCACCGGTTTTCCTTACGTGTTGCATACAATATTTTTTCTGTTTCTGTTCGAATAAATAAAAAAGTGCATTTGAAATTATAAATTTTTGACATTTTCATGACACTTATAAATTAACTCGAAAAATCAAAATTGTCTATGCCCGTTTTAACCAAATGATCTCATTATTATACAGGGTGTTAATGAATTGTAGGGACAAACTTCTAGGGCTTGCAAAACACAACAAAGCAAACGACTTTTGTTAATAAATGTGTGGTCAAAAATGTTTCTTTTAGAAAATAGAGCCTCTTAAAGATTCTTTAAGAAGTACCTGAAAATAGGCAACCCAAATTGCATTTTTAATTATTTTGCACTGGTCATACGGAATTTTGAAAAAAAACGATCTAGACATACATGCATTCAAATAACATCAATTTTTACACAATACCATATTTTTGTGATATTTTTTTGACTTTTCTTGCATTCGTTTCTTTCTGTGCCTTTTATAATTCGTTTTTTTCGTTCTGTGAATTTTTAGATAATTATTTTCTTTGTGAGTTTCGTTCTGTGTTTCGTATTTTTGTGTTATGGCGAATTATACTTTTGCCAAACAGCATGACATGATGTTCATGTATGGAGCTGCTTGGGGTAATTTACTATAATTTTGTTAATTTTTGAATTAGTTATTGTAAATTTTTCAAATAGTTGATTTTTGCTTTGTAATTTTGTTTTTTCCTATTGCTTGAAATATTTTGTTAATTAATTTATTTTAAATTTAATTTGAATTTGAAAAGTGGGAAAGAGGGCTTTATTTATCCTGTATTAATTTCCGTCGTTATGGAAACAAATAGTAGTTAGTAAATTGAGTTGCCTACATTTAGGCGCTTCTTAAAGAATCTTTGAGAAGCTATTTATCCCAGAAAGGAAACACTTTTGACCACACATTTATTAACAAAAGTTGTTTGCTTTGTTGTGTTTTGCAAGCCCTAGAAGTTTGTCCCTACAGTTCATTAACACCCTTTATAAAGTGCCTATTACGTAATAGCCGGAAGATAAAGAAAAAAGTATTAATTTGTTTTTAATAGATTAAATAATAATTTTTTTCATAAATTACAAATATAAAATTATAATGTTTGAAACAGTCATGACTCATTTAAAAGAACTCTCATTTTCTGTATATTATTATCGAACATTTAATTTCAGAATGTATTTAATTACAAAGCGGTTATGGGATTTCTCTTTAAATTGAAGTACTTTTCGAAATATGAAATTTATGACACCGATGCTTATTTGCTGACAATTTGTTATGGTTTTTTATAACCGATAGTTAAGCGGATTTATATTAAATGGCAATCACACAAGTACACTTATACATATTGTGTATGTTGTGACAAGACTTTTATTAAGGTATATCAATTAAGTTATGGACTTGTTATCCGTACATTGACACAAATTTGAAAATCACGATAAACTGGCCATTGTTGACTTGATTGTAAAATTTATGTCGGTACAAATTAAATCTGCACAGCACCGTTATCTAGCGGTTACAAAAGTTGACAATCAGGAGTAATCTGGAACAGTTTCCATATGAAGCGGCAAATTTTCCTAACGTATTACGCTATGTAATATTGATATTGCAACCTACAATATTTATGTTTGTTAGATTAAATTTTGTGACGATAGAATGCTATGCGTGTAAAACATCGTTATTCTGTTGCTGTAATAAAATGTGTTTAGATATTTTCCCACTATTTTAATTTATTGCTGATAGCAATGTTTTTAGATTATCTGAGTCGGTGTCCTCGTTATAGTTTGCCGATTATTAAACACCAATATAATTAAATTTGAATGTTAGATAAACGGTTTTAACGAAAACATTCATATGGAGAAGACTATTTTTTGTGGTTAAGAATTTTTGATCTTTCCTTGATTTGATTCCGATATAATATTGTAATCTGAAGAAAAGACATATATAGTTTAATTATCGACATTAACTTTAAGTGTATGGAATTTTACCAGTAATATTGACAATGTGGTTCGTGCTTATGCAATATTTATCTTTTTAACAGGGTGGGCTAGACCCAAATTGACGACCTTCTTAAGCATGCGGGTAGGAGCGTCGTTGAGGGTTTTTTGAGGGGGGGGGAGCACCCCATTTGTAGTTTGATCCCTCTCCACAAGTTTATTTTATATTATACAAAACACAGAATAATACATGTTGTAACTTAAATAATTATAGACTAAAAGCAAAATATTGAAATACACTACATATTCTATATGAGGGCTAGTGCGCCCCCTGTCCATGGGGTCTAGTCTGGTTCACAGACGGATTGACAACATACATTTACAACAACATAATTAGTACATAAAATTAAAACTTGAAACTAAATTAATAATAAAATGCGAATACGCTACCGCATAATGGATTTTGGTTTAGGTGTCCATTTTCTCCAGTTTGTTTTTTCTAGTGTTTGTATGTATTATTTAAAATTGCATAACGGTATAAAAATAGAAAATATGTTTGCAAAATAGTTAAGATATTTTTTCAGAAGGGTAATTTTTAAAATATTAATCAAATGGTATTCTATATTTTTAGGGTGATTTTAATATCGATCTATTGTAGCTTTCTATTCATCCAATCAATTACAGCAACCAAATAAAATATCATTCATGATACTGCGTCGATTCTAGAGAATGTACATGTCAACTTATTACACTAGCTGATTTTGAACCAAGTATTTAGGCATAGAATTTTAGAAAAAAACATATAAAGCCTGTAAATTTTTTTTAAGTGGCTACCGGATTAGTGCATATTTTTAAAGTAATAGAATCGACGTGCCGCGCCGTAAACGTCTAACGACCGAATTCAGTGGCGTAGGCAGCTTCTGTAAATAAATTAAAATGAAAAGTTGAGTTTAGCATAAATTGTTATTAGCAGTATTTTAATTCATACTCTACAAATAATACAAAATTAATCTAAGTTGCAAGCTTCCGCGGCCGTTTTAATAACATCTAGGCTTCCGGGTTGGAGCCGCGTCATCGGTGCATGAACTGCCGACGTTTCGTCCTCGGTTGCACGGGACATCTTTAGGGCTGTGGTTACTTTGGGATCTGGAACACAACTGTTGTTGTTGTGTTCCAGATCCCAAAGTGACCACAGCCCTGAAGATGTCCCGTGCAACCGAGGCCGAAACGTCGGCAGTTCATGCACCGATGACGCGGCTCCAACCCGGAAGCCTAGATGTTAATACAAAATTATTTTTTAACGATAATTAAAGACATACAACGTAACGTATTTTAGTCTGATAAATAATAACTTAAGTAGTTTTTTTTAATATTTAGCTAATGCAATGAGATTAAATAATAAATACGACACAGCTGCACTGATTGCCGACATATTATCCAAACATAATGATAATTGCTTGCCCAATGATTTAAACAGCGTTAAAAGGTATTAAAAGTGTTAGAAAGAAGTACTTTTAAATTTAGTTAAGTATTTTACATGTGAAAAGAATAACTCTCTGCCCTTATTACCTATTACAGCTATACTACGTAATGGGGTTTCTTTGACAACCAATGTTTGCGAATATACTTTTAAGTTTAATTAAATAAATAAGTTAAATAAAATTGTTGTGACTGCTCTTTAAAGTGTTTGTTTAGCATTTAACATATAATAAATTTTACAAACCTACTTGTCATTGGTTTGCTAAATGCAACCTCTTACTTAAAATTGCTGACATGGAGAAGCAACGGCATAAAACGGTGCGCTACTGAATAGAATACCGCATAAAAACCCATTGTCGTCTCGGTTTTCGGGCATAGACTAAACAGAGTTTTTTTTTAGAAAACTGATCGACATATCGAATTGGTCAACTGATTATGTGGGCAAAATAAGCAGGCTGAGAATTATTAACTAAATTGACATAATTTTGTAGTAGAAGTAGGCCATATTTGGAAGTTATAAAGCGGGAACTTAATTAATGACATTATTTACTGTTACATACTTTTTATACGCATCTATGTAGTAAATACGGAGCCTTTCCTTCTAACTTAGCTTTTAGTGGTGGGAGACCTCCGCTACCAAAACTCACGTGTTTAGGCGCTGATTACAGAAAGCAAAATTCGCTTGCGCAAGAGTCCACTGCGTCATATCACAGAAACATGATTTTATAGTGCGCAGTATTTAGTTGTGATATGGTAACATAATCTGTTGATATGTCATTGCTGAATGCTGAAAGAGACGCGGAGAGCGCAGTAGCGCTTCTCGACCACGACTCTGCTGCTGTCATTGCGAACACAAACACAGAGGATGAAGAATCAAGCTTCCGGCTGTTTACTTAAAAGGCCGAAGCACAAGCAGTTCTTAATTTCAACAGCTTGCGAAGAATTGATGTGAAAGATACGAAGCCGCGCGCGGCGATTTTAATATAATAATAATTCTTCACTAATAACAGGAACATAAAACATATTATCTAAGATTTATTGCATTACACAATATTTTGTAACACAAAGAAAATCTCAATCCTTTCAAAATTCCCCAGCCTGCCGCAGTTCGACATGCCACGTCGGCAGCGGCACGGGATAGCCCAAACATTACGTTCTCCGAAATGCGGTCATACTAATAACATGCGACCAAAAACAAAAAAGCTTTTGCTTATAAGAGCTATTTACGATATACGGCGAAAAGTGTCGGATAACAAATTCGCTGGGGAAAACATTGATGGAAAAAATACCCGCCGACAAACATTGTCTGAACAAAAGCATGGTAACGACATGCTCTAGCAACACTATTCCCCGGAACAAACAAACCCGGGATTATAATTTCCCGAAGAAAACAACCACTAAAAAAAACATTCTCTAATTAAGAAAGAGTTTGCCCTGAAAAAGATTTAATTCTAGCTGCTATTTGTATGAATTTTATTTGGGAACATGGGGGGGATTTTTTGTGAAATCTTTTTCGGTTTTCTCTAAGATTTTTTTCTGGGAGGAGCCATTATTTCCGAGATCGACTCGGCGGAGCAAACATTCGGAGCAGCGTGCGCCGGGTATGAAGTATCAAAGAAATTTGGGAGGCGTAGCCTACGGGTTCTGCCAATATTAATATAAAAAATTGTTATACATGGTCTTATCTGAAATGATCGGAAACACTTAAACAGTGCCTGGAATGGACTCCCAACACCTCTAGCTAACTATGGGGCGATTTAGTCCAGTTCATACCCTATTCCGGGAAACTTCAAGCTACCTAGGCACTACTTTACATATAAACCAGATACAATTGTGAACATAACGTTATGTTCATTTATTTAAGAACCATTAGGGAAAACAACGGGGTCGTTTAGTAGTAGTGGGGATTACTCCCCTACCGACCTTGCGTGGCGCAGAAACATTATGGGAAATGTTCTTGATTTGAACAGAAATAAAAGAATTATATTTAAGCAACAATATTTGGAATTTTGAATTATGCTAGTCTACTAAACTGACCTTAAGTAAATTATATGTTATGTTGGACGTTTTTAAAATACTCTCCACTTTTCATAGCTTTTTCTAGTAAAACGTATGTTTTGCATTGTTGCTATCAAAATATTTAGTGTGAAACTGTCAAACGTACTTTTAGCAGTTGCTTTGACTGCGTCGTAATGCAATTATTTAGTTATTTAGTTTCTTAATAATTAGGTAGGACCTAACTTCAGTTCACTAAACGACCCCAATATATTTTAATTAAGTTGCCTAGGACGATCAAATCATTTAATAGGTTTGCCTATTTGTTTAACTGATGTTGGAACGTACGCGACAACAATACAAACATTCCTGTTCTTACGGAAGAATTAACAACACGACCAGTTTACAGCAATTTTTGTTCTGGTTTTAAAATGAGTACCAAAATTTACTGATGAACACTTCTAGTTAGTCACTGTTTATGCAGTTTATTTTTATTATTGTTTATTTGATATTTTTTAAAAATGTTTTTACTTTGCCCAAATATTACAATTGCACAACGCTTGTTGTCGCACGTGCCTGAAAAACAAATGGTAAAGGTATGGTAATTTACTGTTACGTTGTGATCTCGAAGTAAACATATTGGAGTAACTTCCAAATAATAACTGTGTAAGAAACTTGTTTGCTTATAGGAAATGAATTAATCAAATTTTTTCCTAGCATTTTATTAACTTGAAAGTTTCATCAAAGTGTAGTAGGTATTGATTTAATTTTTCACCTACCAAAGTTTTCATAATAATATATCTGTGATATTAGTGCTTCGATATACCTAGACGTAACATGTAATCCGCGCCGGTCTAAAAGGGTGCGTACTACTAAAACAATACGAGAGAGAATAGCACAGAGGCAGATATATTTGTTAACCGGGGAGAGCTCTTTTATAAACATTTTAATTGGTGTCCTAAATCATAGTCATTACCCCATTCGGCCACGTCCATTGTGCGGGGCAGCGATAGCTGGACAAATGAATTCAACTATGGTGTGGAACTCGAACCCTGGTTCTGAACCCTAGCACCTCTCTTTCAAAATTTCCTGCCTCTCTGTTTTACTTCAGCTTGAAATGCGACTGCATTCAGTCATGCGAAATAATCCACTTTTATTGTTTGCAATTATTAATATATTTAACTACATTACGAGCTGAACCGAGCAATCTATTGTTATGTTTGTAATTGCACTTTTTGTCTATTATTGTGTTTTATTAGCTGACTGTGTTTTATATTAGATTTCGCTTTGTTTTCGAATGGTTGGCTGATGTTTTTCGAGTAATTTAACAAACGCAATTGTCCTGTGGAACATAATCATGAAATGTTAGCTTTCGAAGCTACAGAAAAGTTCATATTTACCTTTGGGAATTTAATATAACTGTAAATAATAACACTTCAAACTTATAATATAAATAAATATAAAAAAAAGTTAAATTATGATTTTCTTCAATAGGTACCTTTAAGCTTTTATCATTTTCATTTTATAGCTTAGCTAAATTATAACTACGATAGTCCATGTCACCATGTTACTATTGTCCATTGATTTTATAAACAGCGTCTATGTTTTTGAGAGGTTAGTATTTTTTAATCTGTAAGCAGCAGTACGAGTGGTAGTAGCTCAGAGGTTAGGCGCTTAGCCTCTAACGCTAAAGGTCCAGGGTTCGATTCCCCGCCGAAGCCATGCAGAAATAAAAATCTATGCCGCAACCCGCCACTCACATTCCCCAATCCGTTGTAGGCAGCCGTGGGGTCTTAATGCCTGAAACCTTCTCTGGTATTTAGTCGTTCGGATTCGACATTAAACTGTAGGTTCCCCGTACTGCACCTTAGCGCTAAGGAGAGTACGTGGCAGAGGTGCCGGTGCCCAGCAGTGGGACGTAAAGGCTGATTAAGAAGCAGCAGTGATACCTTTTACTACCGGCTGGTGTTTGATAAATCTTGAGTTCGGTTTCAGGAGCTATCTGATCTTCAGTTTCAAGGCGATTCCTTGTTGTAACACGTTGTTTTATTCAATTGTAATTTCCAAATTTGAACTTTACACGCTGTGCCATGATTCGTTACCTTAATACATTCTTTAATAGTAGGAAACACAACAACCAACGTGACTGTTTACATAAGCGTCGCCATGTGTTTTTTATCAAATAGCGCAATCGGTCGAACAACATATTTTTTTATTTATAAGTTTAAGCTTTACTTCGTTGAATGTTCATTTTAATTTATTGTAAGTAAAACAATTCTTTAATTCAACAGGGTTTTCAAAGGCAAGATTAAAAGTAAACAATTGGTGTTGCTATAGCAACAATAAATTTTTATAACTTGGTCTTAGTTTTCTATATCTGCGTCCAGATGACTTGATTTCTCATTTCAAAACGTCCGATAACGGTGAATTTAAGAGATCAATTTGCTCATTCATTAAAAGTACAGATTTTAAATATTTGTGAATTTCAAATGATTGTAGTATATCCAACTTACGTTTATCATCACAAAAGTGTAAAAATTTTATAGTGTTATTAGCGAAATTGGATTTATGTGGGTGTTTACAGTTGTAACAAAGTACGTGTTCCTTGTACCTAATATTAAAATTTCTAATTTTTGTTTCATGTAAACCGAATTACAGTGCGAGCAATTTAATTTGTAAATGCCCGATTTTAGTAAACTGCCTCTTTCTTCTTTAGCATTAAACAAAGTGTTTAAAATGTTTTTTGTTGTTTTGAAAGTCATTTTACAATTATGAACAAAAAGAAATAAATGTAAAATAACTTTTAAATCAACAAGATCATTTTAAACACGTTGTTTAATGCTAAAGAAAAAAGAGACAATTTACTAAAACCAGGCATTTACAAATTAAATTGCTCGCACTGTAATTCGGTTTAGATAGGACAAGAATTAGACATTTTAATTTTAAGTATATTAATATAACATATTGTAATATGTATAAAATAAAAAAATCTGTTGAAATTAAAAATTGTTTTATTTGCAATAAATTAACAACATATTTCAATTTTCTCTTGGGCTCTGCATTTAATTATATACATTTTTAAAGATTATTTTTTTATTTTATCGATAAAAAACGGTTAATTTTAAATATTACACAGTAGTTGCTGCTTAATGTAAATTTTTAAATTGATTAGTGGAACCGGTGGGCTACGCTTCACGTTTTTTTTTGTAACCTAAAAAATATAATGAGCTTTGTCGAGATCCAAGACTCTCCTTCATACCTAATAATAATATTAATAATAATAAAGCATATTATTGTCACAATTAACAGAATACAAATTACAGATTATGAACGAGATAATAAACAATAAAAGTAACAAAGGCGGATATTAATGTTAATTGTGTGTGCTAGCTTTGGTTAGTTATCTTAGCTGAAATTTTATATTTTTGACTGTAATTGGTAACCCAGTACCCGAGGGTGATAAACAAAGACCTGATTTTTAGGCCTAGAACAGCAAAAAATTTCGTTAAAATTCAATAAGTAAACAAAAAGAATGGGTATACTCAAATTACGTGAAACATATTACACGATTTTGCAAGGTTCGTACAACTACAACTGCAATATTTGAAATAGATCGTTTCGATCAGCGTTACCTTATTGTTGAGCTAAACCAGAAAATTTTTGCAAAGTTTCATAAAAAATGTTCATGCACTACCTTTTAAAACCCCTGACCATGCAAGTTCTACGTTTATCAACTCTGTTATAAAATAGCTCCACATAATAAACCAGCTGGTCAGATGAATAATACTTATCTAAACAAGCTCCTAAGGTAAAACATGTGGGCGCGCCGCTATTTTAAGCTCATAAATAATTTTTTTTAAATTGAATATATGCCCCAACTATATATTTAAAACAATTATGTCAGAGTTTATTATTAATTAATTGCTCCATAATTTAAATACTAGACTAGAAAGTTAAACATCCTTTACGGCGTACGCGACTTTGTTTGCCGATCTGACGCACATTTCTGTGCGCAGTTTTCGTTACCGAGTTGTACTGAGATGAGCAGTTAGTGGTCTTGCCCGGTGAAAGGGATCCTAGCGCTGAGAACATGTGTGTTACCCGCGCAGTTCGATTTAGAGTTGCAAAATAGATAGCATCGGATGCCATTACAATTATAAATGCGAATAGCATGAATACAAATTTCTTATATGCACCGAAAACTGTACTAGGCAACTGCATCGCGTCGCATGAGAATATGGGCGTATAGATGAGGTTTCTAGTAGGGGGACCAGCAGCAGTGAATGATGAGATAGGTGGAAGTAATCTGGATTTATTATATAGATAGTAATTAACTCATCTCTTTAACGACAAAGAATGGGGATCGACATAATGAGATAAAATAACAGTGCATAATAATAACAGTAATACTTATGCAGAAAGCTGGCATACTCACATTGTTAGAAAAAGAAAAACAGAGACAATAAATAATTATCACTCGCAGAGGAAGTGATAGAGATGTGGGATCAAGCTAAAGTTGTCATCATACTCATCATTATCGGTGCAACTGGAGAAATACCCAAGAACCTGGCACAGCACCTCGCATCGATACACCTGAAAAAGAATTAGTTAGTTAACTGCAAAAATCACAAGTCCTAAGCAATAAACAGCTCGCCGTCTTGCGACAGCCGACACGAGCAAAGTAGGTGCGAATCAAAATTAATAATAATACTTGGGTACTTGAAATAATCAAACTTTGTACACAACTAAAATAAAATCTCAAAAGACTAATTCATGTATAATTGTAGTGCAAACCTTACATCAATTGAAAATTTCAGAAACGATATTTTTTTCTTAACTATGTATTTGTGAACTATAAATATTGTAGGTACGAAAAATAGGTAACAAAAAATAAAAAAATTAGGAATTCAGATAATATACCGTAGGAGAGTTGTTACAATCTATAGTATAATTAAAACCCCTTATTTACATTATATTATGTAATTAAGAAAATATATTCATTATTAATGTTTTTATCAATGTTCTAATGTACTTGTGATCCATAAAATGAAAATTAGTACACAAAACGTGTCGATGTTCGCGTTTTATGTAACAAAACTGTATTGCCGCCTTTCAAACAAGATATACAACGTGCATCAGTTAGTTTTTCATTCGAAACGTTTAACACCTTGATTTATGAACTAGTATCACCATTTATTCATTTTATACCCATTGAATCGCAGTTGTAATACTGTGATTTACTGCTATATTAACTCAATACGAGAGCGCGCTTTGTGGCTCTATGTGTGCTTTTCATAAGACCATTTATGCACCTAAAGTATAAATCTATGATTGTTTATAGCCCTCTTAAAAAGTTATTTTCTTTGTTTCAGATTTTGTGTGGGCGATAGATTTTATTTGTGTGAAAATAAAATCCTCTGTGAATATGACTACGAAGAAAGACTAGTTTTTGCTAATATGGCGTACAATCCACCTACACTGGCTCATCTCAAGCGACAAACTGCCTCTTTACCACCGGTAAGTGCCTGTTTGGCTATTTCATGTATTAAATAAACATGACTCACAAGATACGAAGTATGTTAGATGTATAAGGATCTTGTTATTATAAGGTATTAGAAAGCATATGCTTACGGTTGTTCTTAGATTCGGGGTAATGATGTTAATGTTTAATTAACCGCTTTGTCAATATGGGCTATATGGGTGGTAATGAAACCTGACGCACTCCCTCCTTTTCGTTTTCTTAAGAAGATAAACAAATTAAATTTTAGTATGTTTTAGAGATCGTAAAAGCTCGTTATATGAGCTAAAGAGTAATTTTTGAGGCTTTAAAATTTGACCTAATTAACCAGATTAGACTCCTAATTCCAAATATGTAAAAATATACAGAGTGTTCCATCAAAAACAAGAACGTTGATGTCATTTCCCATGAAACCGGAAGTGAAAATTACATATAGAAGCTATTAGGTAGGTCTATAAAACAAACTAAAATTTTATTGCCTAATCTTAATAAATAAAGAGAAAATGAGGTGCGCTTGGTTTCATTAACACCCTGTCAAGTTGCGACAACTAAAGTGTTACAAGCTGATATCTCCAAAACTTTAAAAGATTGTGCTACAATTGTTTCTTGATTTTATGGTACGGAAGGGGCTGTATGTTTGGCTAATAGTGATTTATTTGTAAATTATTCTATTTTAAGGGGTGGAGGTAACTTGAAAATTTTAAATGGAAATATATAATTTTATAATTTTTTAACATCCGCGCCTATTTTGATGGGGATAGCATATTTTTTCGGAATTTTCAAAAACGTTAACTACGCCTATTAAAGGGGAGGGGAGATGTTTTCTACAAATATTATAAAGCTGAACAACATTTTTTAAATTTAAATATGCCTACTACAAATAAGCAACCAAAATTAGTTGAAGCAAAATTTACGTAGAGTGAAAAGAAAACAAAAATTTGAACCTCCTTTATTAGGGGTTGTAAACGTACATTTATCACTCTTATTCAATTTTGCATATTCTAATTCTCGCTGCTTAGTTTTAGTAGATACATTCAAATTACAAAACGTCTTGTACCAATGTTTAATATTTATAGAATTATATTCCCCCATGTTAAGGGTAGTAAAGGTTTTTTTAAAAAATCTGATAAAACAGGCTGTACCTATGTAAACTCACTATTAGCTAAATACACTGTCCCTGCCTACCCATAAAATCAGAAATTATTATGTTTCTCAATCTTTTGTAATTTTGAAGATATCAGCTTGTAGCGCTTTAATTTTCGCACTCTGTGTAATTTTATATTTCATTCTATAGCTTGAAATAATAGCTATTTGAATTTTTATTTAAAATAAAAGAGTCTGACAATTTCAATGTATGACGAAGTTCCACCTTTACTTCGTTGAAGTTCATATTAATGTATAAATAAAATAGTTAATAGCATTAGCAATATTTATTTATTTCACCCTATACGTATTTTGACATTTGTCCATCTATCACTTGTCATTAGTGATGATAATAAAGGAATTTCAATTCTAAACAAATTGCATACAGTGATGGTTATAATACTGATCTTATTGATATAATAATTAAAGAGAAAGATTACAAATTATCCAATTACAACCATGTATGCAAATACTTCATCAGATACAATTAAATACACTTCGATTCCATATTTTGGCGATAAACCGGAAAAATTGATAACATTATAAACAAAGCAAACAAATGTAAATTAATTTTTTTTGACTAATACTAAAGAAAAAACAAGATTTAATAACATCAGGCATTTACAAATTTAATTGCTCTTACTGTAATTTAGTTTATATAGGCCACACAATTAGATATTTTAATATTAGGTAAAAAGAATACGTACGTTGTTACAAGTATAAACACTCGCATAAATCCAATTATTCTAAGCACTTATTAGAGCACAGTCATTTAATGACATTTAATAACACTACAAAACAGGGTTCGAAAAAGTCGTGACTGTTTTTTAAAAATTCAAAAAAGTCTGACTATTTGAATTAATTCAAACTTTTTTGAATTATTTCGCGTTATTTTCTTTGTAAGAACATTATCAGAAAGAACAAAAGTTATCGTATCGTTTTAAGAATTTAATAATGAAATGGTAGTTTTAATGTAAACTATTGATCAAATGAAAAAAAAAACTTAAAATAGTACATTAAAAATAACTTGCCGAAACTCGTAACTTTTGTCCTTCTGTTTTTTGAATAACTTCTCACTGCCGCGTCGCCCTACATTACAGTTACAGAAACAGTTGCCCAAAATAATAAATAAACTGTGTCGAGATGTAAGAGACCGTCGCGTGAAGTTGAGACAGTTCCGGATTTAATATATACAAGATGCTTACTGTTTTTGTGAAAAAGAAACACTCTAGGGTAGATGTTTCACGGCCAAGTTTAAGAAATAGGTTTTATAATTTATTTTAAATACCAGTTTTAGTATTTTGCAGGAATGAAAAAATTCTCTCTAAAAACTTAAAAATTGAATATTGTGGCTATGGAAAAAAATTGATTATTAATTCTAGAAAATGGAGGGTTATAGTAAAATTCTGGTTATACCAGTAAATTCTTTTTATGTGTACATTATCACTGTAAAAATGAGTTGTTAAAGTTTATAAATAAAAAAGCTACATCCGAAATATAAACGTCAAAAGTCAAAGTTTTTTGCCTGTATCTAGTAGGCTATGAAATTTTTTATACTTTAAAAAATGGACTGGATAAATTGGTGTCTTAAATAAGAAAATTCTTCCTCATTTAACGAACCTTCTATAACTTTCCGAGATAGAGCAAAGTTAAAGTTTACACCTTGTATATGAATTAATTCATCGACTTTTTTTAAAACAAGTCAATTGATTTAAGTCGCTAGTTAATTCCCGGAATTAATTCTTTGGACTTAATTCATGCCCACTCTGCTATAAAATATTTACACTTTTGTGATAAATAACGTAAATTAGATATACTGGAAGCATTTCAAATTCACAAAAATTTATAAACTATATCTTTAATAATTGAACTAATTGATCTCTTAAATTCACCGTTATTGGACGTTTTGGAATAAAAAATCAAGTAATTTGCAGACATAGACAACTTAGATCAAGTAATCAAGTTTCTGTAGCAACACCAGACGTTTTATAATGATGACATTTTGAAATACGTATAAGGTTAAATTAAATTAATATTGTGGAAGGTATTAATTGTTTTATTTATACATTGACAAGTTCAAGTTGCTACACTCCTGGCACGTAAGCACTGTGAACTTATATTACCCAAAAAATGAATAGTTATAGGAATATGTATGTACTTACCTGAAATTAGCGGAATATTTCACAGTGACTAATTGTCGAACAGTTTTATTAGTAATAGAACATTCATATTTTATAAATTTAAATATCTACTTACTATGTTGTTCTTTCAAGGTCACTTAAGCAGCTTAATTTGAAAAAAAACATATGCATTGATATAAAAAATTTATGCCAATTTTACATGTTCTATTTTTAAAATACTCTTGCAAATTATTTTTGTATTTTGTAGAGCTATAGACACAGTTTAAGTAATGATGCACGAATCTATGGCACAAACTATGTGGCATAATTCTGTGGAGTAGAGCAAATAAAAAGGTTTTCATGAATGGAAATAGTGCATTATGGAGCTATAGTTATCCCTAGTCGAAAGAAAAGTAAAATATGGTTAGTAATAAAGTGTTAGTTAGTGATTAAGTGTACAAAATCTGTAGAAAAATCGCTTAAAAGATCGGATTTTTAAAGTTAAATGTGTTAACTGTATGATATAGTTAAACTGTTACATCCTTTTAAGCAATGTTTTTCAATTTCCGTATAATTGCTTATCTTAATCGTTAATTACGCTGCTTCAAACTACTTTGTAAGAGATGTTTTCTTACGTGTTTTAGTTACTAAAATCGCGTGACATTATTTATGGTGCAGATTTTTCTTTACTAAATCGGCAAGCCAGCACTTTTACCGTTGCTGTCTGATTTTCTTAGTGCTTACTGAAATCTAGGTTGAGAATCCAGTAGGATTTGGGGTTGGGGTATGGGGGTAGACTAGTGTATAGGCAAATAAGTCACCCGGGGTAGGTGGGGGAAGGAAAAATCATACAGTTGCTTGATGTTCTCGATTATTTTTTTTAATGAAATGTTTGCAAACGTTAAGCATTGTTTCCTAAGTTGCTCGAAAATGGCAAATAGCTAATTGTAGGAATTCTAATGTAGTGCCTCTTAGTAGGTTTGAAAAAGGGTTATTACAGATATTTTAAATCATCTTGTTCATCATAACAATAAACATATTAACTGGCAGTTTTATTTGGGAATGTATTTATGTGTACTACAGCCTACAGGGTGTTCGATTGGAGATGCATACCATTGGTATCTTGGAAACCATAACAGCTACGAAGTCGGTTAAATGGAGAAAGATGCACATATTTAAGAGCATAGCTTAGTAGCCTTTTTGATTTTTTTTAATAGTGCTTAGTATTCGGAAATAACGAATTACGTCATTTTTTACATTACTTCTTTGTTAATAATAAAAATATAAAAACATACAAAGGGACAAGTACAACTTTTTGGAGTGTATGAGCTAATAATGCTTAAGCGATTCTATTTTGTTTAGTTTTTGAGATATAACATAAACTTGTATTTTTAAATGGTAGCCATGGTTCAATTTTTCTTCAGCAAAAAACTTTTTTCTATTTTTACGGTACAAGGGTTTCTGTATTTATTTTTAAAAACTTCGAATATACAGAATAAGAAAGCAATTAATGATAGATATCATAGTTTGCCATGGACAAACATTATAAAATGCTTTTCTAAATGTCAGTAATAATACTATAATAATAATTAAATAATTAAGTATTTATATCTTTGCTTAAACTTTGATTTAAATTAATTTATTTCAATATTGCAAATATTAAAGTGAATACAATTTTACAAAGCGACCAATAAAAACGCGCAGTTGCCTCTTTAACAAGACCTGCATGTCGATGATTAGTTTGCAAATCATGGAGCTATTATGATAGTTGCACTGTTTACTATTTTGCGGTAAATATTTAACATTTTATAACAATTAGCAGGCGAGCATTTATTTTGTATATTTACCATCAGTTGGCAAAACTTATCACAATTAACTCACATAATGAAAATAAAAATATTTAACGGTGACTTGGTGTAGCGGCAAAGGCGTGGGCTTGTAATTTGGCGGTCCCAGTTTAAAACCCGCGCGGAACTGTTTTTTCTTAACTTTTTTACTGTCTTATGTTGCACCAAGCTTATGATTTATTTTAATTTCTCTCTTTGTTTTATTTAAACAAGAGGTTACTTGAAAAACGTTTTTATTTAATATAAATTTAAAACATTACACCTGTCAAGTATGAGCAATTGCGGTAAATTAATAAGTCGCGCAAGTATTATAATACCTTCACGATTTGCTGCCAGTTTTTTTATTGCTGTATAGAATAGTATTTATTCACCTAATGTTTGAAGCATTGCCTTCTAAATTGGGAGCTTTGACAGCTTCTCTGCCAAAGCCTGCAATTTAGAAGGCTGTGGTTTGCAGTATAATAGTATATTATACAACGAATCTATAATGGTAGCGGCAGCGAGTGTCGTAATTTAAACGAGTGTATTAATAGCCATTATGTAAGAGTTGCATACACTATTTTTTTACGACTAGTTAATTTCAAAAAAATATTCATTTACAAAATTTATTTGAACATTATAAAAAAAAACTCGAACTGTTTTGCTTGTAATCATGATTACCAAAAATAATGCTTTGCTGCTGTTGGTCAATTTGGGTCATTTCATAATAAAAAGCTGTATCGAAATGGGTATCATTATAGTATAGGCAGCGCACACTTAATAAGTGAATTAAAACATGGGAGTAGAAAAAATAATTCAATTTTCCCGCTACCGGCAATGCAACTATGCTATTCATTCATCATTACAAGATATAAGTGCCTCATAACGTTTGTTCGGTTACACTTGCCTACTCTATTTAATAGTGTCACATTCCCAGGAAAATAATGATACAATTTACAGCAACACGCATAGCTAACTTACGAAATAAAAATAATTAAAATAAAAATTTGATCATAATTCTGATGACAGCTGCCAAATTTAACAAATATTTTCTTACTATTTTAAACAAATAGCTGCTGGTAGTGAGAAAAATATAATAAGCAACACATAATGTAAGAATATAACATTCTCGAACCCTTCCTCGAATGTTATTTTTATTACGTCCTTACATTCTTTGTAACCTAAACAACTATTATAGCAAAGTCCAGCATAAATAAAAACACCTAATGGTTGAATTATTTGCAGTATTATTACTGATATTTAAAACGGTGTTTTTTAATGTTTAGGTATATACCATATATTACTTTCTTATTGAATATCTTCGAAGTTTAAAAATAAGTACATAAACCCTGATATCGTTGAAAAAAAATAATAAGCTTTATAATGGTATAAAATTTAATCGTGATTGCCATTTGAAAAATACAAGTGTGTGCTTAAAAATGATTATCTTTTACAATCAAAAATGTTGTACGACCTTTTCCTTTAACTTTAATACCTTCTTCGCTTTTTGTTATTTTCAAATATCTAGTAAGCTATGCATTATTTAAAAAAAAAACAAACAAAAGGCTACTAAGCTATGCTCTAAAATATCTAAATTTTTTCCCATTTAACCGACCTTGTAGCTGTTATGCTTTCCAATATACTAATAATATGTATCTACCATCGGACACCCTGTATATAGTATATATATTAACTGACCATCACTTTTTTTACCTAAAATTTGCTCCATTTATGTGTCATTTAGGAAAAAAAACTTTTTGAAAAATTTGTTGTAATTTGTTAAGACTTTATAGGTGCAAAAATAAACGACTGATTTATTGTACTTGATTTTCCAGCCACAATTGCCAAATCACTTAATGAACGGACATCGGTCGTCGTTACCGCCATCAAATGGAGATCTTAATAACAACATGTCAGGATCCGGTCAAACACCACCCCATTCCCTCGCAAGTCAGTCATTTTCAGCTGCGGGGCATTTGAAAAACAATAGTATGTCCCTAGGTGCAACTAGTTGAAACTTTCACTAAGACTGTGATGTTATTCATTTTGGAATAAGTGCGAGTTGGCCATTAACTGTTTCGTATATAATAGACATCTACGAATTAATTTGTCTTTACAATTTGGGTATCCGACGCTCAAATACCTAAGTATACTTAAAATAATACCAGCGAACGTGTGCAATACTCAGGCGTGGTTTGTTAGTGATTGAATTATCTAATGGACAATCTTATTACTGAATGCTGACATAGAGAGAAGTATTTGTTTATTACTTATGGTATAGGTAAAACTACCTAATTTTAATACTTCAAGTGCGTTTCTTAATTTCAACCACTTTTGGACCTTTCGTTATTAATTGTATGACATAAACATAATCTCTTCGAGAAGTAAAGGCTTTGTAGTACAGTTTTCTAATTCGTATTTCTACATCGGATTAAGAGGAGAAATGCACTACCTACTGATTAAAACTACTTTTGCTGATATGTGATGGTTACGAATTATATTACCTCAAACCATTACTTCTGTCTATATCTCATGTTCGGTGTAACCACGTTACTTTATAGAATTAAGTTCGAATTTTGTAAATAGACATTGTTAGAGTTAGAAATTAATGTTGATTACGTATACTCTGTATTATATTGATCTAGTTGTTTACAAAAATACACGTTTTTTGCCGTAATATACCAGTATGTTACCGTTGCCCTTTCATGTTATTTATTTAACTTCTTTAGTTTTTGACACAGAACACAACCACTTTTGTAGATTATAAAATAGGTGCCAATTGCAAGTTATTTTGTTCTGTGTACAGTACAAATGTTCTTGATTAAATGTATTAAAATATATACCAATGATCTGACCAAAGAATAAATTGGATTCAAGAAAAGATTGCTTATTATTTTTATTATACATCCGACGTCGTACGCTAGTAAGTTTATTTTAAGAAAATGTTCTTCAATATCCTTTCTTATTGTTGTAAGTTTGAGTTTACAACGTACGAAATTAAAGATTGGGGAGATAGCATTTTCATCATGGAAGACGGAGACAAACTACTCAATTTCCCGCTGATCAACCGAGATGGAGGATTTGAGGGGAGAGGTATAATTTTTCTTATGCCGCAAATCTGAAATTGCTGTATATAATAAGGTTGGATGTATGGCAGAAATGGACTTGCTTTTGGAAGGGTATTTATCGCTTTATGAAACTTACTTCTGCTGTATATTATTTTATACAAACCTTTTTATGAAAACAGATCGTTTTACGGGAATGTTATTTATAAATGCTGAAATGATATTGCATTGTTAATTTTAAATTAATAGCATTGTTACTGGTCTCTCAAAAGTAAAGTGAAAATCACCTACTTACATTACAGGGTCGTAGTTAAACACAAAATGCAGGAATGGAACTAGTGTTTAAATAAGCACAATAAAATTGTGCTGTTACTTGAGAGTGCTAAACTGCTAATGTATAAAGGTATACCACTTTTCTTTGATATTAAATGTAAAAATTCACCACACGTGATATACAGAGTGCGTCAAAAATATGAAGACATCGATAATTTAAATAAAAAAGTAATAGTAAACAATGATGTTCTTAAAGCATAGTAAAAATTTCACTAATGTGAATCTGTTGTGACCTAAACTGCTCTAATTTTTAGAAATTATTTATTCGCCAATAGCTGCTAGTTGTCTTGTTTGCAAAGGTGGATGTTTGGATATAGGAAACAAAACATTAAGTATTTTATCTTTATTTCTTGCTGGTTTGGGCATAAAGTTTTTCCAACGAGGGATTGTGAAATTGGATTTCCGCTTCCACCATTGTTAATGTCAAACAATAGTCACACAAAAGTACAAATTTCTGTAAATCAGCTCAAAATGTCAGATTGGAAATGTAACCACAGTGATTTATTTTGTTTATCATGCAAATGTATCAGTTCTTAGAAACATCGGTGACTCCATAGTGAACCTGATTAATTTTAAATTATAACTATAAGCGGAATTTTCTGAAGACAATACTATGTACCTGTATAATATTTTTATAGAGCCAAAAGAAAAAAAAAATATTGTATCAAGCCGTTGTTGACAAAGAAAAGTTTTGCATTAAACAAATCTTGCATTACGGCACAACTTAAAAACAATTGAAGAGAAAAAAATATGTCAGCATGTAGATAAGAATTTCCATAATATCTTTTATCCGCAAGATTCTTTTCTTTAAGAATAAAAATAAACTTAGGAAGTCTTGATGGATGTGATAAAGTCAAATTAAATGTTTATTCATGAGCAAGGTAGGTTTGGATATTAGGAAATATCATGAAATAATGAAGTAACTTGGTTGTGAAATACTACTACAACATGCTAAGACTGATCTCTACAAAATTTAGAGTATTACTGGATATAAAAGGTAAGTAATATTCTATTTATTAGCAGTGTTTCTAAAAATAGCGCTTAAATTCGAATCTTTAGTAAAATCTGCTTACTTTGGTTTTCAATCATTCTAAACTCTTGTCTATAAAATTTTTTACTGATCTTAAATTATACTCAAATGTATTTCAATTTTCGAAAACAAAACAATATTTTAACTTTTAACCTGATAAATAGGGGACGGCGCTATAATATTCATTACATTAGAGTCTCTGGACTTGAATCTAGTCTGCCAAAGGTAAGTGAGTTCTGCACTTTTAGGGTGTATTTATAAATTAGGGTACTTTAGTTGTTGGTGCCCCCACAACCAATTACAGAAAATATAAGAATCCCCAACCAACATTAATAAAAACTAAAACTTTAGCCCGATCTTAATCGTCTCCACTTGCTTGATTCGCTATTACAGTTAATTTAACTTAAGGTTCGCCATGTTCAATGCGTTTTTTTTAGTTATTGTAATAACTGCAGGGCTTAAAGTTTTATGATATAAGATCATGTTTGAAAACACTAAAAGCAGAGGGGATTTAAAGCACTTGGTCAACACTTGGTTTATGTGTTTAGTTATTTGAATAGAGTATCAACTGACCAAAAATAGGAATGACTACGTATACACCGCGAGAACCAAACGTTTGGTCCAAGGACCAAAAAATCAAATTTGAACTAAGACGTGCTGTATACACTCTAGTGTAAAGCACTTGGTCCACAATTGGTTTATGTGTTTAATTATTTGAATACAGTATCAACTGACCAAAAATAATAATGACTACGTATACACCACGAGAAACAAACGTTTGATCCAAGGACCTAAGAATCAAATTTGTACCAAGACATGGTGTATACACTCTAGTGTAAAGCACTTGGTCCACACTTGGTTTATGTGTTTACTTATTTGAATAGACTATCAACTGACCAAAAATAATATTGACTACGTATACACCGCTAGAACCAAACGTTTGGTTCAAGGACCAAAGAATCAAATTTGTACCAAGACGTGGTGTATACACTCTAGTGTAAAGCACTTGGTCCACACTTGGTTTATGTGTTTACTTATTTGAATAGACTATCAACTGACCAAAAATAATATTGACTACGTATACACCGCTAGAACCAAACGTTTGGTTCAAGGACCAAAGAATCAAATTTGTACCAAGACGTGGTGTATACACTCTAGTGTAAAGCACTTGGTCCACACTTGGTTTATGTGTTTACTTATTTGAATAGACTATCAACTGACCAAAAATAATATTGACTACGTATACACCGCTAGAACCAAACGTTTGGTTCAAGGACCAAAGAATCAAATTTGTACCAAGACGTGGTGTATACACTCTAGTGTAAAGCACTTGGTCCACACTTGGTTTATGTGTTTACTTATTTGAATAGACTATCAACTGACCAAAAATAATATTGACTACGTATACACCGCTAGAACCAAACGTTTGGTTCAAGGACCAAAGAATCAAATTTGTACCAAGACGTGGTGTATACACTCTAGTGTAAAGCACTTGGTCCACACTTGGTTTATGTGTTTAATTATTTGAATAGAGTATCCACTGACCAAAAATAATAATGACTACGTATACACCGCTAGAACCAAACCTTTGGTTCAAGGACCTAAGAATCAAATTTGTACGGTATATACACTCTAGTGTAAAGCACTTGGTCCACAGTTGGTTTATGTGTTTAATTATTTGAATAGAGTTTCAACTGACCAAAAATAATAATGACTACGTATACACCGCGAGAATAAAACGTTTGGTCCAGGGACCAAAGAATCAAATTTGTACCAAGGCGTGGTGTGTATACTCTAGCGTAAAGCATTTAGTTAACACTTGGTTTATTTGATTAGTTATTTGAATATAGTATCAATGGCAAAACATGCGGTGTGAACAGTAGCAGCCTAAGCTAACAGCCAATTGTTAGTTACGGTTTATTTTGCAGCAGCGTTTACACGAATTGTGGTGGTACAACAGAAATAAAGTATTACATCCGCACTACAATTATTTTCTTCTTCTTCTTGTTCTTCTTTGGACCGATTTCCTGTTCCAATACTTGTCTCTACCTTTCTTTATCTCTCCACGGTTTTTTTTTTTATTCTTATTTTTCTATGGTTTCTATTACACCTTCTCTCCAGCACTTCTTTGGTCTACCCCGTTTTATACGCTCGCGGTGTACCTGCTCCATCGTTTTTTTAGGGGGAGGGGGGATTCGGGAGTCTTCCATCCTCTGGACATATCTATACAACACTAACTTCTTTTTATGTCTTCTATAAACATCATCTTCTACTTCCATGTGATAGGTATTGTGTTTATGCACACTTATTTCCAGACCCTATTTGCTGTATTCCTTAATCAATTCGCGTAACTTGCAGGGTATATCGTCCCCATCTTGCGCTGTAAGAACCTGGTCATCTGCAAAATGGAATGAATGTAGACGTAGAGTGACATCGTCCATTTCAATTCCTATTTCTCTAACTTTATTTTTCCACACCCTCAGTGCTTGTAATATATATTTTAAATAATGTGGGCAGATAGCACACTCTTGTCTTAATCCTCTAGTCACTCTTTTGAAAACGTCTGTCGAAGTTTCATTTTGGATCTTTAATCCTTGTATAAATTTCGTATTTCTCTAATCAACGTAAAAAAAAATTTGTGGATTAATTGTCAATCGCAGCTTCATGGCCCCGTCCAACCAACGTAATTCACACATAAACATCACAACCCGTAAACATCATGAATATCCTGTACCGAGATGTAAGGCATGTTACTGAATACGCGGTCACTAAATGTTAAGACGAGGAAAGGGATCCGGATTATTTATATGTTTATAAATAGCCTGTGTGGAGATGTAAGACATGTTGATGAATGCGCGGTCACTTAAAAGTAAGACAGAACGAAGGGATTCGGATTTACTACATAGATACTAAAAAGGCACGGCGCAGAAAACAGTATTATAATTTTATTAGAAAGAGCATTTATAAGTAAGGCTGGGATTTTTAGGCACCATAAGTATTATAAATAGGGAGGCAAGAAGATAGAAGGAAATTTGCTAGTTAGCTATTAATACTGAAGACAAAAGCACGATAGTATTTGTAAGTTTTTTATTGCCTCTACATACACCGCTCAAACTATTTAAATACATGTTTTACCCACACTCTCGCTAATGTAGTGCTTTTTTAGAATAACGTTCTAAACCATATGTATCTAATATTATAGAATTGTTCTTAATTGTTCTGAATGGATCTAAAGTGATCTGCAGTCTTTGTCGGGTGAAATTCCTGAATTTCAAGTTTTATTACAAAGTTATTAAGGTAGCACTCTTACGATGCTATGAATCGTTATCATGAAGTTAAGAAACTTTTGACAGGTCTATAACATCTTGGAGAGTATGTCAGAAACAGAGTAATATTTTGTTACAAAACAATTACTATTTAGAGGGAAGGTCACTTTGATTGAAGATATAATTACATCAATTTGAAAAACACCACACCCTTCCACATAATAGTTACATTACACTAGATACGGCTAGCTAATTTGGTTTAGTAAAATTCCTTACTTCTTGCCAGGTGTAGCATATCTTCTCAACTCTAGTCACAGCGGCACAGGACAGCGGGAACCAACAGCTTTACGTGGGCTCCGAACCACGAAAGTGCATGCACTTTATCACCAAAGAAAATTATACTGGCACAATTTGCGATGTCAGAAGTGAAGCTAACGCCCGCTATCTCTTGCAGAGGGTTCTACGAGCTATAGGCAACACACGCCACATTAGAGTACGTAGGTTGTTGCCTAAAGCTTCCAACGGAGCATTTTAAATATTTGTTGTTACTTCGAGCAGGAATCGAACTGTAGGCGACTGGGTGAAAGTTCAACATCTAGACCGATACACCAATCGCCGGCTCTTGGCAAAATAAACACCGGTAAAATAAAGTGAGTGATTGATTATCGCTATTGACCATGCCAGTTATAAACTTTGAGAAAATTTAAATTTGTTCTTGGTAATATAAATGAAATTGAGAATTAAATTTCAATCATTTTGTTAAATATTTGATAATACTTATTTATTTCTAAAACGTGGGTGTACACTTCTAATTTATGCGACAATATAAAGTGAATAACAATTAAACGTACAATAAGCAATTAAAGATGAACATTGGAAACCAATCTTCTTATTGAGTTATTTGCAAAGAGGTAATTGAAAATATTTGAAAGACTTGTTATGTCGATTGATTTTTGAGGTTTTGCTCAAGTTAATAAACTTTACCCAATTTTGTTTTAAACTAATTTAGGACAATTTAATAGCACGTTCAAAGTTTATCTAGTTTATGTTTATAACACACTTCATATAATTGTTACGTCATTGATATATAAAGGCAAGTTGTTATTGTAAAAATAGTATATTATGCAACGAATCTATAATAGCTATTAATACACTAGTGAGATTCAAACGAGTGTGTATTAATAGCCATTATATAAGAGTTGCATACACTATTTTTCCTACAATTAGGTAATTTAAAAAAATATTCATTAAAAAAGTTTTTTTATGCAAAAAAACTCAAACTGTTCTGCGATGTTAACTGTCAACAACTCTGATAACCATGGTTACCAAAAACAATGCTTTGCTGCCATTGGTCAGTTTGGGTCATTTCAAAATCTGTATCGAAATGGGTATCATTTTACTATGAGCAGCGCACACTTAATAAGTAAATTAAAACATGGGAGTAGAAAAGAAAATATATTAATTTACTTTTCTTCTGCAAAAAATTAAAAATTTGCCATATTACATTAAAAATTTAGGATGTTAGGTATTTCACGTAATTACTCAACTCGTTTTTGTTTTGCTAGGCGTGCCCAAAAGAATTTTTAGGTGAAACTAACACTGTTTGGTACACAAGTTTTCATAAATTTTACTCTAGTTATTTTTAATTATCTTGTGTAATTTAAATTTTCTGGCATAAGGTTCAGGAGCGTAGTGGTTTAAAAGCCAAAGGCTCCACTACCTCCTACTACATAAGTGAAGAGCCTACCCGGAGTGAAAGTCCTTGACAGCTTCGGATATAAGAGGTTATAGATAGGTGGATAGATAGATACTACTAGGTAAATTGAAAAACAGTTCAAGTGATTAAACTGATATAAAACTAGTGGAACACGTAACACGTGGGCTATCTATGCCTTACGTTTTTTTTATAACAAAAAAGTTAATGAGGGTAGTAAGTAGTGTAACGGGCTGCGCATCGAAGTTCGAGCTTTATGAATTATATAGCGATTATTGTAATTCTACATATTAAATCCGGATCTCTTCGATCTATCTCAAGAAAATTGCGGGTGCAGCTAAGATTATAAAACACACGCGGGGCGTGATAGTGTTGTTTTGTGCAACGCTACCAACCAAAACGTAGGGCGTAGCTTACGAGTACAGTTAGTTTTTCTGAAATGCGAGCTGTATCACTAGCGCGTCCGTTATTGTAACTCTTGTTCCTACTTATGAACACATATCGCTTGTAATGTAATTGTTCAATATCTATTTTTCCAATTTCTATTTGAACTTGTATATTATGTTTACCAGTTTAATATTAGAAATGGATTGCGCAGTGTGTAAAACTAAACAAAACTATGTCACGTTAAATTGCTGGGTTAACAATCTGCAGATTAACACTATCTCTTCTGAAATGTGAATTATTAGTTGTTTTAAAACATAGTTCTCTAAAAATCTCTGTGTGCAATGCTTTTATTATTACTAAATGTGCGTTATTGAAAGAAATACTATACAATGCGCTGTGTGAGATTCTCGTGTCAGCGCGACAAGTACACTGAACGGAAGATGTTTACTGTTTATTATGTCAAATCCGCCAAAATTGAAGCAAGCCAGTAATTACTAAATTATAGCAACACTAGTGACTGAAACATAAACATTCGTCCCTTCCCCTTATCTAAACTTTTAGTGACCGCGAGTTTAGTAACATGCCTTAAATCCCACACAGGTTATATTATTTTACATCTCTTTCAATAAATTTGCTACCATTGTTTGTAAAAGAAAAGCATGGGGCGTAATCTACAGGTTCAGGTAGTTTTATAAATTCATTTGCAAGTGATTTCATTCTTGTAATAGTAAATGTCAGCGTTTATGATATTAACTGCAGATTCCAATATTTGGGTCAATAGTGAACATCGTAGACATAATCGTCTACTCTTGAAGCTGCCAGACATGCTTACAACGTTCTAAACAATATACGTTTAAGTGGTTTTGTATACTGTAACGGTAAGGACCCGTTTAGTTTTAGTATTAGAAACAAGACACACAGACATTATCTCATAGAAAAAATTCTGTTTCTCCTATAAGTGTTTAAGTGTGTTGCTTTAGTTGTCATTTTATTGCTAATTTATTTGCCTATTTATTTTGTACGAATGAGTAATTATTTGTCCAATTATTGCCTTTACTTATCATATTGCTGTTTCTAATAAAATTGTAATAATGTTCAGTGTGCAATGCTTTTATTGTATAAATTTTCTGTTATTGAAAAAAATGTATATAAAAAAGTGAAACTCGTGATGTATGTTCCCCGCTTATTTTTTTATTTGAATAGTACATCTAAGACGTGTGGTTTCCGTATTAGCAGGTTCTGAAATCAAACTAGCCTCTAGCAAAATTTTAATGCTGTTAACGAAATATAAATAGTTACTAGTGTTGCCCCAGCGCACAATGCACTGACAGACAGCGTTGACAGAACCGGCGAAATGTCAAGTCACGTGATGCATTAGTTCCAATAATGACACGCGACGTTATTGTAGATGGCGCCCCAAGTGACGCGCGTCTAGCCGACCTTCATATATATTATAAATAAAATAATTATTATTAAAAAATCGACGTAGAATAAAAATATAAAAATGTTTCATGTTCCATCTGTGGATAGAGACCTTTCATTTAAAAAAACGGTTCAAATTGGTGAAGCGGTAGCCGCTGGAGGAACCGGAGAAAAAAACCCTTTGTGCTTTTATATATGTATGGATTAGCACGGCCACCTGGCTTAATATCGACTGACGGCTCTACGCGGCTTGCCGCATCAGTCATTTTCAACAAATTCCGGGTATTACAGAGGCGCTACTAACCGCGGTGCTGTAACAATGTAATATCTACGAATAAGTAAGTGATTGGTTAGCCTAACTTGTAATGTATACCCTTACATAACAAAACTTTAAAAAATACACTGTTTACTTTTATCGCAACATATTCCAAAGGCTCTTTGCAAGAAAGTACAATTAGAAACAATAATTTCAAAAATAGGCACCATTTTTCAAAATATTTGTCGTGCAGATAATTCACTTGCTATTAATTCGGGTTTTTCGCTGCAACTAGAAAACAAATGAATTTAAATGCATTCTACTGTGCTTGTGGTAAGTTTTTGTCTGAATTCTGAGCATGCTAATAAGAAGTTTTGCGATTTTACCTCAAAAATGTTGTTATGTAAAGGTTTACAAGTTTTAAATCATTTAATAGAGAAAACTTTATTCATCGAAAGACTCCAAAAAATGACGATTATGTCAAAGTTCGCCAAAAAATTATTGGTACTGTAGTCCATCACACAAAATATATTGTGTATTGCCAGTATTATTTCGGGAAATTTAAAATATTCCCCTCGTGTTGCATCCAAGGCTAGATATTCGAAGATCATAACCCGTAAACTGAAGGATTCCAGTAAACTTTCTCAAATGTAAAATACATTTCACAATACCTTGAAAATCCGCAAATGTCTTATCTATGATGTTAAAATGGTACTGATACTGAATACAAATATATATATTTAAGTTGAAACGAGTATGTTTTTGAAACATAAATCCCAGTGTCGCGCCATTGAGCAGAACTCGTATTTAAATGCGACTATCGCATCACACACGGCCGACTTGATCCTAAGAATGGTAGAATAAGAGAAGAACTTGAATAAAATAATCCCTGAGAAGTGTGAACGCGACTTGAGGTATCGTGATTTATACAGAGCGGCAAACCGACAAAACACCGGCAGTAAGTCTAGAAAATTGCTATTTTAAACTATGAAGACATTAATTTTACTGTTCTTATCGTGGAAATAAAAAGTGATTATTTCGCGAAAATCAACTTTCTATGAAAAAATGGTAGTTGGCAGAACCGTTATTAACACGAACTGTCATTGCAAAGTTCTTAATTTGGTATTGATTGATATTGGGGATATCAAATTCGTGTCAAACACGAACAATTTTTTATTCATTATAAATATATTGTTTTAATTAGCTATTACGTAAAACACAAAAAAATTAAAAGTTGCTCACTAAATATATACAAAAAAGAGGTATGTTAATATGTTGATAAAGTAACAATGTTTCTAGAAAAAAACATGACCCAAAATGTTATAGTGAAATTTAGTAATATATTTTTTATTCCATTGTATACAAAAGTGACGTTTTTTAGTTTCGATATTTGGACGTAAAGATAACGTTTTTAGTAAGGTTTTTATTTTTGTTGTGGTTGCTAGGTATCTACTTTTTGTCCTAGGCCGAAATAGTATATTGTACAACGAGTATGAAATAGTACTTATTTCTCACGAGTATGACAGGTGGCAGCATTCGTTTACGGCTCATGTTGCAGTACATAAGAGTAAGAAATGGACATTCTATGCGAGTTATACTCTATACTTTTTCTAGGACTTTGACTTTGTTGCCCTTTTAGATTATATTTTAAAAGTAATCTAAGAAAGCGTTGACCCTGCCCTATAAAAAAAACTGTATAACTTTTCGCTTTTTGAAACTCATAGCACACGAGTTAAACTCATATCTTACGAGCTGCAACGGCAACCCGTCCGATATGAAAATGCGTATGCAATGCACTACATCAATAGCAAATATATAATGAGCAGATATCTTGATAGTCGTAGAAATAGTGCTGTTCGGACGGTAAAAAATATGAACAAAGATTGTTTATTTTATTCTTACCTTTTTATAACATATTCTTTGAGGCTTTCGCGGTTTCTCGAATTGTCAATATTACAATTTCCTTTCGGATTAGACTGCGTCGTCATTTGGAGATTACACCCATCATAATAAGTTAAGGACCGACCTGTAGCTTGTATGCTTTTACAAGCATTTGCTCTTAAAGCTTGAACCATACTGGTTCGTTGGACATGAGTGCCTAAACAGGGCCGCGTTCTTAGATTGTTTGGACTTTGGGCCGGACAAAGATTTGATCTCAATGTATCTTGTTTGCCAGTACAATAATTATACGCGTATGCCTCTTAGCTGTTTGTGAACCCATACAAACTAACGTTTCGCTAGGGTTCTAGGGAAACTAGGGTTCACAAACAGCTAACAGGCATAAGCCGGTTAAAAACTCTTGTTCTGACAAACAAGCTACATTAAGATAAAATTTTTGTCTGTCCCAAGGTTCTAACAATCTAAGCACACGGCTCTGTTTAGGCAGGCAAGGCCCTTGAACAACTATGGCTCAAACTTTTAGAGAAATTGCTTGTAAAGGCATACAAGCTATAGGTCGGTCCTAAACTGATTATGTTGGGTGTAATACCCAATTTTTATAACAGTTTGTTTCATTGATTTACGGTATTCATTGGATGCGCCCGCTATAGGTAATTAAACAAAAATATATAGAATACCTATAACAACAAATTGGTAAGTTTTAGCTTCACTTCGTTGAAGTATATTGCTATAACAACACTGTTTACTTTTTAATATAACCTTTGACATCGGCACGTAAACATGTAGAAATACGTATAAGGTTAAAATATATAAATATTGTATTCATACTCAATTAATTTTTTAAGAATAAAACCCTTATTAACTTCAGCGGTAATTTAGGCTAAAATAAAAAACTTGTTGAAGTTAAGAATTATTTTATTTACAATTAATTAATATAAACTTCAACCTTTCGAAAGGAAGGTGCTGCGAAAGATATACGGACCAATCAACGAAGGGAATGTATAGAGAGTACGAAGGAACCAGGAGATAAGAGACCTATATAACGAACCCAGCATAATTAATACAATAAAAAGCCAAAGATTGGGGTGGCTAGGTTACGTGATGCGCATGGGAGAAGGTTGATTTCCAAAAAAAGCATACCAATCGAGAGTAGAGGGCGGAAGGCGAAGAAGAGGTAGGCCGAGGAAGAGATGGGGTGACGAAATGGAAGAAGACCTCAAACTAAATGTCAGGAGATGGAGGACAAGGCGCTAGAGAGAAGGCAGTGGAAAGCCGTGGTTGAGCAGGCCAAGGTCCTAAACGGACTGTAGAGCCAAGGAGAAGAAGAAGAAGAAAAACACCCAATTTTCATAACAGTTTGTTTCATTCATTTATGGTATTCATTGGAGCGGTAATTTAGGCTAAAATAAAAAACTTGTTGAAGTTAAGAATTATTTTATTTACAATTAATTAATATGAACTTCAATGAAGTTCTTGCAAAAACTGCATTTTTCGTACTTGTATCATAAATAACTATTGAAATTAGAACAGCGGTCAAGAACGGCGGTCATAATAATTTTTCTATAGAAATCACGCATTTCTGAAAAAAAATTTGAATGCAACTTCCTGTGACTTATATACACATAAGAGAATAACTTTTAAGGTAGGGCCCAAAAATCAATTTCCAGGTGTCTGAAAAAGGGCGGAAACGTTCAACAGTTTATCTATAAATATGTGATAGGTATTCTATTTCCAAAGCATAAAAATAATTATCATCGTTCTCAATATGGCGAACAAAATCTGAAAAGTGAAATATATGAGAAACTAAATCATTTTCGAATATTTTTATTTGTTATTTATTTCAATCATTGAAGCACTAAAATGAAATGCAGGTGACATTATCACCAATATTCATAATAATCATGTTCTTCTACGCTATTTTAGTAGTTTTTGCACTTCAAGAGTATGATACAATTTAGTAATGCTTTTTTTTACACTTGCAGCGACTTATGTTACAGGAACAGCTAAGTAGTTACAGTTCTTGCAGGAAGAGTTCAGTAGTTCGTTTCAAGCTGCTGATGTTTCTGGAAGAGTGACCCATGTAGGTTCTCAAATAGACTGTTTATTTTTGTGCCAGCCCCAAGTTCCTGGATCAGGCAGTTTAGATTGCTTGTTCGAACACTATCAACAGTATCTAACTTGATACACACACACTCCAGTACAGGTTAAACTAAAGCTGCTCTGGTTGGTAGTACGAAGGCGGAGTGAAAAGTGAAGACTTTTCTAACCTTTCAAAATAGGCGTTTGTTGCATCGATGATCTCCTCATTAGAGCTGAATTTCTTTCTGCCGAGCCATTTCTTCAAGTTCGGAAACAGGAAATAGTCGCAGGGGGCTAAGTCTGGAAAATATGGTGGATGTAGAATCAATTTGAAGCATAATTCATGGTTTTTGGCCATGGCGACTACACACGTGTGCACCGCACCGTGCATCGTCTTGGAAAAGAAATTTTTTTTTCGCCAAATGCGGTCGTTTTATTTTCAAAACGTCGTTGAAACGGTTCAATAAGTCGCAATAAAATTCGGCGTGAATTGATTTTCTCTTTTCAAGGTAATCAATGTGAATTATGCGGCGTGCATTCCAACAAACTGTGGCCATGACCTTCTTGGCCGATAAAACCGCCTTAGCCTCCTTCGGCGCAGGTTCGCTAGTAGAAATCCACTGTTTAGACTGTTCCTTGGTCTCGGGTGTATAGTGATGGATCCATGTTTCGTCCAAAGTTATGAAACGATGCAAAAACTCCATTTCATTGAGCTTGAACACCGCCAAACTTGCCTCTGAAGATATGTGCGTTTTTGGTCGATTGTGAACAGACGCGCACCCATCGCGCGGAAAGCGTTTTCAATTCGTGTAATATATTTCGCACACGCTTATCTGAGATGCGTACCCTCTCAACTATCTCGCGCACTTTCACTCTGCGGTCTTGCAATACAATATCATGGATTTTGTCAATCATTTCTGGTATGGTGATTTAATTTGGGTGTTCTGAACGTTCGGCATCCTGTTGTGCTTGTACGACCACAACGAAAATTAGTAAACCATTTGTGAATCATTTTAATCCATGGTGAAGAGTCGCCATAATATTTATAAAGCTTTGTTTTGGTTTGCGTAATGGTTTTTCCGCGCAAAAAATAATGTTTAATTAACACACAAAATTAACTTTTTTCCATGTTTGCAAAAAAAGTGGTGGTCTGCTTCCAATGGCTGTCAGAACTGAACTAAATGACCGATCTGTCTGAAACTTTTAATGTGGCCTGGTGACAGATGGTGTTGAAAAATGGCATCTGGGATTTGCGATTGTGACGATCTCTGTCCAAACTTCTTACTTCGCTCTCGTACTCTACCAATGGATCTTGTTATCCTAGTAAAGAGTTCCTTTGTACACGCATTAGAATTGGGCATTTGTGGTCAATGTTTCCAAATCTTCAATAGAGTATTCAATATGGGTTGTTGGGAGAAAAGCCTAAACGTTTACGTAATTTTAGAAAGAACATTAAATGTTTTCCACGCAGACATTTTTTTATAACCTGCAAATGATGATGTAGTATCACTTTCAGTGGAGGTTCAAAAGAATGGTTGCACAAGGCGCTGAGAAATTAAATATACTGAAATTTAGGCAAATTTTTTTTACTCAAAATAAAATTTAAAAGATATCAATTTTGATATCAACGAAAAATAGTAGTGTTAACATCGCAACAACAATATCTACTGTTCAAATGACAACTGACTCGTGGTCAGGCTTGGCTCGCATCTTTCACGTGTAACAAAATTCTAGTATCTCTCTCTTTTTGACTATATGGTTGCAGTTTCTAATAAACACGCTTTTGTCTATTGCATCTTACGTTCCTTCCTTGTGTAGTTATATACCTCTTTGTCAGGGCTAGTTGAAAGTTTATCTGCAAGTAGATCAAATAGCTCACTATTGTTGCCATCATTTGACGGACATATTTTCCAGTTTTTTAATAGGTGTGTTACTAAGAACACGTCGCCTTATGCCAAACATGTGTTAAACTTTTCAAGTGATAATTATCCCAGATACCATTAATTTGTTCAACACCATCCTATTTCCGAATAATTGTATTCAGAAACTTCTATCTTCTTCTTCTTCTTAGAGTACCATCTCCTTATTGGAGGTTGGCGACAATCTCAGCAAACATCTGGCGATTCTGGGCAGCTTGGAATAGTGGGTGGGTGTTCAAACCAGTCCAGTCCTTTATATTCTTCAACCAGGAGTATTTTCTTCGGCCTACACCGCGTCTACCTTCAATTTTACCTTCCATTATGAGTTTTAGCAATGTGTTGTTCTTGCGCATAACATGTCCTAGGTATGCCGTCTTTCTTTGTTTCACCAGTTGTAGCAGTTCTTTTTTACACTTGGCTCTTCTAAGGACATCGTTGTTGGAAACTCGTGCTGTCCAGGGAATCTTCAGCAATCTTCGTAGAATCCACATTTCCAAGGCTTCGATTCGTTTAATAGTATTGGTCTTTAAAGTCCAGACTTCATTGCCATATAATAACACTGGATAAATGTAGCATTTCACGAACCGGTATCTAAGACTTAATGATAATGATATTGTGGAATTGCATAAGAATGGCTTCATCAGGTTAAATGTGGCTCTTGATTGCTCAATTCTGGATCTGATCTCGATTTCTGGGTCTAAATTTTATCCAGGTTCCTAAATATTTAAACTTTTCCACGATTTCTATGTTCCTTCCTTCTATCAATAACCATCTAATGCCTTTGCTTCTTCATGAGCATATGAAATACAGCAGGTTCAGCAAGTATTACACATGCTACTGGAGGATTTTCGTTTGGATAATCTGCCAAATTATTAATGAGGAGATTGTAAGAAATCTGATGTTTTAATTTTTTTGGAACTTAAATTATTACAATACATTTCTCTTCAATTGCGACTTAATCGATAAAGTTTGCTCTTCAAATTGTTCATACATGTATTCCTTAACCTGATGCATTTCTTCTGTTCGAATTTCTGCTAGGTCTTTAAGGCGCTGTTTGTGTATATTTATGAGGTATTGACTGGTTTCTTTGAAAAGATTAATCAAATGGTGTGAGCCGGCGCTATGGGCAGGCGTAGCAGGCCCTTGCCTAGGGCGCCACATTGAGAGGGGCGCCAAGCGCCCCAAAGCGCTGAAATTTGTGTTTTTTGCCAGCTCTGAAAGTTGCAAGCTCGTAAACAGGGGTGGGCCTGAGTGCGCTATGGCCTACCCAAAATGTTACTGGCTCACTCGTTGGAATGCATTAATCTTGAATCAATTTTTCTTATTAAAAATCGAGATAAAAATTATTAATGAAAAATTTCTCGATTTTGAAATATATAGAAACTGAGAAGCAGTATATGCAGAACCAATCTTAAGTTACAAATTGAATTTATAAAATATTTAAAAAAATTATTACATAAAATATTAAAATTTGCGGTAAACGAAGTGCTGTTAATAGAACATACTACCAATATTTGCCTGTCTACTTTCTTGGTCCACCCAATATAGTAGCAATAAGTTTGTAGCGATTATTATTTTCTTTATTGCTTTGCCACTTTTTTTATTTGTTGTTTTTTGGCAAAAACGATAGCCAATTTTGTCTCAAACTTTTCCAAGGGGAGGGAGGCGGACCTCTCCAGGCTGAGGGGTTTGGGTCCCCCGGTCGCTGCCTCACCTCATACCTACCGGGGTGCATTAAAATGTTTTGCCTAGGGCGGCCAAACGTCCAGCGCCGGCCCTGCAAATTGTCAATTTTTGTGTATCAAAGCTATGACATGTTTAAAGAACAAAACCTTTGTGCTGCATTTGCATTCATGGTGTTGTGTCGAATTTTTTTTTCCATATTCAAAATCGTAGGTATATTGTATAATCAATATAATAAAATTTGTAATACATCTGATGGTTTTATGTGTTTTATAGACATTGAACGTCATTTTGAAAAATAAATCATGTTAAGGTCCTACCTCAAAACTTATTCTCTTATGTGTAGGTATATAACAGCCACAAAAAATGTCACTATTTTTTCAAGAAGTGTGTAATTTTTTCACTTTCTGCTGTACTACAAAGTATACTTTACAAATAAACAAAATTTAGCTTACAAACCAATACGAATTCTCCGGGTTTGAATTCAGTCAAAACCCAGGATTTAAAGCGTTCTATTCTAGGCTTCTATACTAACAGTTAGACAAAATTCTATAGATTTAGACTCTAAATAGTACTACTCGATAATTGTGGTTCGTTTTTTAATAATTGCAAAATTTTCGAATTCGAAATTTTGACGGAAATACATGTTTGAGAACTTCAGACACCTAAAAAGGTGGTTTTTAAAAGATTTCTGTCTATATGCGTGTATGTATGAGTGTGCCTCGAACTCTTGGAAAGATGGTCCAAATTTGCTATTGTACTAGCTCAAGGTTGAGATTATACTACTATACAGGATGTATCACATTGCGCGTTAAATATGGGGATCTCGCTTATTTGAAGAGATACGACGATGGTTAAATGAGAGAAAAGTTGTGGAATTTTATGCCCACTAATAATCTAAAAAGATATTAGACCTATCTTGCTTAGTTTCTGAAAGAACTGGAAAAAATTTAAATTTTGAATTTTTTGTTTTATAACTCGTTTATAATTTATGTTACATATTTCTAGTTTCCGCATTATTAGGACACTTTTTCATGCTAAATCTAAATTTTTAATTAAATTTGATATAGTTGTTACCATTGCTCATATTCGACTGTCAACTTTTTTTTTTCTTATGGTCGACATTTTAATTTTTTCATATTTGAATAGAGTTTTTAATTCTGATTTAAACGATGTGTCACACTTTGCATTTTGTTTAAGTTTTAAGCATTTGATTACAGAAAATAAAAATTTTAGAAGTTTTGAAAAAAATATTGTTAAAATTTTGTAGTCATAGAACTACAAATCAACAACAATTTTGTTCGTATGCCAGTGCCTCAATTTTTTTGTAACATTGTCTATGAATGTTTGATATAATTATAAATTTATGACCTCTTATTTAAAAACGGAGAACAACAAACTATTTCTGTTTAAATTACATTAGTTGTGAATAGTATAAGAATAACAATCACAACTTAATTTTTAGGTGCAGCAAAAATTGAAAAATTTCATCTTTTCATCAATTTATTCTTTCGTTTTAGTTTCCTTTAATCCAAGAAGACGGTTCCATAAAAAAATCAAAACCGCAGCTGGTGATTTTAAATAATGCGAATCGGACCAACGACATGATGCTGAACCGTGAGGTGGTGGTTATGGCGCCTAGCTTGTTGTGACTGCACGTCATGTTACGTCTTTCGTTGCATGACTCTTTTCATTTTCCAGACTTTCGAGCTTTAAAAAGGCGGCTTCTTTTTGAAAATTTTGACTTTATCGCCTTATTACTCAAAAGCGAGTTGACAGATTGAGTCCAAATTTTTTATCGTAATAGCCACATTGCTATTGTGCGCAAATATTTTTGAAAAGCTAAAAGCTTTAAAGTCAAAAATAATTTTAGAATTATGGAAATTTTCAAAAAAATATTTCTCAAACACCGTCCACTCAATTTGTTTTGGAATTTGGTAAGCTAATGAAGCTAGAGATGAGCTACAATTTAGTTCCTGTCAATTCATGCACTTTTGTTTAATAAACGGGGGATGATGAAACATTTATCTTTAAGCTAAATTGCTTATGAGTGAAAGTGATAGTAGAATAAGAATGACAACTGAATTTTCAGGTGCAGCAATATTTGGGAGGGGGGGGGGGTTAATTTCCTCTTTCTACCAAATATTTGGAGGAAAAGTTTGTCCCTTCGGTTGTGGTTGTTTATAATCCTAAAATTTTTTTTTCTAAATTTAAAAAAATAGATTTGTTTAAGAGTACCTAAAGTATAGGATTATTCTTACAGAACACAAGGTTCTTCTAGACACAGTTGTCTATTGTGACAATCGTTATAGAAAGAAAAGAAAGAAATAGACCATAAAGTTGAAAAGTGCAAAAAACGTAATTTTTTACAAATTTGCCAATTTTCTACAACAGAAAGGTAATCTACAAAACCAGCGGCTAAAACAACAACATTGCTTAAAAAACTTTTTTGCATTCTTTTCTGTAAAAATATGACTTTTCGTTTTTTTATGAAATTAATATTCCCTATATCGAAGGTATGAGAAAAAAAAAAGACATTTGCCTAACCATTCTAGCTCTATTGATCATTTTACTTCAAACTACTGAATGTAGAAAAATTATATTAAGAAGGTATGACAAAGCCGTCTTTGTTTTTGCCACTTGCTGCTTACAATGGTACGGTTTGTTCACGAAAACTGCGGAAAAGCAAATGTTCTGTCTTGGAACGAAAACCGAAGACACACCACCAGCGTACCACCTATCTGTCATACATAAAGTACAATTATAGTATTATTCGTTCTTCGGAATGCTTCATGCACTCATTTTCGGGTCATTTATTCGTCCGCTCAGTGAGCATGTTAAATTTAATCTTTGACATCTAGCCAGTTTGTACGAAATAAAAACAGCACGCAGGCAAAGTTCATATAAGTGGGCAGCATACAATTTTTGAATTTCTAAGAACCAATTTAGAACAGGGCTTCTGCAGGTAGGCACTTTCAATGAAGCCCTAGATTATTTACAGCAAATTTATGCATAGTAAGAGTTTCAATCGTGTATAGGGGCTGTAATCTAAATTAATTTACGCTTAAATGTAATTAGATGAGAGTGTACTAAATACACCAGTGTCGGTAAGTCTGGGTTATGAACGAGCTCTCGTTATCTGGATATATGCGCAACTCTGGGAACATTTTTATACGCTGTAACGAGATTAGGACTGTGTTAGTAGTTTATAATAGCGGCATTAAGGGGTTAGTAACTGTAAGCTCTTGCAGGATAATGTATGCAGTCAATGTTACTGACTAGAATGTTAAGATGAGTTTGGAATTCTCTCAAGTTCTTCTAAGCTTTAGAAAAAAATTTTTAAGAAATATTTCATGAAGATTAACTGCATTTGATATCCTTGAAGATGGCGTTGCCTTGTAAAATATTAAATTATAATTTTTGTGGTTTTTGTTAAGAGGAAGTATTAAAAAATACTAAACTTGGATAAAATTATGGACAGAGCAAATGAAACAAAATAGGTCCATTAACTTTTTAGATTTAAACATAAAAATTAATTCAAGTAATAAATTTGAATACTCAGTTTATAGAAAACCTACACAAACAGACATTACAATACCACACAATTCTTGTCATCATGAAACACAAATTAGCAGCACACAGGTCCCTGATACATAGAAATTTAACGGTTCCTTTACATGAAATTATTTATAATAGAAAAATTTCAATTATTAAACAAATTGCATACAGTAATGGTTATAATACTAAACTTATTAATACATTAATTAAAGAAAAAGATTATAAATTAGCCATTCAAAAGATATATCCGAATACGCCAACTTCATCCGATAAATTAAATATGCCTGGATCCCATATTTTGGTGACAAATCAGAAAAAATTGCTAAAATTATAAACCAAACAAATAAATATAAAGTAAGTTTTAAAACAACAAGAAACATCTTAAATACTTTGTTTAATGCAAAATCAAAAACAGAGGATATGCTAAAATCAGGCATTTACAAATTAAATTGTTCGCATTGTAATTCGGTTTATATAGGCCAGACAATTTGAAATTTTGATATTAGGTATAAAGAACACGTACGTTGTTACAAATACAAACACCCACATAAATTCAATTACGCTAAACATTTACTAGAACACAGTCATTCAATGACATCTAATAACACCATTAAATGTTTACACTTTTGTGATGATAAACGTAAATTAGGTATACTAGAAGCTTTTGAAATTCACAAACTGTACCGTTAATGAATGAGCAAATTGATCTCTTAAATTCTCCTCTACTGGACATTTTGGAATAAGAAATCAAGTCATCTGCAGACGATTACCGAGATCAAGTCACCAAGTTCTATTGCTATAACAACACTAACTGTTTACTTTTTCATATAACCTTTGACAATGGCATGTAAACATGCCGAAATACGTATAAGGTTAAAATAAAGAAATATTGTTGAAGTAATTAAGTATTTTATATACCTATAATCAATAAATACAAAATAGCTTACGATTTTTTTTTGATTTCATCTATATTTAATGGTAATTGTGTATTGGGGTGTATTTAAAGGTGCCTAAAATTACTTGTCATGTTTTACAAAAGAAGTTCTATGTTAAAGATGATCTCATCGAATTTAATCCTGACACAAGTAATCTAACCGAAGCAGGTTATCAAATGTTCGAATGTAATTGAGTTTCGGGACTAATGGCGGTCAAGATGGTGTCTGGAATGCCAACACAAGCCAACTTAAATTTATCCTCAACTTATGTCTAGACTCTGCAATCATTAGCCCTAATTATCACAGGGTCTAATTAGGCTGTAAAATTAGGTTAGCGGTTTTGTTTCGTAGGTTTACTAATTGTCTACGTAAAGGTTTTACTGTACTGCACTCACTGTAACTGATTTTAACGAGAAAATGTACTTTTTAAAGAAATCGTATATTTAAACGAATACGTAAAATTTAGCTGCCAATATTCAACGCATAAGGTATGACATACGAAGAGAAGTTGATTTTAAATTCTAGTAATCTATACAAATTTATTTTTAAAAGAAAAAAGTAAAATAACAAACAAAGCGTACATTAAAAAAATATTTAAGGAATTATATCAGACCGTTCTTAAATAGTGCCAAACGTAAAAGATTCTTTTCAAAACCAGGGAAATTACAAGTTCAATTGAAAATTAGCAGATGTTCCAACATTTTAAGAATAAAGGTTATTTAATAAATTAGACCTCTTAATTTGAGCCAGTCTAATCAACTTAAAGAGATTAAAATGACACTAAAATCCCCAATCAAATATGCAAAACTTCAGACAAGTTCCCACTAAGTCTCAGATTCAGAATTCCTTTTAGTGCCTAAAGTAGGTTTAAAGTTAAAGACTCTAGTTTGTGAAATAATCTTATGTAAATCTGCCGAAGCTTATGGCGAGAGCAGGATAAAGAATAATGGAGAGAGATACTCCTGCGAGAAATATGGGATAAAGAAAGAAAGAAGATGATAGAAGAACCAGGAACGAGTGGGACGCATAATAAAAGCATTTAGCGCGTAAATTTGGATCCCACCTGGTTGTTCCCAGATTATTTAAGCATTTCTTAATACAGCCATTATTTAAGATCGCAGTATGGTAATTAGGATTGCAGCAAGTTCCTGTTGTTTATATAGAACGCGCCCGGAGTCTGATATCTTTACTAACTGTAGTAATGTAGGAGAATATTCAGTGGCTATGATACTGCTCCTCTAATATACGTAAACGTTTTGGTTCTATTACCGAATAACAGACTATTGCTAAAAAGTTTCTGCATTAAATTACGAAAAACAAACAATCTTCCGAACCGGTGTTTTCCTAAATCTTAATGAAAATATAAAATTGCTATATTAAAACCAAAATACAAAATACACTTTATACAGAGTGGCTAGGAAAACCCCGTCCACTTTTCTTGCGGCGGTAAAGAGATGGCGCTTTAATAAAAAGAAATTAAATTAAAATACTGGCAACAACGCAGACTCCAAGACGTTTTAGTTGTTTTGATTTAACATGAGGCGTATTTAATAACTAAAACATCTTGGATTCTGCGTTGTTGCCAGTAATTAAATTTAATTTTTCTTTACTAAAGCGTCATCTCTAGACCGCCGCAAGCAAAGTGGCCGAGGTTTTCCAAGCCACTCTGTATATTAACCATTTTATCAGTTTTATTAGAAACAATTAACACAATAATTCACAGCAGAAATTATACCAACATGTTCTAATAATAAAACAGCATCTTAACATAATTAGCTATAATGGTTCACCAAAACTACTAGCAACGAGATCACCTGTAAGAGCAATATAGCAAAAAGCACCGTCTTCAGGAATAGGTTGTGCTGCTAAAAATTCGTTCACCTCAGGTCCTGTTGGATCGGTTAATGGTTTTGTTTCAGCCGCTAATTTTGCTGCTTCTGCTAGAGGTTGTAAACTATTCCAAGGAGGGTATTCTTTAAAGAGTCCTGTAACTCGAAGGTCATGAAGATATCTATAAAGAATTATGATAATTATCTGTTTAGGGTGATTACAAAATCAAACCATAAATGCATCTCATAGAAATTGACAAATAATACATTAAAACTGTTATTTCTATTAATTTTTTTTGAAAAATTTGTTTCAGATAATATATTTAAAAACAGATACCCAAGAAGTGCCATCATATAATCATTACGGATAGCTCTCATGCTAGAGCAATGTTCTCCATGGATTGTACATAAAGTTTGTAACCAAGCAGCAATTCTTGTTCGATCATCAGGGTTGCTTATCATTGCGGCATATGGCCTCGCCAAATAAAGGAAAAATTGAAACTCTTGATCCAGAATCTGCGTTAAAAAATGTTTAAGTTTATGATATTACAAAAAAAATACTTTAGAATTTTGCAGATACCAAATAGTACAGGAAAATTAGTCTTTTCCTTAAATCCAGAGATGCTCAGTTTGAAATCTTGTTAGACGTACTGAAAGTCCTCGATGATTTGATGTGAGCTTTGGCCGCCATTTAAAAAAATAGCGTTTAAAATAAGTTTTTCGCGAATAATTAAAAATTTTGATATTAGGTATAAAGAACACGTACGTTGTTACAAATACAAACACCCACATAAATCCAATTACGCTAAACACTTACTAGAACACAATCATTCAATGACATCTAATAACACTATAAAATGTTTACGATAAACGTAAATTATATGTACTAGAAGCATTTGAAATTCACAAACATTTAATAACTGAACCGTTAATGAATGAGCAAATTAATCTCTTAAATTCTCCTCTACTGGACAATTTGGAAAAAAAATCAAGTCATCTGCAGACGATTACCGAGGTCAAGTCACCAAGTTCTATTGCTATAACACTAACTGTTTACTTTCTAATATAACATTTGACAATGGCATGTACACATGCCGAAATACGTATAAGGTTAAAATAAATAAATATTGTTAAAGTAATTAAGTATTTTTTCTACACCTATTTAATTATATGACAATTATTAGCATTTTTTTCGTGAAAAATCGTACCTATAATTCACTGTAGTGAATTATGGATTCATAATTCACTGTATCCGACCAATCACAAATACAAATTAAAAATCACTGAATCGCTGATTCAATGATATTTTAAATCGCCCGCGATCAACTCTTTCTGTGGCTGACAATCGACTCGCGTGACAGCCAAGTGTATCGCCATATTGCTTGTTTACGTTTTACAATCTGTGCAAACTAATAATTCAACTACTAAAGCGAGTCTAAGTTATTTGTTTAATAGGTGTAGAAAAAGCATAGTATCACATTCGCGATTATGGCCATTATTCACTCGGATGATTTGCGCCACTCGCCTGCGGCTCGTGGGCTCAAACATCATCTTCGTGAATAATGGCTGTCATAATCACTCATATAATAATATACTATTATATAATCAATAAATGTAGACTTCAACGAAGTAAAGCTATAATTTATAAATAAAATAATAAATGTTCCTTAACAGGGTTATAGAGCGTAAAATTTTGTGCAAAAAATGCATGTCATGTTATTTTGTCGTCAGAGCAACTATTTGGCGTAAAAAGCGAAAAAAAAAATATTGATATTATAAAAAGCTGTGAAAAACATGACGCAAGCTCATGACTATGTGCTGAAAATGTCTCAACACCGCTATTTTATGTTTTATGCGTTGTGATGCAGAATAGGTAGGTCACGAGACATTTTTTCTGACTGATTCACAGATTTCTAATAGTTTTTAGAAATCTGTGGACTGATTAGTTACAGGTAGGATAGGGGATATAGACTTCCGAAATTCTAGGTAAAATAGCGGAAAAATGTAAGAAAGTTCAATTCTGGCATAGTGGAAAGTTGAATCTCCTTTATCAACATATTAAAAGTCCCTAAAAATTGGGTTGCCGCTTCCGCCGCTAGAGCGTGTTAAAGTCGGTTAAAATCAATTTTTCGCCATTAACTTGTTTTCTGTTAAATTTAGGGCAAAAGTACCTTAGTAAAAAATTAAAAACTTGACAATTTTCAATCGAATAGGTGTTCATAATTTTTTCGTAGGATAAAAGGTTACTTCACAAAATTGACCTGAAAACCGCGCTTACATATATTTGGTGCAGTTGCGCGCGGCATCGACTAAAGCGCAGGGTATTTTTATACTGCGGAAAATACTATAACCATATACGTATATTATATACATAATTTATTTAATAGAACTCACTTACAACATAATAAGTGAAAAAGTTATACGTTTCCACATGTACGATAAGATGGAAGTTACCATTTTTAGCATATCTTTTCATTTTAAATATTTATTATATTTTATAATATATATGAAAAAATTATAGTTTTCTTTAATCTGTTAGTTTCGAAAGTTATTGTAGACAAGAAGTGGCGGTAGCTTAGAGGTTGAACGCTTAGCCTCTAACGCTAAAAATCTGGGGTTCGATTCCCTGCCGCAGCCATGCAGCAATAAAAATGTATGCGGCAACCCGCCACTTGCATTCCCCAATTCGGTGTAGACAGCCGTGGAGCTTTAATGCCTGAAACCTTCTCTAGTACTTAGTCGTTTGAATTCGACGTTAAATTGTAGGTCCCGTGTACTCCACCTTAGCGTTAAGGAGAGTATGTGGCAGAGAAGAGTGCCGAAGCCCAGCAGTGGGACGTAAAAGCTGATTGAGAAATTGTAGACAAATCTGTTTTAAATTATTTCTTGTTGGAAAGTCGATTGAACTTATGTTGTCTTCATTATGGTATGCCACTTCAGAAAAAAATTTATATTTATTTATTTGTAAGTAGTTTAATTCGTATTTTAATGACGCTTGAAAATAATTAAAATTATATTTTTCATTTTTACATCTGCTAGGATACCAACCTATTATATCATTCATTTGAGTTGCATAATGATGTTTATTATTCAACTCAATGGGATAAGGATCACTTATCCCACTCTGTGGGATATGACAATTTTTCATACTTCATTTTTGATTTTTCTGGTAACAATGAAGAAACTACCATCGTTGCAGCTTCTTCTATGTCCGACGGAATACTGTCACTCATAATTATATTTACCGTTTTTTTCACAATTTTCAACAGAAATCAAGAGAAAAACTCAGTTTTCACCACAAATCAAGGAAAATTAAAAACAACTTAATTATTGACAAAAAAAGTTTGGTTGCTATGACGATAATAAATTATGTAGATACAATGCTACTTAAATAAAATACCATGCTACTCCGATGTTAAATAAAAAAGATGGTCTGTCAAAATTATATAATTTTTTCAATTTTGAAAATTATGTAATTTTTTCAATTTTGAGCAGACGTAGATAAAAAATTGTATTATATACATGTGATAAAGGCCATTAGCATACTCATGCTCTTACTCCGGCAACTCACCGCATTCGTATGTTAATAATGCCTTTATCTCACTGATATAATAAATAACTATTATATTATTTTCTGCGGTATAAAAATAGTGTGCGTTTTAGTCGATGCCGCGCGTTGCACCAAACATATGCAAGCGTGTTTTTCCAGATTGAGTTTGTAACTTAACTGTTCATTCTACACGAAAGATTACAATAAACTGTTCGACTGTAAATTATCTTGTCTTTAATATTTTACTGAGGTATTTTTGCTCTAAATTTGACAGAAAACAAGTTATTAGCGAGAAACTTATTTTCACTGACATTAACCCATTCTAGCGGCCGCGGCGGCAACCGAAGTTTTGGAAACTTTTTGTATGTTAATGAAGGCTAGTTAATTAAAAACAATAAAAACTATGCTAAAACTCAGATTTTTCTACATTTTCTCTGCTCTATGTGCGAGTTGTTGACCGAACATGCTTGCACTAAAAGTTGGATCAAAATTATACTTTTTACTTTTTATACTTTTTATGCAAATTTTCAGACGGAAATACACGTTTTGGGGTTCGAAGAAGTGGTTTTTAAAAAATATCTGTCTGTGGATGGGTGCTTAATTGTGTGCCGATTCTAATAACATTTGGTGTGTAGATGTTGTTTATTTGCAACTAGTTTTTTGTAAGGTCGCTAATCGGAACCGAAACCGGAAACGAAAATTGGATCAGTTTCTTTGGTGTATATTATTTTATCTTAACACTTTTTTGAAATTTTTAATACATAGCGTTGTAGCGCACTAAAGACAAATCAAATGTTTTTTTTAATGCTGTATCTTGAAAATAAAGGCCCTACAAATTTTTGAAAATTTTAAGTGTAATGTTTGATTACTCAGAAATCAAAATATTTAATCAATACAAATTGTCACATTATTTGATAAGTATAATCAATTGATCTAAAAATATTGTTAAAAACATAAACATTGTAAGTATACTAGCGGCTCAAAGTTTTAACAATTTCAAAAAAAAATTCCTCAAAAACTGCCTATATCGTTTTTCTCAAAATTTTTTGAGCCGATAGAACTTGCAGTAAATTACAAATACGTTGTTTACTAATTTCTCAAATTTCAAATTTGACTCTGGCTTTAAGCAGTTTGACGGCCTATTTGAAATAATTTATGAGGATTAGCAAGAATTTTTAACTGCATTAAAAATTAAGGAAAAAACAATACTCTTTAATTTCAACAACGATTTTCGGGAAGTCACGTAATTTTAACTACGCCTATCAATTAGCCCTAATAAAAAAAGTATTTTTCATTCTCTGCATATTTTTTATAACTCTATAAATAAAGTTGTTATAACCATTTTTTTCCTGAGGTTGTGAGTGCATTACCTATTTATCCGGCGCGTGCCGTACATTACCAACACCTTGGTATGGTCTGGAGCGGGCGACTTGTACCGGCTGGAGATGACTAGATGTAAATTTCAATCACCTCTTGACGCGAGAACATTTAAAACGTAAAAAGTATGGGAAAATACCAGCGAATTGTTTTGCAATTTTTATGTTTATCTTAACATTACGAATAGCTACGAACTCGCCATGGTATGTAAGAAATCAACAACTACACACCGAACTAAACATTCTAACCATCGAGCAGTTCATCAGAAAAACAGCAAGAACATTTTTCGAAAAAATAAACAAATGTGCGGGAGCAACTCATTACAACCTAGGAGCAAAGAATATACATCAGCGCCTAAAACGTAAACTGACCCAAGACCTTCTTTCAACTGATAGCAGTGATAGTGAATGAATAAACAGTGGTGTAATACAATATTAAAGCAATAAAAGTAGTGAACGGGTTAGCCATTAAGGCAATTCCGATATGTCAATAGTGTCAAATGTAAACTAAGCTAACTAACCCATGAATAGCACTAGATTGCTGAACTGGTTAAATATTATTTAAAAAAAAAAAAAAAAACATTATGGAGTTATATATTTACTTCTACACTTCGACGGACGGTTTATACATTTTCGTAACCGTACAAAAGATTGAATTTTATACATAACGTTCGTTAACTAAGCAATTAACTGCTTATTTCGATACTACTCTGAAGTAAGGTATATGTGTTTCTTGCCCTTACCCATACCTTCAACTAAATCACCTGTTCCAGATAGTATTTTACAGACATTGCTTTGCAGGTGTACCAAAGTGTTATGTTTGAGGTAATCTCAGAGAAACTCAGATTTACGTTTTACCAAACTTTATTAAATTGTTAAAGGCACAGAACAATCACATACATACATTGCAATTTTCAACTACACAACACATGACCCTTACAAGCACCTTCAAAGCTAGGCCAATACACTGCACAAAGAATGTGACCAGCTATGCGGGTGCCGAAACATTGAATTGAGGTGATCAAACGTTTGCTTACATTGAGTAGAGTTTCCTGTGAAAATTAAAGTCTTCCAAACTTAAAATAGCTGCTACTGACGTCAATAATGCCACCGATGATATCTGAGATAATAGAGATAGATTACAACGAGCTAAACGATGTTCTATGGGTTAGGCCTATGGCGGACACTTCGTTAAAACAAAACTGCTCTATATACTTAACCGCCAGGGTGGTGTGGAAATAAGTAGTTAGTTACTTAGTTAACGAGCTTTATGTAAAAAATGCAATCTTTTCTGTGCGGCTATGATAATGAATAAACAGTCAGTCGGAGTATGGTCATAAGTATAATTACAAGATGTATATATAAATATAAAAAACATCACTTTGCTTCAACCCCCCACTCCTTCTCCCACTTGATTGACCAGTAAGTAAAAATGGCTCGTTACCCACCCTGTTGCACCACAATGCATAAAACGTAAAATAGCGTATGGAAACATTTCCAGCAAGTGTTCATGAAGCTTACTTGACGTTTTACACAGCTTTTTAAAATAGTATCATTTTTTTTCGTCCTTTTGACGCCCAAAAATTGTTCCGACGGACAAATGTAACAACATTTTTTATAGAAAATTTTTGATTCTACAATTTTATTCAATTTTTTTTTTTCAATTAGGTACCACGCTCGCCAGCTATTTGAAAAAAACTGATCTTAGGCGCTATTTTTATGTGGCTGCCAAAGCTCACATCTGATCATTCAGGACTTGTATGTTAAACAATAAGCCTAACTGAGCGTCTTTGCAAATAATCAGCTTTGTTCGAATTCTTCTCCCCCCTTTTGTTCTAATTTTCTTTGATTAAAATAACAGCTAGTAGTGGTAGTACCGGATAAAACCAATTATTGAAAATAAAATATAATATTGACTAAGAAAGAGGAGCACTTTTATAAAGTGGTCAGATAAAACTTATATACGAAATAGCCGGTGATAACCACATTGAAAGAAGTGAATTTTATCATCAGAATATTTTATTACCGTATCCAAAAGATGATCAACGTCGCAACCATGTTGAGTTGGATGAATACTGCAAATTAAACTTTCAAAATCATCAGGTAGTTCTAACAAAGTTTCTTTCCACATTTGATCCATTTCCCATTCGGCGGTAGGAATGGGTTCATGTTCAATACTGTCAATGTCCGGAATGGCTCTTTCTGGAGGAACTGAACGAAATATTCCGTACGCTTCGTCATTTAGTAATGTTACTGTTAGATACAGTAAATACCTATAAAATATTTAAAAAATACTTTTAAATATTAGTGAGTGTTTAAATAATACTTGTTCCGTTTTTCCCGAAACTGAGAACTATGGTATTCTGGTCGAAACAGCTTTCTGACCCATGGCATTATCATTTGCCTATCTGCATTATTAGTAAGTGCCGGTGCTAGAACTCTTAAAACTGAGCTGTAGTATAAAAATTCGGAATTGATGGAATCTGGTTTTCCTGCATTTCTATGAAAAACGTAATTAAACAATTTGAAATTGCAAATGATGATTACTCTTATTACATGGTTGCGGTTGTTGAAATATTACTCACAATTTGTGACAAGTTTTCCATTTTTAAATTGGTTCAAAAACTTTTGTCCGAAATAATATTGTATATGACATTTGTCGTTTATTAAAATAAACGTTTGCAACTGTTTTGTTCTGTTATTTTTTAAACCGTCGCCTGGGTTGATTTGTGAAAGCTGATGAGCAAAACGTCAGTTTTCACAAATCAACGCAGGCAACGTGTTAGAAGTGTTTTTAAGAACAACGTATAATTAAATTGCATACAATTATGGTTATAATACTCAACTTATTGATACACTAATTAAAAAGAAAAATTATAAATTAGCTATTCAGAAAATGTATCTAACTACTTTATCAGATATACGCGACAATTCCATTATTTTGGCAATATATCAGAAAAAATGCCAAAATTATAAACAAAACAAATAAATGTAAAATAAATTTTGAAACAACAAAAAACATTTTAAACAGTTTGCTTAATACTAAAGAAAAAACAGACAAATAACAAAAATCAGCCACATTCAAATTAAATTGCTCGCTCTGTAATTTGGTTTATATAGGACAAACAATTAGAAATTTTGATATTAGGTACACACAAGAAACACGTTGTTACAAGTATAAACATCCAATTACGCTAAACATTTATTAGAACACAATCATTCAATGACACTATAAAATTTTTATACTTTTGTGTTGATAAGCGTAAGTTGGATATACTAGAACCATTTGAAATTCACAAACATTTAGAATCTGTACCTTTATTTAATGAACAAATTGATCTTTTAAATTCACCGTTATTGGATGTTTTGGAAAGAGAAATAAAGTCATCTGGACGCAGATATAGAAAACCGAATCCTCTGTCTATTCCAATTATTAAAAACTTCAAATTTTCGAAGTATTCTTTGCGAAGACTGATTGTACGATACAATTTTGGTGAAGAAGATGACTGTTAGTGTGTTTAACTTTTGTGGGCTATAAACTAACTGTTTTGAACTTGGAGGATCTTAATTACGTTTAATTTTCCTCAACTTCATCATACATTTTTCTAAATTCTTCTTTTGTTTGTATATTTGCTAGGGTCCTTTTAAAATGTCCGCAGCTTATTTGGCACTTGTTGCAGTATTTTTTTCTAATTTTTTTGCATGTCCAGATGGGGATGTTTTGCGAACCATCCGAACACCCAAATGCCTTCGATATTTTTGGTCAACGACTTACATTTTTATTTACATATTATCACTTTGTTGTCGCTTCATAAGCTTGACGATAATTAACACCGTCCAAATGGATTTTGATTGTAAGTAATGTTGTTTATTTAATGACAAAATTACATATTATAACATCAAAACATAAAGAGAAATTTTTGAACAAAGTAAGTTAAGTGAAAGATAAATATTTACAAAAAACAAAAAACAAGATGAGTTGTTTAATTGATTAAAAAAAACAAGTGGATCTTGCTGGAGCATCAGCAGGTTGTGGTTTACTTAGCGATTGCGCCTGGAGCTTGCATCTCTTGGTGGTGATTCTTGCTGCTTTGTTCAAGATAGGCTAAGACGGTGTCTTTGAGACCTAGTGGGTGGCTTTCTGGCGCGCGGTGCTGAGAGCGGTTTGTCGAGTTTTGGCGTGCACAGGTGCCTAGCATCTGGGTGCTAATCTGTAGAGAGGTGTTGCCTCGGGACAGAGCTAATGCTCGTTCAGGGGGGTTAAGTTAGCTAGAGGTGGCGGGACCGCCAAGGACGTTCACATATGTTGAGAGGCGTGATTAAAGACGTTTTTTTGCAGGAACGGCGTTGTAAATGTCGCTTTAATAATTTCAACTGGGTACGTCCGCTTCTCCTCAGAGAGATTCAAGGTTTACCTTAACTCACACCATGGAGAACTAAGTTAGTGATTTCACGAAATGAAGTGTCACTAGCTTTCAGTGTGAGATTGTAACGCTTAAGCGGCAGCGCGTTCTTTAAAACGGAATTGTCGTTTCCTCGACGTGGGTAAATGTTTGCCTGCGCCCCAGTCACTACGTCTAGGTGATCATACAGAATTTTCCCATAAATAAACTGAATTGTGGAGGCCGTCGATTTAAGCAGTTGAAAGTGAGCTCCAGGAAAGAATAGTGTGGCTGCTGGCATTAAGGGACTGGGCCCTGTCGACCCAGAAGGGGCTTATACGTTTGCACACCCGACGCTGTTCACGTACCGAACATTATGCTCAGACCGGCTACCAACGAGGCGGTGCGAAGTTGACCAGCACTGGATCCTGTGAGTAGCGGAACTGGTATGGGCAGCTTTGACCTCCCCGGGAAGTCCAATCAGTGACTTTATTGACTGGTGCCACGGGGACAAAATCCGAGAACGTACGCGTTGAGAAATAGCAGGCCAAATTTTGGTCACGGTGTGGAACTCGTGCTGGCAGTGGTTAGTCTGTGCAGTCTAGGGTAGTGCTGTCAAATCCGTTCCATTAAAAAATCCGGATTTCGGATTTTAAATTATCCGGTATCCGAATAATCCGGAATCTGTCGGATTTTTACTATCCGGATAAATCCGTTTCGCAAATCCGTTATCTGATAAATTGACTATCCGGATTCAACTGAAAAATCCGCTATCCGGATCTATCTGAAGAATCCGATATCCAGATTTATCCGAAGAATGCGATATCCGGATTTATCCGAAAAATCCGATATCCGGATTTACCCTAAATAATCCACTATCCGAATTTTTAAAGAAAATCCGATATTCGGATTTAAGCAAACATCCGTTTTCTGAATATATCTGCGTGCGTTTATTTATTAAATTAAATTAAACATTCCAGTAAATCCACATATCTACAGTCTGCTTTCATCTGGCATTTAGAATTTGTATGAATATGCAGTTAATTCAGATGAACATGAGAAACATTGTAGGTGTATGCGTATTCCCATAAATCGCTGTCTATGTCTAAGTTCCTCATTTTAATACATTTTAAACTTAAATATTCAAAATCATTGATAAATCTGTTATAAATATATTATCTGGATCTATTCGTTATTTAAATAAAAAAAATTACATATTGGTGGCAAGTATGAATCCAATATGTGCAAACTTAATTATTCAGTATTTTAATTGTTAGAATAGTAGTGTGTCATTCAATATGTTGTTCTGCGTCGGCGCAAAATCTATAAAGCGTATAATTTCAAGACAGAAAAAATTGATGTTCAAAGCTCCTGGCAAATGAGGCTATAATCCACTTAATAGTGATGGGTATGACGGAAATGTTAATAAAAGTACACATCAAACATTAAAAAATTATAAGAGAACTTATTAGTTGTAAGTTTCATTCTTTCAATTTTATAAAATACTAATTATAACCATAAAATAAACCAAAAAACTACTTATAAACAGAAACAGTATTACACCCAATGACCTTACAAATAAAACGTAACTCTTAATAATAAAATTCAAATAAACAATAAACAGGTAAGCAAGCTGGGTTAGATAAAATTCTTTCTAAAAATTTTAAATGTGTAATGTAGTTTCTTAAGTAACCCTTTGAAACAATGGCGGTCTACCTGTATTAAATAAACCTGTCTCACTCGTTTGGCAAAAAAGGTATTTTAAGCTGGGATAGTGGTCATTCATTTGTATATTTCTCTAAGCATGTCCAAGAACGCCCCTGGTCAAACGCTATGGTGCCGACTTATTGTACCCTAGCGTCGGCCTTGCCATTGTAAATTTAGACATGTTTCCTTATAGCTACTAAAAGAACAGTTAAGAAAAAACTCTAGGAACAAAATCCAAGGAAATAATTCACACAAAAAATCTACGAGAAAAATTCATAATATAAAGTTCGTTTGTTTATTTGTAATAGTAAAAATTAAAATTTTAAAAATAGCAGTCGTCTTGTTAATACAAAACAATTTAAAAATGTAACATCTATATGTCGGTGTACCAAGCCCATGATATATAATACTACTTAATATAATTGTTTACAAACTGAAATAGTGTCATATGCAATAAGGCCGAAAACAAAAATATCGGATGCAAATAATTTGTTCATTGGAGAAACCTAAATAATACTTTACAACCATCAAACAAGCGCGATTTTCGTAGGAGGTTATAGGGGTATAATAAAAAAAGACGCTCTAACTTCCTCCAAGCAAGTTACGTACATTCAAAATCAAAATTAAGAGTTACTTTTTGTATTAACATTTTTTTGAACAAAATTTGATGGCGCTTGACAGTTGACAACACCACTATTTAGCCGACGCCTTACAGCGAAGCATAGATGTGATGATTAAAGCACTCCAACTACCTAGAAACTTTCTTGCAGAAAAAATATTGTAAGCTTGCAACTCCTATTAAAATTTAAACTTGTAGGGACACAGAAATATCAGCATTCCCCTGGAAAAACCAATCCCGATGTCGAACAATGAAGTGGTCGAAGACGCACTCTGTCAGGGTCATTAACACCCTGTTAAGAAATCCAAACCCAAAGCCGCTTTATTTCGCAATCCCTTGGAAAGTACACCAATGCTAACCTAAACTTATCAAAAACATTTAAAGCTTAGCGGCAAAAATTTAAACTGGAAGTGTGGGAAAGTAAAAATGCCAAATCTAAACCAAAAATATTGACATAATAACTATTGGTTTAATTAAATCTTATTTAAAAGAATTGTAAGCAATTAAAGTATATGCACTTATCGCCACAAATTAAAATTGGTGAGTGAAGCCTTTTTAGTAGGATAACGTTATAACTGAATTGGATGATACACAATTCAAGTAGCTAATTCACGCATTTTTTTGGTAACTAGCAAACCGTATTTAAATAAAAACAAAAATTAAAAAAATTAATATAAAAATTAAATTTTAAAAAGTAATAGCTCTAATCGACATGCAAAATTCAAATTCATACCATCATATAATCTGAGTATTCTAAAACTGCATTTTAAAGATTCGAATTTTAAAATACGAATTCGCGGAGTTAAGATGTTGCATTCCTTAAAAAGTATGAAATAAAATATTCTTCGGAAATTCTAAGATCCGGCATAAAATTTAAAAATTCGACATCTGCATAGAAATAAAATTCGAAATCTGAATTCGTGTAGATAATCCGAAATCCGGATCGACATAAGAAATCCTAATTCCAAATTGACATTAAAAAAATCCAAAATCCGGATTTCTGTAAAAAATCCGAAATCCGGATCTCTGTGAGAAATCCGAAATCCGGATCGCCGTGCGAAATCCGAAATCCGAATCGCTGTGTAAAATCCGAAATCCGGATTGCTGTGAAATCCGAAATCCGGATCTGAACTTAAAATCCAGATATCCGAAAATCCGAATCCGGTTGCCAGCCCTAGTCTAGGGTCGTCTTGGTGCGTTTTGGCAGGTGCATGTCAATTCAAGCACTGATTTGCAGAATCAGTAGAGATTTAAGTAATCTCCCTCCACTAGTGGGAACTTAGGGCTTGCAGCCTAAGGTCAAGACTGGTAACTTATTCTCGTTGAACTGTTTTTATCGTGGACAAGTGCGCTGATTGAACCCCTCTCACAGGTTAAATATAGGATAGAGCTCGATCTGAGGGTAACGCTGGTGATCAGAGGCTGAAGCTTGATTTGGTGACCGAGAGTAGAGCTAGAGTTTTTAAATCTTTAAGATATACTGATTTTCCACCGTTCTTGCGTTTGGTTTTATGCTCTTTAGTTGCCACGGGTGACGAGTTTCTTGACAACCACATTATTCCCGCAATATTGTAATCCACTATCAAATCGGTTGTTTATTTATTAGAAATCGCGTTGCCCAAACTCTCGAGCCGTAAATAAAGAAAAAGCTTGCGTACACTACTTCTTCGAGATTGACTATTTCCTAATAACGATGAAGAACACATTTCATAAACTACAAATTTATATACACTAGCACGAGTAGTAGTTCCTACAGTTACAAGGATTTCACATGGCAATATTACAATAACAAAGAAAAGTTGGTACATTTACTAACAATATTGCATATGATGAAATAATAGAAATATAATTTCGATTATTTTAATGATTGAGTATTTGATGTCTCGACACAGCTTAGGAAAGCAAACACAATGCAACGAATTGTGCTTAACAAAAAGTTTGAAAATCTGTTATTATTATTAAGTGTGAGAGCGACTATAAGAAATTAAATACAACCTTTATCTCTTAATGAAAAGAACACTCTTGAAAAATTGCCCTCTCACAACACATTTCGTAGCAATACTACCCAAACCTCTACATTCAAAATATATTTTATTAACTGAATGCTTAAAGAAAATTAAATTTGGCCCTAATATTTGGAACAGAAGTTACAATAACAAACGTGCTAGAAACACACTGCTACGTTTACACTACCGCTTGCATTAAAAATAGGGCTATGCGCTACGGTTTCTTTTGGTGACTTTAAAAAAATTAGTACCGACGCTCGCGGCTTAGGCTGCATTATTTCGCCTGCAGCCGCTATCCTGTCAAGTCGAAACAGGTCGAAGGTATTCAAATTTAATATGTTCAATTACAGCAGTTGCTATATAATTCATAAAACCAAAAGTTCGGTCCGCGGGTCGCTACTATACCTACTTAATCAGATTATTTATTAATAAAAAAACAAAAAGTGTGGAGCATAGTCCACGAGTTCAGCTAGTTTTAATTTAATAATTATAACAAAACAACACGAATGACAGTGCGCTAATATTATGTTTCATATGTCGTAACGCAGAATTTTCGAAATTCGTCAAATACAGGTAACATTTTGGCATCGTTAAAATATTTGTATGTAGGAAAGCAAAATTTAAGATGCCAAATACGCAGAACAGGTCTACGTCTAGACACAATTAAGCATTCATTGCAAACCTTTGACAGTGGAAGCTATTCGACTAAACTATCACAATTTAACAAATATTCTTGTTAAATGTATATCATACATAGCGATATTTTTTTTATTTTTCTGTACAATTTCCTTTAAAGTAAAGATACAAGGCTGGGCTTTCTTAATGGTTTACCCGGCACGATAATAATAGTGATTGGTACATTAAAATTATAACAATATTTAACTGTTGTTTATGTCTATAAATAAAAAGGCGTTTAGGTTGATTTATCTGATTCTAAATAGTTTAAAAAATCATTACAATGCTAATATTTTTGTATTAGAATTTTTTAACCAATGTTCTATACTTCCAGAAATCTTACTTTAAGGTTTAAATTGTGTATTATGTATTAAGGACACCACTTGCAGTATACAGTCATTCCTCAAGCAATTAATTGTTGTTTTCCGTACACTCGAATCCTGATCGATGCATTGATCAGCAGTACGGTGAGCTTTTCATTAGAACTGCTTAGTCTAATGCGCCCTTTCTTTGTAATTAACCACTCATTAGGAGTTGATGTCACTTTTGTCCCCAATCTGGCACTCAGGCCATTCTCAGGAAGCCAATAAATCACCTTGCAAAGGTATTCAGCACAAAACATCAATTATGAGAGATGTGTTAGGCAAATAGCCGGACTGTCCGCTTGGTTTTTGCGTCTCTTGATATCCATTGTGCTCTCTCGATGCGTCCATTGTCCTGTCGGATTCTGATTGACAGATTAGGACTCTCAGAATGATGTAGACTCGATCCTGCACTTACTATACCTAAATTGTTAATCCCGAGCTTTTACTGACCCAAGGAATTTTTGACCGGAAATTTAACGAGTAAATAAAAATTTTAATAGATTCTCTTTTACCGACAGAAAGAGTAAAACAAATTTCCTACTTTTATAGGTTAACTAATTGCAAAATTAATCTCGACATTTTCCACTTGTCCGCTTTCGGAATTTTAATCAAACCATTAAATTATATCAAACTAATATTAGATCAGTGCTGAATACTGGACGTTATGTTAGTATGAAAACAATATGTTAATTTAAATGTATATAACAATAAATAAAGAGTTTTAAATTAAAATCACACACTCAGGACGTAATATTAATAATTATAGGTAATTTTAAAGTTAAAAACAGTATTTAAAGGAAAAAAATATTTGTTACTAGAGGCAAAAAATTTAAATCATAAATTTGTCTAATCGTACATGCAAAAGTTTTTTGTTAAAAAAATATTTTGATAGATAGAAGTACTATTGGTAACATAAAGGATGTAATCCTGCTAATTTAATTGCGTTGAAACAGGGGGTGGCAAATTGACAGATTTTTAAATTTGAATTTATGTCTTCGCAATGAGAACAGACATACCAATTTACGATGTAGTAGGATACCATTAAATCTAACCAAAGAGAAGGGGAAATCCATTAGTTGAACAACTGACTGTTGGTTATTTTAGATCCGAAAAATGGAAGAACAATGTTCGGATGTCCCGAGTGACATAGCGGTCAGAACTTTTCGTTTATTCTGCCTAATACGTCGAATATTGAAATAATTTAATCAAAAGTCTTCCACTTAAACGTATACAGACGTGCGTGATTGCGTATTTTAGAGAACTACTAAGATGAAGGAAACCAGAAAACTTTTTAGTTTCCTCGTCTTAGTCGTCGCAATCGGAGATTTATTATAAGTAGCTGAAAATAAAAAGCTGCGTGAAAGAACCAAGCGATAAATGTGAAAAGTCAAGTTTGCTTTAATACCCTTGTTTTAAGTAATTCCTCTATTAATTATTGTTTGTGGTTACTATGCAGGGTGAATAATAATTATGGTGGTAAATAACTTAACCTGCTGCCTACGCTTAAAACAAAGTTTCCTGAAATTTTCGCATACTTAATGTATCTAAAAGTAAAAGTAAATAAGAGAAGTGTTTTGTTTTACTACCATCAGTTCATGGCCTACTAGAATTTTTTTTAAATAAATTAAATGACGTGGTCTTTCCATGGCACTCTTATGAAATTTGTGTTTTTTTATAATAAAATGTCCAAAACTTAAACAAAATGCAAAAAGTGACACATCGTTGAAATCAGAATTAAGAACTCTATTCAAATATGAAAACATGTAAAATTCCGACTATAAGAAAAAAAAAGAGTTGACAGTCGATAATGAACAATGGTAATAGTTACACCAAATCTGATAACAAATTTAGATTATTGTTAGGCATAAAATTTGGCTCTCTATCAGTTCAAATAAGCGAGATCTCCATAAAGGGGCTCGGATTTGAAACAGCCTGTATAGTGTATAGTCGTTAAGGTAGTTTTAAGGTGCTGACTAAAGAGTACTGGTGATAGCACCTCCCTTCTTCATTTTGCTTAAAACTTTGTTGTCGTTAATTTTGTGTAATTTGTAATACTAAATTTAGATAGAGTATAGGGTAATTTTACGCAAAAATATAAAACAGTGTCCTTGGCGTGGGGGTTTTCAAGAAAAATACTTTAACACATACACATGCGCACAATTTCTTACTTTGTAGAATTGCTGATGTAGAAGGGTGTTTTCTTAGTAAGCTAAAATAATTAAGAAAGTGATTATTCAAGTAATCTTATGGAGAAAAGTTTCTATGAACACGTGTGCACAGAGCTTCAGATTTCGAGGCGCAGAATTTTTAAAATTTTTATTTATTTTACATTTTACTTCATATCTTGAACAACTTGTGAGATATTGATCTGAAATACGGTACACAACTATTTTCTAGCAGGGGTAACAATGCTAGAACATTTTAGCAAAAAATAATGTAGAGGGTAATTATTTTGAAGGCCATGAACACTTTTCCCTTATTGACTTTCTTATAATACGCCACTGGCTACTTAATTAATTCGTCAAATTTCTGAGAACTTTTTACCTCATTCAGTCTTATGATAACTCCATTTGTTCACGAGTAATTGGACAAAACTAAATGCATGTTGGACGTATTAATAACTCTAGTAGGCCTTCAAATGTTGACAAGTAGCACATTTATAAAAAAAATAAAATAAATATTTCAACACTTTATATCTCGTAAGCTAAAGCTCTGAATACACATGTTTATATAAACTTTTCTTAAGTAATCACCCCCTTAATTATTTGAGCTTGGAAAACACCTTGTGTATAAAGGGTGTTCGATGGAAAATGCATTCCATTGGTATCTTGGAAACCATAACTACAGTCGGTTAAATGTAAAAAGATGTAGACTAATGAGTTCTAGCTTCATTAGTTCGTTAAAATTCATATTGATGCAGGAGTGAAATGGTTTATTACTTCAACAATATTTATTTATTTTAATTGTAAACGAATTGCGATATGTTTAGATGTAATTTTCAAAGTTGAGATTAAAAGATTTCCTTTAATAATGACAGGTAAACATGTCAAAATACGCATAAAGTTAAAATAAATAATTATTACTGAAATCATGAAGTTATTTATTCATACATTAAAGATCTAAATATTTTAAAGCACAGCTTACTAGCGCTTCCTTTTGTTTTTGTTGAAATAAGCATAGCTTCGATATTTGGAAATAATGAAAAACGTAAATTTTTACCTTCCTCGCCTATACGGCGTATCGTCATAAAAGAAATTATTATTTTACATTGCAATATCTTTGTATGAAGCAATAATTTTTAAGCGATTCTATTTTGTTTAATATACGGAATATTACACAAACTTGTATTTTTTAAATGTCAATCACTGTTAAATTTTATACCACTAAAAAATTATTTTTTTTCCTTTTTCAACGATATAATGGGTATATAATTGTTGATATAATGGGTTTATGTACTTATTTTTAAGCAATTCACAAATATTGACTATCAAAAGCAGTGCATGACAGATATCAAAGTGTGCCATGGACAAACCTTAAAAAATACTTTTCAAAATGTCACGAATAATACTACACTTAATTTAATAATTAAGTGTTTTTATTTAGTCTTAGACTTTGCTTTAAATTAGTTTATTTTAATACTGCAAACATGAAGTGAATACAATTCTACAGAGCGATATTTTTTTTATGGCAGTTGCCTATGAAATAAGAGCAGCATGTCGATGATCATTTCGTCGTTGCGCAACTTGCTAATGGTATGCATCTCCCATCGGTAGGGATGCAACGGATATTTGGTTTTTAACTATTATCCGGCTTATCCGACCATTTCACCGAATATTCGGTTTGGCCAGATAATATGAATTATACGGCCGGAGTTTTTTCTTCAAGTAAAAGAGATTATGCATGCAATTTGATTTGGAAGTCTAGACTAAACACAATTGAAAGCAATAGAGCAAAAACCTTATAAGTCCAGTATTTTGCAGATCTGCATAAAATTACTAAATGTATATTATTGACACCACATTTATGAGAGTTAAAAATTTGAAATAATTTCAAACAACATAAATAAGTATTATTTATTAAAATCACGAAGTAATATACACTGTGTCTATAAAGTAACGCCCCCCCCCCAACTAACTTTTGAACGACTTGATATTTTACCACAAAATTTGGTGTGCTGTAATGGGAAATTAAATACTATCTTTCAGCTCATATTAAAATTTTGTATCATCCAAAATGTCGACTGGGCGCCATTTAAAATTTTTTTAAATGGAAAGGGGAGGCGAGTGACACCTTATTAGAAAGGTCTTTTAGTTCTGCGTCCGATCCTAGAGTTTAAAAGACAAATATTTAGCCATAACAAAATGACAATGTTTGAAGATAAAGAAGTATGTTTAAAAAAAACTAAGACTTAAAGCAAAAAGAAATTAAATTAAGTGTTCGAAATATTTACCATTCACTTCTTGGCACATACAAAGGCGGTTATAAAATTCGTGCCTTACATTTTCATAAGTTTCTGGAGTGATATTTCTGCAAGCTTCTGTAATGCGTTGCTCCAGTTCTTCAATTGTTTCTGGACGGGTTCTGTACAACTTCGATTACAGATATTCCCGTAGAAAAAAATCTAAGAAAGTTAAATCTGGGGAGTGAGCCGGCTATTCTACAGGCCCCCGCCTACCATCTTCCAAGAAAATGTCCGTTGAGAAAGTCACAAACAGGTCTATAATAATGAGGCGGCGCACCGCCTTGTTGGATCATAACGTTTTCAATATTATTTCAAGCCACCTGAGATATTTCTGGGAAAATTTTGTCCTGCAAATGAAAAAGTGGACTACTGGATAAAAAAAAAACAATTTTGAATTAAGTGAGTCCATTTGTTTAAAATCCGCCATTTTGTTATAGCTGGATATTTTCTTTGAAACTCTAGGATCAGACGCAGAACTAAAAGACCTTTCATATGAGGTGTCGCTTGACCCCCGCTTTTATTTAAAAAAAATGTTAAATGGCGCCCAGTCGCCATTTTGAATAATACAAAATTTAATTGTTGGCTAAAAAATAGTATATAGTATATAGTTAAAGCACACCAAATGTTGTGGTAAAATATCAAGTCGGTCAAAAGTTAGTTAGGGGGGGGGGGGTTACTTTATAGACAGACGGTATAACATAAGGAAGATGCGTGAACCGCTTGTTGCTATAATATGCAGGTCTCAATTTTGCAGTACATGTGGCAGAGAGATCTTAGACAAGGAACCTATAAATAGTACTCAATCGTCAATATTTTATTTTAAATGTCGACAAAGACCGTTAGGTTTAGTAAGTTGATTTCTCGACGGTGTCGGATCTGTCAAAACAGAACATATTTTAGTTTTAACCATTGTTAAAAAATTATAAATTTTTGTAATTACAGTCAAATTCGTTGAGAGATTTCCAATCTTAATTGTGAAGAAAATTAACAATATGAGCGCGAATTAGCACATCCTTGAAATATTACATTTAGTAGTTTCCTTGTCTCTGTGCTCCCTCTCTCTAAAACACTACAGAATAAGACCATAGGGTTCGTGCATTGCATACTCTTTAAGGATATTATGCTCTGTGATTAAAACCTCAATTTTACTGCGTTGAAGCTGAAACTACTTCGAAACTAAAACCTATGCCGGATAATCCGGCATCCGGCTATTCGTCTGAGCAACCGGATACCGAATATTCGTTATCCAGCATTTTGAAAAAGTACTGCTCGCTGCATCCCTACCCATCGGACACCTTGTATACATGCAAAGTGTTTCACAAATGGCAAATAAACTCTGCAGGACGTTAAGGAGAAGGCAGGTCAAATTAAATAACAAGCAATTGCTTAAAAATTTGTTTGCGGTTGCATTTGAAAGCTATATAGGAATCAAAGTAAAAAAATTGGCAACATAGTACAAAGGTTAAAAACTGAGTTAATTCGTCATTTTGGAACATCCTGTATACTGTAGGCGGTTTTGTTTTACTTCCATCGCAACGTTTCTTTCATGGCTCACTGTAAAAGTTTTTAATATAACTTAAATAACGTGGTCTTGTTTATGAACAGCTATTAAAAATAAAGTTTATAAAATAAGACCTCGAAATAGAGAAAAACTGTGTAACAAAATTACACGGCTACTTGAAAGGTCCATCTATGTTTGTTTGTAATTTCTAAATTAATTAACATTAAGAAGATGACTTGAATACCAGATTTGAAACTGAAACCGTTTTCGGTTTCTGTTAAATCATAGAATTCAAAAAAACACTTTTAGTGAGAACACGTCTTCAAGTCCTTTAGGTTCTTCTTCTTCTTCATCTTCAGGTTAGGCCTTTAGATAAGTTGTTGAAAAAAATAGTTTTTTTAATAATGCGACAAAATTTTGTTTCATTTCGTGATCTGTCCGTCCACTTCAAGAAATGGTCAATTAGGAACATTATGTTTGTGCACTATACAGACCAATTACTACGCCGCGTTGCAGGGGCGGCGTATTTTAATTTTGTTTTTAACTGCAAAGTGATACTGATCTAATTAGCATAGAAAAGAAAAATACACTACGCCGGGCAACTTATTAGAAAAACAAAGTTTAATGTATCCATGACAAAAGCAACAACTATAATACCAAAAAATATTTATTCCTCTATGTAAAAGACAAATAATATTGAAGAACTTAAACATAATTATTTGTTGAAATTGCTAGAAATGGCAAAATAAGACATTCTTCACATAACTTAAAATAAGACAACTTACTACCACAGTTACTTAAATAGCGACTAGCGTCTAGCGAGTTCGAGCAACAGCCGTTCCTACTTCTTATTGGAGCTTTCATGACTTGCGCAACCTCGTTTAATATTGGCGCGCTTTGTGCACTGTTAGCTTGTGAATGTGGTTGTTTGTGAGAGTGTGATTTTTACATCAAAAGAGACAAGCTAATTGGTAGGCTAATTGTGGTAAATAAAGGAAACATTAGTAAATTAAAATATATTCGTTCTCGACATAAAAATATGCAAGATTTGAATCGGTCTTTAATTATTCAAGTTGAACACGGTTGGAAAATACCCTCAAAAAGTAACCATGAAATGTATTTTCTTCAAGAAATTAAGAAAAACTGTACTTGCCAATTAATCTGTAAGGATTGTGAAATTTGTATACATCAATACTGTTGTTCATGCTTAGACTCATCAATTAAATGTAACATGTGCAAGCATATCCACCTCTTGCAAAGTTTAGAACAAATAACGAGTTTCTAAGCAAAGAACAATCACATAGTGGTGAGTGTACAAAATTTTTCAGTAAAATGATTTTACAAATATTTTTGTGTTTTTTAACATTAAAAGAATATTATAAGAAAAACAAGATTTATCTCACAGGTTACTTTCAAACAATAAAGAAATATAGAATCAATCGATTTAGTTAGGTTTTATAATTGGGAATCCCCCGCATTAAGTGCCATTTTAAAACAAGGATATCAACGCAATAAAATTAAGTAACATTATGCAATTTTTACGCTTGCGGGTGGTAGTTGGTTGGTTGATGGTTATTTGTTATATTTTGATGTACTTTTTCCTTCACCGTGATTTTGTTTATCCTTTCTTTTTTATTTTATAACATGCACGGTACAGCGTAGAAAATACAAAATGAAAGTAATTTCTATTTTCATTTTTTACAAGACGGAATGTTAAAAATAATTCTTTACCTTTTAACTACCAGCGGTACTACAACGTACAGTCAAAAAGTTTATACCCAGAATACCAAACTTATTAATATTTAATTTTTACAACTGACGTTTTAAATTTTAAAACACGCGCGTATGATAAGGGAAGGTTTTGATCTCTGCCGACGGCGAATTCGGGCGGTAGCTTTACAGACGTGCCAGCTGCATGCCGAGGGTGCGCATGTCATAAAAGCTCAATAAGAAGTAGGAACGGCTGTTGCAAGAACTCGCTAGACGCTAGTAAGTGTTTTGGCACACTGTAGGTTTTTTTCTAAATCTATTAGTAGTTTCATCTGCATCAAAATCACTAGCTTTACATTTGTGTGCATGTAATTTAGCTATGCTTTTCAGACTACTGGTGGCTCTTAGATGAGTCTTAAGCCTTTTTTAAGCTGAAGACGAGCTTTTGACTGTACAAGACGTAATATGAATAGTTAACACAATTTTGAAGAATTTAACAAATTCAGGCAGTAATTATTTTAAATTTTCAATCGGGTTGTTGTAGTTCAAAATTTTTTCTAGTTTTTTTAGTATAAATGTTCAGACATATATTTTTGTGCAATAGCAACCGTACTTTATCAAAATCGCCTGTCTAAAAATCTACTAAACACATTTCGTCCCGTCTGACATCTCTATCACAAAACATTCAATTTTTTCCAAATGATATGTAGCTTTTCTACTGAATCTGGTTTCTAATGCAAAAATTGCAGTGTTCATAATTTTTTAACTGTAGGCGATACATGTTATGTTGTGGAGAGTCAAAGAGATGGGGATTGCTGTCCTCGCTATACCGTTTTGGGGCTTTCCACTCACGCAGAAGTACGGGTTCGTATATTCAGGCCCATTCGAGATAACGCATTTACGCATTCTCCGGCAAATCTTACTGAGAGCACTGCCACTGTGCCCGAACTAACTGAATATTAGGTGTACAATCAATGACATCAGTTAGTTTTGGTCGAGGTGTAATTTAACGTTCAATGTACCTTAGGTGATGCGCACCTAAAAAAAACCTTCTTGTGTGCGGCTGGATCGTCGCACCTATGTACTCGCCGCCTCTGCTACGTCGTATTTGCCGTTTAAGCAGCTAATAGAAACGTTTAATCCGGATATTTTGAGGTACAAATTTGTATAGCAATTATTCTATTCTTACTATGAAACGCCAATCAGAATTCACGATTTGTTAAAATTTATGTAATCACATTCGTTTTTATGTGACAAAATCGCAACATGTCGTTTTCAACTGAGAAAACAGCACGTTCGTGTTTTCAGCTTACAAAATTCCAAAGTAGGTCGTAACATCTTATGATGTGTAACCAAAACACGTTTTCTTGATCACACCAAACAATTAAGCAAACAAAGATTGTAGCTTCTTGTCTTAATAGCGTTTTAATCTGTCTATAAAATAACCTCCCCCCTCAACTAACTTTTGAACGACTTGATATTTTACCACAAAATTTAGCGTGCTTTAATTAAATACTATTTTCTAGCTAATAATTAATTTTTATATCATTCAAAATGGCGGCTGGGCGCTATTTTGAATTTTTTTTTAAATAGAAAGGGGGTCAAGTACCACCTCATTTGAAAAGTTTTTTAGTTCTGCGTCTGATGCTAGAGTTTAAAAAAATTATTCAGCCATAACAAAATGGCGGATTTTAAACAAATGGACTCACTCAATTCAAAAATGTTTTGATTTTTTTATCCAGTAGTCCACTTTTTCATTTGCATGACAAAATTTTTTTAGAAATATTTTAAGTGGCTAGAAATAATATTGAAAACGTTATGTTCCAACAAGACGGTGCGCCGCCTCATTATTATGGGCCTGTTTCTGACTTTCTCAACGGACATTTTCTGGAAGATGGATTGGTAGGCGGGGGCCTGTAGAATAGCCGGATCGCTTCCAAGATTTAACCCTCTTAGATGTTTTTCTATGGGAATATCTGAAATCGAAAGTGTACAGAACCCGTCCAGAAACAATTGAAGAACTGCAGCAACGCATTACAGAAGTTTGCAGAAATATCACTCCAGAAACTTATGAAAATGTAAGGCAGGAATTTCATAACCGACTTTTTATGTGTCAAGAAGTGAATGATGAACCATTCGAATACTTAATTTAATTTCTTTTTGCTTGAATCTTCAAACATTTGTCATTTTGTTATAACTAAATATTTTCTTTTGAAACTCTAGGATCAGGCGCAGAACTAAAAAAACTTTCAAATGAGGTGTCACTCAACCCCATTTCTTTTAAAAAAATTTTAAATGGCGCCCAGCGCCATTTTAAATGATACGAAAACAGTAATTAATTTCCCATTACAGCACACTCAATTTTGTGGTAAAATATCAAGTCACTCAAAAGTGGGTTAGGAAAGGGGGTTATTTTATAGACATAGTGTATACAAGTATGATTCGTGATTATACTTTCTTCGCGATAAATTTTATGTATTTTGTGTCAGAAAATTGCACTCGACGTTTTGACAATATTGAAATTTTTTATGTCCCAATTGTAAGTTGAAAGAAAATGAGGAAAAATCACTTAAACTTCCTGAGTAGCAACTTATGAAATTTTTCTAGACCCGATAGTTGCTACGCAAGCAGTTTGCATAATTTTCTGCGGGTATTTTTCAACTCACTGGTGCTATATAACTGTTAAAAAAAATTTTGTTTTCAACGAAACTTTAGATACACCCATAATTAAAATCTCCGAGCGAATGTTCTTCAAAACTTGTTTTTACATTAATAAATTTATAATACTTTTTTCAATTTTGGGCAAGTATTTTCTATTGTAGAAAGTTGATTTTTACTTGCAGAAAAACGTTAGTGATGTGACGGTAGATCTCTAAGAGCTCTATTTTAAAAAAAAAAGAGACGTTTAAATACGTTTAAAAATAACCAAGTTATTGGCTATTAGGGCGTTGTTATCGAAAATTGGACACAGTGTATGTTTTGTACAGTTTTAATACCGGGTGTCCCAGAAGTTACTGACCCATTTTACTTGCAAATATCTCCGAACTTAGAGGCGATAGAGAGATGCGGTTTTCACTGAATAATTTCTTTTTAAAAAAAGTTTTTTTCGGTATAAATGTTTATTCAGTAAAGTCTTATATAGGGTGTTTTAAAAAAACGGTCTTTTTCAATTGCAAATATCGTCAATTTTTTAATAGAACACCCTGTATATTTTGATACTATCTGAAAGGTGAACTCTTCCTCTTTCCGAAAATGTATAATTTGTTACAGTTGAATTGAAAAATGAGTGAGTTATTTGGTTTTTAAGAATGGTCGTTCATTAGGTACAGATTTCTGATCCAGGTTGATCCTTAATAAGTTTTGGCATTAGAAATCCGATAACTACCTATTTGTAGAAAATAACAAGACAAAATTGAAAGATGAATACCTAATTTTAATAAAAATTAACATTCTAAATTAGCCACATTAATAAAAATCTTTAAGATGTTCCAAGTGTTGTCCATTTTGGTCTATACATTTTTGCAACAAGAAATTGTCAAAAGATTTTCGCAACATTTCCGGGGTAATTTCTTGAAATGTTCGGACAGTGTTACATCGCAGTTGTTTCAGAGTCTCTGGGATAGGATTATAACATCTATCTTTGATTTAAAAAAAAACATATAAAAAAGTCTGGAATCGTCAGATCTGGTGAGTGGACAGGCCACTCCAAATGTTTCTGCAACAGAATTTCTAGCCACAAGTGAATAGTGTGGCGGCGCACCATCCTTCTGAAAGTAAACAGAGTTTATGACGGCATCTTGTTCCAGTTGTGGGTATAAGTAATTTTCTAACATGTCTGTGTAGACATTACCAGTAATTCTCAGTTCTTGGAAGAAGTACGGTTTTCTGAAGGTGGATTTTTTCTAAATACCGCACGAAATCTTCTTTTAGTATCAACAATCGATTCATACTTAGCATACAATAACACAGTTTTTGATTTTTCAATTAAAGTAAATCGGACCATTATTGAAAAAAAATTAACAACAGCCGTTTAAGAATTATTCAAATCAGAATTAATTACTTTGACAGTTCGTTGTGTCAGTTCACTGACATTATAAAAATTTCAAAGCTTGCTTTAACATTAACACCCGTAAATGCCTATCGTTAAAAACCAAATAACTCACTCATTTTTCAATTCAACCGCAACAAATTGTACATTTTCGGAAAGAGGAAGAGTTCACCTTTCAGATAGTATTAAAATATACAGGGTGTTCCATTAAAAAAATCGACGATATTTGCAATTGAAAAAGACCGTTTTTTTAAAACACCCTATATAAGACTTTACTGAATAAACATTTATACCGAAAAAAACTTTTTTTAAAAAGAAATTGTTCAGTGAAAACCGCATATCTCTATCGCCTCTTAGTTCGGAGATATTTGCAGTTAAAATGGGTCAGTAACTTCTGGGACACCCGGTATATTAGAAAATTTGTAAAAATTGTTACCTGTTAATTATTTTTCAAACAAGCATTAAGTTTTGCTACAGATAAACATTTTAGAAATCGCTACCAGATTATAATTGCTTTGAAATTGTTTTCTTATCTAAAAATGGTTGTCACCTATAACATTGTCTAAAAATGTTGTCCACCTATAAAAGAGTATACCATCAAAATTAAAAAGCTGACCACATGCCTGGTTTCAAATTTTAACAAAAACCGGATTTACAGTTTCAGATAATATATAAAATCACTAAACAAATTTCATTGGGTTACATTAGTGCCTTGTAGAAACCCTATAAATTGAAACAGAGCGAACCGCAAAAATAGTAGTTTAATTTTTAGTGTTCTGCACACGAGTAAAATTTTGCACCATAATTCTGAATTAGCCTGTATAATAACGATTTTGTGCAGCAAATTGTAAACAAGGGAAAAGAAAGCAATTTCTGGAAAAATAATCAAAAATGAATGTTGTCTAAGTGTTTTATAGAGAGTAGAGCTAATAAAAGGTAGTTAGGATTATCGATGTAGTGTAAAATACGACCGTGTGTTTTGCTAAAGTGTTTGTATAAAGGGATTGGGAGCTCTTTAGTCTCCATCTTTACGAGTTTTTTCTTGCGATAATGCAGGATTATTGTGGAACTTTTTGTAAACAAACTGAGACGCGAATTTCTATAGTTTTAAAGAATCAAGTTATTTATAGATTTTGATAATATTATAGTTACATAGCAATTAAAATTAAGAATACAAACTTGTTACTGTTACCGATAAAGCGGTTTCTGATTGTTACCAATCAACTGTTTTTACAATTTAATTTATTCGCAATAGTAGATATTTTCTGCTCTTCGAATCTAATGTCATGTGTGTCTGTCGATATGTAACTGTAGTATGTATAATCAGGGGCGGCGCTAGACGTTTTGCCGCCCTAGGCAAAACATTTTAATGCGTCCCGGTAGGTATGAAGTAGAGCAGCGACCGGAGGACCTAGGTGTACTCCAAACCCCTCAGCCTAGGGGGGTCCGCTTTTCCCCCTCGGAAAATTTTGGAAATTTTGAGGCAAAATTGGCTAGTTTTTGAGAAAAAACAACATATAACAAAAAAAGCAAAGCAACAAAGAAAATAATAATCGCTAGAAATGTATTACTACAATATTGGGTGGGCCAAGAACGGAGACGGGCCAATATTGGCAGTATGTTTTATTAACAGCACTTGGTTTACCGCAAATTTTAATAATTTATTTAATATTTTTTTTAATATTTAAAAAATAAACTTTTAATTTAATATTGGTTCTGCAGAGACTGCTTCTCAGTTTCTATTTATTTGAAAATCGAGAAATTTTGCTTTAATGATTTTTATCTCGATTTTAATAAGAAAAAATTATTCAATATTAACTTATTTCAACGAGTGAGCCAGCAACATTTTGGGTAGGCCATAGCTCACCCAGGCCCACCCCTAGTTACGTGCCTGCAACATTCAGAGCTAGCAAAGGACAAAAATTTCAGCGCTTGGGGCGCTTGGCGCCATTTTCAATGTGACAGCATAGACAGGGGCCTGTTACGCTTGCCCACAGCGCCGGCTCTGTGTATAATAACTGTAGTAGTATCTAAAATAGACTTACCTAACTCTAGAACGGCCGTGGTATCAGTTTAGCTCGACTCACGTTTTTATCTCTTTGCTTTTTTATAACTGTATAAAACCTGTGCAGTAGGTATGTTAAAAATTCTTCCTTGTTTATTATCGTGTGGTAGAAAGATAATTTGCATAAAGAAGAATGTGATAATAATACGCTACCAAGCAGTACCTAAATTGTTTCTTAAAATTGAAATGTCAATGTCATCTAAATGAATAATCAGAATGGATAATTACAAAAATTCATTAGCTTATCTCAATATATATGAAGTTTCTTTAGGATCCCTAAATTACATACAAAAACATGTTTAAAGTCTCCTTCATAAGGTCAAAAATGAAAGCGAACTTTTCAACCGCCACTTTAGCTTAATGTCAACTATTCATGTATTTCACCCCACATTTAATTAGTGTACAGTGAATTCAAATCAAATGCATGTCAAACTTGAAAAAACTCTACATTACATCCATAGAAGAATTTTATTACTTGCAGTGACCCTAAATGGAAAGATAGCATTTTTTTACATCACTTGATGGCAATTTATTTGAGAATTCATTAGAAATAATGCATTAAATAAAATATTTAATTATAGTCAAGCCAGTAGTCCACTGATATCGCTGGTTGCAAAATCGCTTGGCAGATGTCTTGGTAGTCGAGCTAGAAGATTTAGTTTCATAAGCGAAACGTTAAAGGTTCAAGCCTTGATGAGGTCTACTTTTTTAAAATTATATTATTTGATTCAAACTGAAACCTATAAAGTTAACGATAACTTAACTACAGTTACTTAAGCCCTACAACTGCATTTACAAACAGTAGACCTCACCAAAGTTTGAACTCTTAACGTTTCGCGTACGAAAAAAATCCTCTAGCTCGGCGATACTAAGACATCTGCAAAACGATTTTGCAACCAATTATATCAGTAGAATACTGGCTTGACTATTAATATATAATTAATTAAAAACATTTTTTCTAATGAATTTTCAAAAAACTGCCATCCAGTGATGTAAAAGAATGTTATCTTACTATTTAGGGTGACTGCAAGTAACTAAAGTCTTCTAGAAACGTAATACGTAATATAGAGCTTTTCCAAGTTTATTATGCTAATCGGCCATGTTCCACTTAATTTGAAAGTCACTGTATGTTTATAACATTACCGTGAACTGACGATATTTAAAATTTTTAAAAAATCAGCAAAATACCGTTATTATATTGTCCAAATTCTTTTATAGCGAGAATTTAAAAGAAGGCGGCTTGTTTTATCTTACTGATATTTATCGCAGAATAAGAGATAAAACGTGTTTTGTTCTAGTCTCCAAATTATTTTCTTATAAAAAAAGATTTGTGTATTGTGTAAGTCGTTACAAGCACGACTTTCTGTGTGACAAATATAATGCAATTAACACCAATTTATGTTCACTAATTGCGTTGATAACTCTGTAACCAACTTATTTTGTGCTCTTAGAATTATTTTAGTTTAGTTCTACAATCGTGAGATTTAAAAAAAATCATACCGTAAATTTTTTCCCTCCAGCGCATTCTGAGTTTAAAGGCGCACCCCGAGATTTAGTTAGAGTAGGAGTAGTTTCCTCTCTGAACCAACACCAAACTTTTCAGAAAGAAGAAAATTCTTTACTTGAACTCCAAAGAGCTCAGTACTGCTCTCGCTCTGGTCTTGTTGCAAATGTGAATATCGTGAAATTGGCAGTAATTTCGGAAGAGCCCGTTGAATTTTGTATTCAAACCGAAAGACAAACTTTACCGCCCACCCGTGAATTACAAACTTTTATGCGATTGTAATATTTTCCTAAGAACTCGTCAAATAATTTAAAAGTTATTTGAAACAGAAAACCAACTTGACGAGCCGTATTGAAATTGATTGCTAGTTTAAATATTGTGAAAACTAAGTCCGCCAGTAACAATATTCAGAAAGTTTAGAATTCTAAATTTTTTAAATTGAGCTTTCCAGTTGATTACTGGCCTTTAAAACAATGCTTAGAGCGTATTTTGAGAAACTTCGGTGTTGAACTCTGGCACCCAGAATAAATGCCATATCCCTCATATAAGTCACAAAAAAATAAGTTACATCATATTGAACGTCCCCGAGTGACTTATTGCAAGTATTCACGTGTCTGAATTTCCCAAGTTCTTTTCCAGCGTTGTGCCGAACAAGGCGAGTTAAAATTTAGTAAATCTAATCCAAATTTATTGTTTGATTGATAATTAGACGAGAAATTGGCTTTTCGAAGTGATGATCAGTTGGAATAAAACATAAGTATTATAATTAAGGTGAACCGCCCATATGGCTCTATGCCGGACAGAATGCACTAGAATTTGAATAAAGTCAAAAGATTAGGCAATCACTTACTTGCACGCATTAAAGCTGTCAGGTTATTACACCAATTTAAAATTATGTTGTACCTACTTAGTTTGAATCCACTTGAACTTAGTTTAAATTTCTAGATTTAGTCATTTTGACCGTCCGACTCTTTAAGCAAGGTCCCAGAAGCGTTGGAGACATGCCCGCTGGGTCACTTTCGATTTGTACCAGAACTAGTGTTTTAATTATTATTACTTTTATTTGTATTCTATGAAACCCGAATTAAATTTGGTTTTATATTTTCTAAGAATATTATTTTTGTTACTTTTAATTAAAACACCGTTTATAATTTATACATAGTTAAACTTTATTATATTGTTTTAAGTTGATATCGTTGTGTGTTATTGTCAAATGCTTAATACTGAATGAATAAATTCAACATTAGTAGATCAATGGTAAGCGCGCGGGCTACTAATACAGGGATCCGGGTTCGATCCCCGGCCTCGTCGCGTCGTTCTCCCTCGCAAGGCAACGAGAAACCAGCGAGGTGGATTTTTCCCCAGGAAAACCTCCGCGGAGAAGAAGTGTATGCACTTCCTGTGGCTCGGACCCCACGTTAAACTGTAGGTCCCCTATGTCTGAGTGTAAAATATCTATTGCCGCACACTAAATACAGACATAAGAGAGAGGTAGCCAGCGCCCTGAATAGGGTACCTATGGCACTATAAGAAGAAGAAGTTATCGGTTATAAATAATTTCAAATTTTCGTATGTTTACTAACTAACCTAATCTACATTTTTCGATGTTTGACCTTAGTACCTTTTTAGTTAATTGCAAAATGCTGCAGTCATGATAAAGCATACTCGTAGGTATTATTTTCTTTACCAATTCCGATCATTGCGGAATGGGATATAATAAAGTCAAACTGTGTTGCGCCGACTTGCTTATATGAAAGAAATATATAAGAGATTTCAATATACGTTATAGGTGTTTATGCTTAAAGTCGACTTTTAATATTGTATAATATATTTAATATAATAAATATAATATAATAAATTTAGCTTTTTCTTATGTTATACTAATGGTTGCAATATTTCTACGTTTAGGTTCATTGTGAATTCAAACTTACACTGATACACGAATGATTTAATCCGTTGCCTGCGTTGATTTAATTTTGACGTCACTTTCTACAAATCAACGGCGACGACGCGACGATTCAATCAAAAGTATTAACATGTTGAAATTTTGCTTGAATTGAGAATGCAGTGATATATATTTTTTTATTTTTCACGGTTTTAATTCAACTAAGAAAAGGTTATCAATTGTTGCCTCCACGGGCCTCTCTTCATACTTGTTGAATACGTCATTCTCATAAGAGATAAGACCGATAAGAGCAGGGATAGCAGTAATTATCAATTTTTTCGTAAGTTTATTGTAAATATACCAATTCTGCTTAGTTCTTGGTTGTTTTTGCGTGTCAGTGTAGTTGATTATTTACAACATAAAGTATGATATTTTGAGATTTTAAAACGCGTTTAAATTGGCCACGCCTAACTTTGCCTACGGCGCTACTTTTTACTCTCTCAGTGGCGTAGCCAGAGGTTTTATACAGCAGGCACGCAATGTAAAAGCAATAAACAGCACAACAAAAATAAAAACTGACGTTTATTCGAAGAGCATATTAGTGTGCATGCCTATGAGATGGATGCATTAGCTAAATTCTTCCGCTCGAATTATTTACAAAACTGACAAAAATGCAATCTATACAAAACTGCTTTATTTATAAGTTCTAGCTTTACTTCGTTGAAGGTCATATTTAATATGAATAAAATACTTTATTACTACAACAATATTGTTGAAGTAATTAAGTATTTTATTCATACTAAAACTATTATATGTCAATGATGTGAAATGGGGTTCAACAAAGTTATGTATGACAAAAGTGAAGTGAACGTCGAACAAACATTTAAAATATCGGTTTACAAAGAGCACAATTTAAGAGTTTCCTTTCAATTGCTCTCGGTAGTACAGCAAGTACAGCATGGCCTGGTGTGGTACGCTGTTAGAAATGCCTTTAGTAAAAGAACTTAATTATTGTACAATTAATATTGTGAACAATTAGCGATTTTCCGTTTGCTTGTTTTGCAGCTTGCGGTGTTTTGATTGAAGACGTATTGAAAATTTTTTCCTTCGTCTAATAACCGTCGCTTTTAGTATGAAAATAAATTCAAAAAAATTTTTGCTATCAGTTATCATATTTTTTAAATTATTAATTAAAAGTTTTAGATTGAAACTGTAATGAATTGATTCTTTTCATTACAATAGCAATGCTTAAAATGGAAGAAACGTTCGTTTATAATATCCCTGTATGTTATCCGGTTGACGTATACAAAACCCTTCGGCGGAATTAAAGGATATAGAAGCGGAGAAAAGTAAAAAATTAAAAAACACACATTCACAATGAAAAATGCGAGTACAGATTAGACCGATAGGAGCTATTCCAAAACGCAAACTCATTTAACCATTGATTACAAAAAGCTCCCTCGCAAAGAATATCCATTACAAGCGCAAACAAAAACACAAAACGACCGCAGTGTCATCTTTTGGTTACATACGAAATTAAATAAAATGAAAAACGTCTTTAGCTTGACATGTTCTGTAACTAGAATGACCTTAAGGTCGACTTTTGCCTCGTAAGTATGCGAATGTAACGTTATAGTGATCCTTATGGGTATTGCCCTTTCATGGAAATAACTGTCATCTATTTTGTAGATAAGATCGTAATTGAATCGGCTTGACGGCAGATTTGCACACGGACCACTGCATGGAATGGGTACACTATTATTTTGGATACAGTCTCGTAGAAATATTGCGTCGCCAACAATACGAGAGGGTGATTTTATACTGCTTATATAAGGTGTATTTTGTTACGCTTAGGTAATCGAATTACTTTTATGTAATGGACTAAATTCTACTGACATTGGAAAAGGGCAAAAGTATAATTTGAGTTTCAAAGGAAAGTATTCAAACTACCTTCATATCCGCGTACAGACTTTTTCTTTTCATCGCTAAACGGTTCTTCTGTATCCCTTACCTAACTTGTAGTTTAAAAAGATAAGAATAAATATTAATAAATTAATTATACTTACATTCTTATCATATTGTAGTGATCTGAAAGTATTTACAGATTTAATTTTCTTAGTTTTAATTAATACCCTTTTCTTTTTAATAAACTTAACGTCAAGCATTAAAAATGGAGAAAAATATTTATTACATAGTTTTTCTGCCTCAAAACTTGAATAATTAAAAAAAAACCTTCTCATAATTAGTATAAACCGACACTACAGAAAAGGGCACTAGGTTCAAACTAAATAGATTCCGCAAAATGATCTAATTTTAAAATCTACTCGTATTAATAATTCACTACCAAAACCCGTGGGTTACGCCTTACGCTTAGGGTAGGTAGGCTGCATTGAGATGTAAGACGTGTACTGTATGCATTCTACAATTTAGATTATCACGCCTAATTTTCGTAGAGTGCTTATTGTACTACTATTTTTAATAATTTTTGCATCAAAGCAAAAAATCAAATCCGCCATAAAAATTAATTAAAGTTTTGCGTATAAGCCCATGTTCCCGAAGTCGGTAAAGTAGGTTTCTATTTTATTAGAAGAGCGTTTAGAATATAAAATGTATTTTAATTAACATTACTGCTAGTGGATCACCAAGTTTTAAACACATTCCAGTCACTTCTTTTGAAGTGGAAATACCGTCTTCACTTTATACAAATATATTAACTGACAATAGCTACAGTTTACCCTCAGACAATTATATTGCAAAATAAATTGTTTGCTGTAGCAACACCAAACATTATTAGTTTATTAAAAAACTGTTGGAACTATAGCCATTTCTTTTTATTATATTTTTAGGTGGCTTTTAATGTTTATTTTAAACGTATTACGTCTTTTTTTGGTTGTTAAATATATTTTTTTCTCGATATGTTTATCACGTGAGTGTTTATGAAGTTTTGAGTCAGCGATGCTTTACAGCCCCTGTCTTTCAGCGGCATTAAAAAATAACGTATCATAAGATAAAAAGTAAACCATTACATAAATTAAATTGTACCAACATATTTGAAGATTTAATTTAAGCAAATCTTATTACGCAGCATAAATATTTTATTTAATGCGAGTATATAGTTGGGGTTGAGATTTAAAATGTAGTATTAAATAACGTAGGCTGGTAGGATATATAAGTCGGATTGTTTAGCTACATCCATACTCTGTCGACAAAGTATTGATTGTAAATCAACGCTCTCAGCATATCGCTATCCAGTCACCTAAGCATACCCTGTAAATCCACTGTCTAATTGACATCTAAATTGCAGTGGTCTAGCAGACATAAGTCCATGCGAATATTTACTCCATGTGCTGGGTTGTTGCAGCGGGAGCCCGGCTCTAGTAAAAGTTGAGGCAGGTGAAAGGGATCCAGATTTAACATATATATTGCCATAATTTTTTTAATATGTTTTTAAAGTGCAATAAATTATTTAGTCTTACTATAGAATGCAAATTTATGTTTTCTATTTCAATGTTTTCACAAACACTTAACTTTTACCGCGCAACTAAAGAGTAAACAGCGTTTATCTGTAACGATTAAAGAGTATTTAAAAAAAAGACAGTACGGTGACAACAAATAAAGTTATTTGAATCGTTTCTTTTGTAACAGCTTGTACATGCGCGCATACACATGTATACAGTTATTGATGAAAGTTTTACTTTTAGTAACTGGAATATAGGATGCCAGTAAACATTAGTGCATGTTACGCTAAATGACTTCATGTTCATATTAATGAATAATGCATGAGGCTACCTAATATAAGAGCCGCAAAAAGACGTGAAGTAGTAAGTCCGACTATCAAAGTCCTATTAATTCTTATAAGGGTGTACACAATTCTGAAAGACCAAATGGAATGACTTGAGGAGAAATCGTTTTGAATTTCTTATATTCTTATATGTTTGGACTTGGGGTTCATGTAACAAGCTTCATTCGGGAAATGCTCTTGAATATTTATTAGAAATGGAATTGTGGTTTACGTTTCTTTTTCTGCATGAGTGAGATCGTGAAACTTTTTCATTTGTTATAAATTATGTACATGTGGGCATGTGGCGATATATGAGTTTGATTTAATATGATGATAAATTTTTGTTATTCAGTGTTTTAGGCATTTGAATTTATGCTTATTTTGTTTCTAAGAGAATACTTCCGTCACAATGTATTATTATATTGTACAAAAAAGAAAGACATGCATTAAATATTAAATTCTAAACGAGACTATTGTCAGAAACATTTATGTTTTGCTCAAACGCACGGTGGAATCGATTCTTTAAATTACAGCAAGGCTTTTTATAGTCCCTAAATTATTACTAAATAGCATTGCACGTAATTAAAACAGTGGCATGAAAGTTGTTCTATATCTTCAACAGGCGCGGACTGATCAGGGACTCTGGACTCTCAGCCCCTGTTGAGCCTCGAGCCCCCAAATGGTAAACTCCTGTTTTAAAGTAAAAACAATAAGCCAGCTTTATGATATTATGTAGAAGAATCAGAAATAACTATTTAATTCAACTTTTATCTGCAAGTTATATACAGTGTGTTTGTAAACCGCTTTACAGCTTGTAACTTCGTTATTATTGAAGATATACAAACAAACTTTTTGTTTGTTTTAAATGGGGGTATGTATAATTGTATAGTACAAAATTCCGTATGCCAATTTTAGACACCGCCTACTATTTTTGCATAACGGCGTATAACTTTTGCTTTTCAAATAGAACACCTTATATATTTCTAGTTATTTGAAAACAGCGTTAAAAATACATTATGGTGGTATACTTATATCGAAATTTAATGTAGATAATATATTATTTTCTTAAAGCAGACCATGACTTATGTAAAATTACTGCAAAATGCTTAAGAAAGGCAAAACAAACGCTACTTGGCTTTAAAAGTGCACCACAGCCGAATTACTCCACCGAACTTTATTAAAATATGTGAGAACGTAATTGTTTAATAAAACGATATAAGTTGCATTACATAGTTGAAAACTACGAGAACATTTGTAAATACTCAAGCTGTAAAGTTAAAAACACATCAAAATTTTAATATTTTCAAAACCATTTTGCTCGAAATGTGGTCAAACGCTTTGTTTTTAATTTTTGTAGGTTCATAGATCTACGAATGAATTACAATTTGGTTCGTGTCCCAATCCGCCAGTTTCTTTGTACCTAATGCCTTATAAAAATTTTTTGAAATCAAAAATTGACGTCTTTTTATTTAATAAATGGGAGACGTAAAAAAATTCCTTTTAAACTAAAATCCGCATGATTGGTAGTAGAATAAGATTCATAATATAATTTATATGGGGGTTAATTTTGCACCAAATTTTTGGCTGGCATTATCTTTGATCCCGAGGAATTCATTCCAAAAATTAAAAAATCAGTTTTTTTCTCTTAAAAGTCAGTTGGTATTTATGGCTTAGCTTGTTTTGACTGCACGTCAAATTATGTCTTTTTTGTTGCACGGCCGGTATCTTTTGTAATCTGTTCGACGTGTGGCATTTGCACTTTGCGGAATAATATCAATCTGCTTGTAGTGGGGCTATAGCGTTGTGCATAAAAGTTTTGAACTTAGAAAAAGTAAAGTTTCTGAAGTAACGGAATGTGCAGGCGAAGTGATTCGCCCATTTTTCGATATATCTCTGGTTTTGATTATCTCCCTCGTTATAATTATTTTGCCAACACCCGAGCTTACTTTACATCAGTAACAATAATTATTGCTGTTCCAACAGAAATTAAGTTTTTAAAACTAGCATCGACTTATTATTATTTTTTATATTCTACTTCTTCGCCTTTTTATATACTATCTCCAAATTATGTTGTAGGTTTCGTTCACTCTTTGCTAGAATCACCTTAAGCTGGCACTAAGATATATGAGGAATATTAAATAAAGACAATGGTTCAAAATTTTAAGTTCACTAATAAACTGAAAACAAATTTTAACTATCTCGCTTAGTTTCTGAAAGAACTAGAAACGCTAAAGTTTTTAATTTTTGTATTTTTAGCAAGAACGTATTTGTCGTTGTTCTACATGCACTAAAAACATTATTAAGACATATTTTTATATCGAATCTATGTATTGTATCCGATTTGATATAAAACCTGCTGTTGTTGTTTATTGACTGATAACTTTTGTTGTTTTGAAGCAAATTAGTAAGCGACATATAGTTTTAGGAAGGAGTCGCGGAGTTTGGAATACTAATGAAAAAATATTATAACGAATAATGATCGTTTGTGGCAGAATGGGGCATTAAAACAGATGGTCTCTTAAAAATCATTGTTAAAAAAAATTAATAGGTTACAATATAATAATTTTCTGTTGAGATAACTAAAGTTATTTAAAATCGAATTGATGTTTGTGCCGCACTCGATACTAAGAAAATTTTAAATACAGGGTGCCTATTTTATCGTGCAACCCTTTGACTCTTCAGAGTAAGCAACACACATGGCATCTTATGGGTTGCTTTACTATTAAAGTATACTTTTATAATCGAGAGTAACAGTTATATATGTGGGTATAATATACTTTACATCTTTTAAATAATAAAAAATAAAATAAACACCTTGTATAAATCAATCATATGTTTTTCTATTATATTATGTTTCTCACTACCGGCTATTTAAATACGTCATATATTCATGGCTGCAAGATGTACAAGTGCCTGATAATATTTGTTTATTCGGTTGCACTTGACGACGGAACGTAATAACTTACATTTCTAGGAAAATAATAATAATGACTATACTCGGGGTTTCCAGTCTAGTATTTAGTCAATATTTAAATTATGAGGCAATCAATTATTAAGCAATTTTGGCATTATTCCTTTAAATGTATAGTTGGCGCATACCTAAACTTTTAAACGAATTATCTACTATTAGAAACTAGCGTCTAGTCCCTTGTTATTCCTGCCGATCATACCTCACATGACTTGCGCGCCTCCTCTGCATGCAGCTGAAATGTGAGTAAACCACAACACCATAGTGGCACAGATGGATATGCGGGTGTGTTCAGTCGTGCTGATTTTTTACTGCATAAAGTAGTTGCGGGGTCGAATCTCGGTTGGAACCAAATTTTTTTTTATTTTATAGTTTTTTTTAAAACACTGGTCTTGCGTTTTGCTGTTAACGCGAGGTTATTTGTTAAGAGCAGTTATATTTTTAAAGAAAAAAATACGAAGACAAATTTGTATTCACTCACTGGTTGACGTCATACTAACACTCAAGTCTGGTAATAAATTTAAAAAAAGGATTTGTTGTTTTCTATTGAATGCAATTTATTAGCAATGAAAAAATCGGCTTTAACAATGCAAATCTCGATGTAAATATCACACTCGCAAATATGCGAGCCCTATTACATGATATTGCGCAATTCATGATCGGCAGGAATAACAAGGGGCTAGACGCTAGTCTATTAGAATGGGAACACATCCATATGTTTGACTTTAATCTAGCTTGTGTAGGTAGTTATTATTTATTTGGTCAACTGGAATTGAAGCTTATGTAATACTTTAATAAAATAAAACAGAGTTTATCAGCGTAGAATATAATTGGTCATGAGTTTTCAAAAGTATTTCACGAAACAATTTTATAAAACTGCAAAAATATTTTTTTTAATTGAAATGTAAAATAGGAACTACAAATTGTCAAAATAGAACGTGTAAATTCAATAATACAACGAGAAAGTTTCCACGAAAGAAAGTTTTGAACTATCAACATTCATGGACGGAAAACCAGCGTTGAATAGGACAATTAAGAATTGCAGTACACAACAACAACTTTTTCTAAATTCTCATCCGAAAAATTAGTTCTCTTGTCCAATATGTTCACGTATAACTTAATGGATTTGATTACGAATATGCTTTTTGTTTGCTTATTGAATTTTAACAAAATTGTTTGCTCTTCTGCGACTAAAAGTTCGGTCTTTAGTAATGACTATAGTCCGGATTTCTAGTCTAGTATTTAGTCAGTATTTAAATTAGGAGGCAGTCAATTGTTAAGCAATTTAGGCATTATTCCTTTAAGTGTATATTTGGCGCATACCTAAACTTTTAAACAGGGCCGGCGGGTGGTCTAGTGGTTAAAATCTCAGGCTTTGAAACTAGACTCCCAGTGGCAGTTGGTTCGAGTCCACTGCTCGTCGGTAATTTTTCTGAATAAATTAAATCCGACGGGTCTATGGATGGTGTATGTAGGTGTGTATGTTGGGTTGCATGTCTTCAGGGGTGGGGCATGTTAGACCGGTGAAGAGCACTTAGTGTGCTGAGCCCGGGTAAGGGGGTGGGATGGGAATCATGGGGTCGTGCTCTCGCACGGTTTCATGATTCTTAAAAAAAAACAACTTTTAAACGAGTTATCTATTAGCTTAGAATGGGAACACATGTTTGACTTTAATCTAGCTTATGCAGGTAGTCATTATTTATTAGGTCAACTGGAATTGAAGTTTATGTAATACTTTAATAAAATAAAACAGTTCATAAGCGTAGAATATGAATGGTCATGAGTTTTAAAAGTACTTCACGAAACAATTTTATGAAACTGCAAATATACTTTTTTTAATTGAAATGTAAAACATCAACCACGAATTAATGAAAATAGAACCTGTAAATTCATTACTACAACAAGAATGTTCTACGAATGAAAAGTTTGAACTATAAGAGACGAAAAACCACCGTTGAATAAAAAACTTAAGAATTGTAGTACACAACAACAACTTTTTCTAAATTCTCATCCGAAAAATTAGTTCTCTTGTAAAATATGTTTCAGGTATAACTTAATGGATTTTGGATCTGAGTACGCCCATAGCTTTTGTTTACTTATTGAATTTTAATGAAATTTTTTTCTCTTCTGCGACTAAAAGTCCGGTCTCTAGTAATAATACAGATTTGCGGCTAACTTACAAAATAGATATAATTAAAACCACATTTTGATCATAGTTCTGGTGACAAATGTCAAATTTTACAAATATTTTCTCATTATTGTTAGCTAATTGGTGCTGGTAGAAGACAAAATATAATAAACACCACGTAATGCAAGGATGTCAAATTTACGGAAGGAAATATAAACCTCTGCTCTGCCTCAGTTTATATTACCCTTCCTCGAATGTTAATACGTCCTTTTATCCCTTGCAGCTTCAATAACTATTTCTAAGTAAGTTTTATCTCCTCTTACCGTTTCATCAAATTTTTGTAAATTGACTAGTACATTAGACTTGCCACTTTGTGCTGTCAATCATAGTAATATTTAATTGTGTAAACCGTGCTAACTGTTTCGTAGCGGATCACTTAAATATACTATTTAATTTTGTGGGAGGAGTTATTAAATACTTCTTTGATTAAAATACAGATTTAATTCAAATCCTATCTTGCGACAACATTTTCGAATAAAAAAATATTTCAATAAAATGCTTTCTGCATATACCTTTTTCAGTTACAAAAGTGTAAATACTTTTTTGTGTGCACTGTAAAAAATGAATAAACGTATCGATATAAAACGAAGGTTTGTAACCAGCAATAAATTATCATTTTATTTTACCTTACGTTACCTCATTCCGATTAGAACGTAAGAACGATTAGGACAATAGAGACTGCGTTTCTGACGTACACAACTCTGTGCAGTCTAGCAGCTTACAGTAAGTTGGAAACGGGAAAGCGAGCGAGGGGCTGCGATCAGATAACGGCGTGAAATCAGCGCATAACAACGCGGTTTACCCCATTATAACACGGTGCTCACTTCACCCTCGCACACTGTGATCACTTACCCAGTTTACCCACACGCGCTCTGTAACTCCGTATAAATGCATTCTAGATAAATCGCCCCGATAAAATATGGACTTTAGTTTCGTATTAATGCAGAGAATGATGCATGGACGTACGCGTGATGTGTACGATTATAAATGCCTAATACTTGTACATTTGCATTTACTTGAAAATAGGAAATTTTGCAGTTACAATAAGGAAGCTATTAACGCAGTTAGTTATCAACCAGCGCGTCTTTTGAAAAATTGGGTTTTATTAACAATAAAGATAGATACATATGTTAAACAGCGAGTCATGCTTGTTAGTTTATATTTTGCTGACGATCAAGTGCTGATTACTGAAGATCAAGATGATTCACGCTAAATATGGCGAGAAAATTAAAGGAGGAGTACGAAGGCGCAGGTCTAATTATAAATATGAAATAATCAGAATACCTATCAGGAAGCATCAATGAACTAAACAATTTGCCCCTGGAAAACTGATATATACAGGGAGCGGCGAGATATAAGTACTTAGGCGTAATTTTTTATAAACCACGAACTACATTACTCAGCAAATTAATAAAGGCAGGAGTGTAATAAGATCTCTAAACTCGGCACTATGAGAGAAGGATATCAGAAAAGAAACTAAGAATAGGCTGTATAAAAGCATTGCCAAAGCGTAACCATCTATGACGCAGAAGTGTGGGACTTAAGTAAGAAGAATAGGAGCAATCTCCTAGCTATCAAAATAAATTGTCTATAAAGAATCTGCAGCAAAAACACGTTAGGGCCGAATAAGAAACAAGACTATAAGGGAAATTATGGGTATAGAAATAAACATAGCAGAAGAAGTCGAGAATAGACATTTGACATGATTTAGATACAAAATGACCAATTTCTCGAATTTATATATTAAGTAGATTTGACAATCTCGGTTCTCATCTAAGAGACCTGTCTTTAGCCGCTACACGAGTGCTTTTCAGTACAAGATCGCTCTTCAAGTCTCTATCGTTGTTTCTAACAATAAAAAAGTTTGGAGCAAAATCAGACAAAGTTTTTGATTTAATTCAGCTGACTTTCTAAAAGGTGCGCATTGCATTACTGACGTCATCGGTTTATTTAAAAAAATTACTAAAGCGCTGGTAACAGCAGCTACACATCAAATAACTTTCTTACTAATTGCTTTAAACTACTACTTAACAAAGTTCTATAATTGCAGCTATTATTACGGTGTAGCGACAATTGTCAACTGTCATACTATACAAACGTATTTAAATGAAATCAGCAAGAGAAAGGAAAATCGGAACGACTGCAAACATTGAGAACCTCTAAAAACATAACCCAAGGTAAAAATGGAACGTTTCTGGAACCTGTGAAACGTTCCAATAATGGCACGTTTGTGTTCCAAATAGAACATTCAGCAGGGATGTTTCAAAGACTATCTTTGAAACGTTCTATCGGGTTGTTCCAAAAACGTGCTTTGTTAAAAACTGTTAAATGCGTTACTGCGTTTGCGCAATTTTTAAATCGCCCGGGCTTTTATTTTGGATTCTCTTATCAATGCTTTGGTTTTTATGCGTTATAATTTAGAAGCTCTTGTGTTGTTCTTACATTGGTTTTTCAGTTGTTTTTATTGTGTGCTGCTTACAGCCATATGTTTCAAAAAATTCAAAATTTACGTTGGCTGTGAAATAAAACTCTTGTGTTAGTTCTCACCAACATTTTTAAACAAATGTCAAGGTATAGGTTATGTTTATTTCTTGTAGTCAATTTTTAATTTTAGTTTTTACAATGTTTTGCAGTTATGATAATGCGATAACCACTTACTTCTTCTGAATTTTGATACTAAATTAACATATGTTAAGTAGTTGATGACGCAGTATGCCTGACAACCATATATGATCCTGCATTGGTTATGTTCTTGGACAGCAGCAAACTAAAATTGTAGCGTAAAAAATTTAAAAAGTTATTGAAAAAACATTTAATTATTTTGCTAATTATTTAATTAACTAAAATGTAAATTGACTGACTGTAGAATTGATTCAAATTAATCTTCTGTGTTTGCCAATATATTTTATAGTTCAAAGCTTATACAATTTGTTGTATTTACAAACTGCGGGTAATTAAAATAATAGAAAATTTTAAATAATTTTCGGTTTATAGGGTGCTCAACAAATTCCAGCCACCGTGACGAACTGCCTACGCAGACCATCCACAAGGTTTACTCGGCTACAAAAACAAATGAAACGGGAGGACGAAGATTGGTATATCAATGCTTGTTTTTTTCTTATTTTATTGTGTAGTATAGTTTGTCCTTTTTTTTTGAATAAAAGCAGATGTAATTAAATAATTTCTATTTACTTTTTCTTAATGCTTGCTAAACTATAGTTACAATTATTGGTTTCGTTACTTTATAAATTTTAGTTAATTGTAGTTGTGACTAGTTCTAAATAATTCTCTACTTGTTTCAAAAATGTATTAAAATTTGAAATAATCTTACGGGTAATTGTAGTGCTAAAATACCATCCAATACCATTTATAATACAGTGTTAAGTGTTCTATGCGAAACGTTTCTGAGTACTTCTTTGAACATGTTTCGAACGTTCCAAAAATGTTTCAAGGACATTCTTCATTTGGAACGTTCCAAACATTTTCGAAGGAAGCACTCAGAAACGTCCCGGCTGGAACGTTTTAGATAAGTCGTTCCAAAGACATTTTTGAAACGTCTCAGTGGAAAATTTCTAGCCGGAATCATTCAAAAATATTCTTGGAACATTCCAAACATGTTTCAAAGAACGTACATTCCAAAGGCATGTTTAGAACGACGTAGTAGAAAGTTCCTGACGTAGGATGTTGTAAGTTCCTAAGATATTCTTTAGAACGGCTTCGTAACGTTTTATAGAATGTTGTATGTTCCAGTAGAACACATTTGAAGCTGTTCCAGAAACGTAATTTGTCTACCTGGTCAAATGTCCACAAGAAGTCTTAGAAGAGGTCACGTCAAAGTATAAGCTTCAGCGTAAGAAAGTCCATTAGTTAAGCTATTTTTTGGATTTTATTTATCAAAATTATTTAAACATTGGTAAAGCCAATGTATGAGTGTTTTAAATTGTACGTTTACTAATCTGTGCTGAAATCTACTACCTGCCCAATCAGAGAATGAAATAATAGTAAAAGCAATATTTCCAAGATGTTAATAGCGAACAGCTTTAAACATGCGATGCCTAGTGGAAATAATGTGTGCATTAGTAATGGGTGACATAGCAAGTACAGCATGTGCCACCTAACCTTGCAAATTTTAGTGGGCTTTGATTCGGCTACTTACGCTTTGTTTCGTCAGTAGTCGTAACTTAAACTAGCTCTAATTGGCTGTTGGACAATGTGGTACACTCTAGTAAAAAGTGAAAGTTAATTTATTTATGGTTTACGAAAAATTGTGGATTTTTTGACAAATTAAAAGGCCGTGCGCCATAAGGTTAGAAACTCCTATTTTGGCGTATGACAAAATAATAATGACATAAATAATTAAGAGCAACTAGATATTATACTAGCTTTCAAACTACGGGATTGCTATTGCTTGAGAGTGTAACGGCTTCTCGCCTTTTAAACTTATCGTCATTTTTTTTGCAAGGTTAAATGGCACTTGCTGTACTTTGTTTGACAGTAGTATACTGTCGAACAATAGTAATAGTGCAGTATACTGTTGACGTAAATAAAATCAATTTACAAGGAATAGATAAAGTGTTTCAGTTATGAAAAATAAACCTAAAATTGATAACATTATTTGCTGTGTGTGCGGTTGTTACGGTAAAAAAATAAACCTTAAAATTAGTTTTTATAAATTTTCTCAACGTAAAACTACCAGTGTACAATAAGAAAATAAATTTGGTGTATTTGAATCCCACCAATGCAATGTCTCAAAATCTTGAAAAATGAGATATCTTATAGGTAAACCTATAACAATAAGAAAATAAAATTGGTGTATTTGAATCCCACCAATGTCTCAAAATCTTGAAAAATGAGATATCTTATAGGTAAACCTATAACTGAATTTGTGCGCATTTCTCAACACATTCTACAAGTGATTTTTAGTTTTTTAGGATGGTATGTTAAAGTGGTAGGTAACTAACCACAAATCATTTATTTGAAATAAGGGGTATAATATCATAAACAACCAACGCATTTTTTGATCCATTTTCAAACTACATTTTAAACCGAATAAACTTACTGCAATAGAGACCTCTGCGAGTTACTGTTAAGGTATACCACCATTTGAGTTAAGAAAACTTTTTTAAGTACGTTGTAAATAAACTAATAAAGTATTAATAGAACAATAACATAACTAATTAAACTTCACATAATTTTTAGAAAACATTTACTACAGCAGCTATTCCATTTTTTAAAGCCTAAGACCAAGTAAAACGTCAAAAACTCAATAGCTAGTCAATACGTGTAAAAGTTACAGTACTACCTATGATAGCCTTTTTGAATTCGGCATCAGCGCCTTGAATGGTAATATTTTGCCTTATACCACAGATAGGGCGGGCGGTAGAACAGCGGTGAAGGCCGCTGGGTTTGGCAGTTCTTTCTAAACGGGTGGGAGTCCTGGATGTATCTGTGTGTGTTTGTGTATGTTAGGCGGAGGGCAGTATTGCCACACATATTGCTATCGTAATAGATCTATTACTTTTCACTACGTTCTATTACCTACAGTTCATATTACTTTTCATATTTTTTTTATTTCTATTACTATTCTATTCTTTTTTTCTGTAAAATTATTATAGAAAATTAGTGACTTATTAAACTGGAGGTACATACCTACTTTAATAGCATAACTCCCAGGCTTGACCACTGTGGTTTGACATTATCTTAAGGTTTGTAGTTGGTGCACTATAAATTAATACAAAAATTATCACTAATGTAGCTTATGTGGAATAGGAATTATTTATTAAAAAATTAATAAACAATAATACTGCTCTACAAGAGCATATTTTGGGAGCCGGGCTTATATTCGAATTATCAAAGATTTGGGTATTTTTACCCCCCCCCCCCCCCCCCCCCCCCGCCCCAAGGTTCAAATGTGCACTACTATTACCGTACACCACAAATCTGTTACTATTTTTAGTACTTTCTATTACTGCAACTTTTTAAGAGGCAGCAGCACTGGGGGGGGGGGGGGGGGGGGGGGGGTCATGTGCCGCTGGCAGTTGGTTCGCCTGGCCCCATAAGTGCAGCAGAAAAATATCATAGATAAAACAATACACATAATTTATTATTACAGTGTTAACCCTACAAGAGCTCAAATAAATCTATAATCATAGATCAATTTGAGTAAAGTTATTAATTTAAATCCATTATTTTCCAGTTAGTTTGTTGATTACTCCAACTTTTTTTATGATTATTGTAAACGAGATGGTTGTTTTAAAATGTATTAAAAAAATAGAAAGCATTTGTTGTGTGTCACAGGCTGCATATGTAATTAACATGCACTTTAATTAATTAATGTAGAGGCTTCATTTTTCAGCACTTATCATTCATGCGAAATTAAAAAAGGGTTCATACGTTTTAGAAAATTGCGTGCACTTTAAATATTTTTACCCAAACATGTAATCATTACAACTTACTTTTCACCAAGTTTTAAGAGTATTTTAGCACAAAGCTTAATTCTTGTACTTCTACATTGTTTTGTACCTGCGTTCCTTCCGGGTAGAACGTAGAATAAATAATCTTACTTCTACTCTTTTGTTGCGCTTTGTTGTGTTCAAAATATGAGCGTGTACATTATTCACCGCCTCTAATTATCTCCTCTTTTGCCTTCGCATGCATTCCAAACATGTAAGCAATTATAACAACAATTAATCATTGCAAAAAATATAAATTGTATAGTATTGCACATATGTTCCTAAAAGCTTAATCAAATTACTATCGCAAGCATGCTCTTAAAAGTACGAAATAATTACAGAAAGGGAATATGTATAGTTTTTGGTGATATAGAAGCAATGTTTGTGTTACTTTGTGTATCGAAATTTGCCCAATTTGCCCTGGAGAGACTACAACGGTAGTTACTGGTTAATAGAATCTAACGGTGCGAAGTTATCTGCATTATCAGTGCAAAATTCATTAATTCGTGTTAGCTCTCTACTCGCCGTGTTGCCTTTAATAAGTCCACTAGCTGGAAATTAACATTCGCTCTAGCGCGATAATTTATTTGCGGCTTTTGAGGGTACAATTTTACTGGACTGTTATTAATAATTTGAAAATTATACAACAAATTACTGTGTGAAATATTTTCAATTAAAAAATGCAATTGTAATACGGTTGGAACTAAATAAGAAATACAAAAGTTTGGGAGGAAAAAATTTGTAAGAAATTGATTTTTTATCTAAATTATGAATACAGGATGTTTCGAAACTAGTGGACACGGGCTGTAGGACGGAACTCTACCAAAACCAAAACCAAAAAGTTTCTCTACGATTTTTCGATTGGACTAATGTTTTTGGAGGTATTAAATTCTTGAAAAATCTGAAAATTATAAACAAAAACGTTTAAACTCAAATTTAAAAGTTTGACCAAGTACTGAAAATAAATCCATGATACATCACAAAAACAAGAGATAGTTCAAAACGATAATTGACAGAAAAAATCATATATGTTGTTCAAAGTGTCTGAAAAACTCAAGTTTACGTGTTTAATTAAGCAGTGGCACGCTATTGGCTGTTGAAAACGGCACGTTATTATTTATTTGTTTCGTAGATCATTTATTTGAATTTAGTTTCTAATTTTTTATTCATCACAAAAATGGTCGAGTATAAACGTACCGCTCGTCCTGCTTGTTTATTAGAAGCCTCCAGTGCCATTAGCATATCATAATACTTTTGGTTCCAATAATACGCGGTTATTTTGTCGCACTTTAGAACTAAATTTAAACAAATGACCAACTATAAAATAAATATATAATGACGTGCTGTTTTCAACAGCCAATAGCGTGCCACTGCTAAATTGAACAAGTAAATTTAAGTTTTTTAGACACTTTAAACGACATTTGTAATTTTCTTTTTAATTATCGTTTGAACTATCTTGTTTCTTGTAATGTATCGTGGATTTGGTTCAGTATTTGATCCAACACCTAAAATTGAGTATGAAAGTTTTTCTTTGTATCATTATCAGATTGTTCAAAACTTGAATAACTATAAAAATATTGATAGAATTAAAAAATCGTACAAGAATTTTCTGTTCATTTTTCGTAGAATACCGCTCTACAGTCTGTGTCCGTGAGTTTTGGAGCAGCCTCTATATCATTTTATTAGATTAAAACTATAACTAAGACAGTTATCAACAAATCACACACAAATGTAGCAGAGCTAATAGTTTCTATATTTTAGATTAGAAAGCAGAATTTTAGTTTTTTTATCAGCGATATTAAGTTCTATATCATTATATCAATATCACCTTACTGTTAACATTTTTTGAAACAAAAGTTGAAAATTACATTTTTAGTCACTTTAAGAATATTTTTAGTTTGTTTTTTTTGCGCATAATCTTGTGACATTTAGTACAGAATAAGGATCGGTACCACCTGGTACTATAGAGCTACTAAACACAGCATACTTTTAATTATTATTCTAATTATTTTAAGAATAGTAAATTTTTATTTACAAAAAACGACTTTATAAAGGTATAAACCTTGTTTCTTAAACAAAGACCAAAATGTATAACGTAATATGAATGTGAATAAATCTATCCACTTTAAAGTTATAATGAAAAGCTAATCTTGAGGTTAGCGTACTTTCAGCATTTAATCTTAGGAAAATCAGTTAATCAAAACTAATTTCCTGGCTGACCAGCAGTGGCCCGGTTGGCAATTAAACTAAGGACATTATTTTGCTAATTTCATTGCTATTCCATTAGAGGTCTGCGTGATGCAGATAGCCTCGCTCGAGGCCGCTATTAATGGTCCGGGGTGGTGGAATGCAACTCATTACTGGCCGGTGTTTCCTTAGCTGCTCGTTATTCGCGAACCTGAGCTGCCCTGTATTAGATTAACCCTTGTCTGGACTTTCAATCTTTATCTGTATTAAGGATGAGCACCAAATTAATATCTCTGATTGAATTGGATTTAATTAAATTTTGTAGTATTAGGTCAAGGAGGTACGGATGTCTTCTCTCATCCATAAGGGTTGGTAATTCATTATCGTTAATTGCTTATGCACTTAACAACAAATTAACTAAAAATTGAAAATTTCCAATATTTGTTTTGTGTACACACCATCGAAGTTATTTCATATTTGTGAAATACATTTGCTCTTGAAAGATAAGATTCACTGAACATTTATCAGAACGAAAATCGCAAGAGATGTTGTGGTGAGACATTTTGATGTGGTGTTGTTCAATAGTTGCAAAGTTAACAGCTGTTAAAAAAAGAAATTGTAAATATTTTCTATAAGTTTAGTTATTTTCTAACAGATATTTAAATGTTGTTTGCGTTTGATACCAAAAATTTTTTAAAAATAGGTTTTGCTAACATTTTCAATGTTTTGACTTTTCTATTTTATTTTAGTATGCGTGTGTTTACTATTTTTAACCTAAACGCCTTATTAGTTGAAAAATTAGAACTTGCATTTACATTAAAACAGCAGGAAAATTAAATTGATTCGCAAATAATAATAGGGAAGGGAAGTAGATGATTCCTATTAAACGTTGGCGCGATATCCCTATTACTCTTTGTTCATCCTCACCACTTATATTTCGTTTTTTTTTTAAATTTTGTTTTAAATTTAGCACAACAACGTGATATAATCACACGCACGCATAACATTTTATTACTTCCGAGAGGTTTAATTTTGATCGATTACCCAAACAGGTGGAGCGAATGATCGTCAAAAAATACTCTTTTTGTTGTAAAAAAACAGGAAAGAGATTCTGATATTTCAGTCAATCAACATAGTTTAGGATTGAGAAACACTAGAAATTGGATAGAGATAAGATAGATAAAATGCTAATTGGGTTGATGAACATTACTTGTACCATGGAAAGCATAATTAATAAACTGAATATGTCAGACGATGAAAGTGTTGGGCACAAATAAAAGCAGGTCGTTTGCAGGAAAGTTCTTTTGGCATTGATCCGACAGCTAATGTTTCTTTATGCAAAGATATTTATGTATTAGGAAGAAGGAAAGAAATCCCAACAAGCAAAATTAATCAAAAATTGAAAACAAAATTATTCAATCAAAACATAACCCCTGTACTAACCTATGCAGGAGAAACATGGACGTTAACATTCAAAAATACTTAAAAACTAAGAATAGCGCAAAGATCGATGAAACGCAAAATGTTGGGAATAACTCTGAAAGACGGGATAACGAACGCACGGATAAGGCAAATAACAAAAGTGGAAATATTGGAAAAAGCTCTTAAACTAAAATGGTCATGGGCTGAGCACATTGCAAGAACTGAAAACAATAGATAGACAATAAAAATAGTACAATGGAGACCGAGAACGGGAAAAATAAATAAAGGAAGAACGCCATTAAAATGGACCGATGACATCAAAGAACGGCAGATTACAACTGGCTACAAAAAGCGCAAAACAAAAATCAATGAAGAATTCTTGGAGAGGCCTACATCCTACAACGGATAGATATAAGCAGATGATGATGAAGATTTATGTATTAGTATATATCAACCTGAAATTCCTAAAAGTGAAACCCTATAAGGCATACTATTGACGTTGATGATGTGGGTGTTAATATATTTATTTGTGGAAATAATTATTTAATACAAATAATTTAATATTAATTGAGACAAGTTTAGTGTTTGCGTTATGTGCACCTTCAAGTCGCGATATACCTCACAGCTATATAGAAAACAGATTCGGTAACGTTTCCCAGAATTTCTGACCTAGTCTCTTCAGCTGTTATTAGAATGCATTAAAGAAGAAAGACCTGGAAGACCATCCATATCCAATTATAACATAAAAGTCGTACAACAATCAATTGGACATCATTACTTGCATGTGTAGCACAATATACATAAAAAAGGGTCAAGTTGAATACGGGAGTTTGTGTTGACTTGTTAGAAACCGTCGAAGTCTTTTGCGGTAAGGTTAACCAACATAATTGTAGAACTTAGGCAAATAAAATTCCAACAGAACGCATTGAGCACACCAGAAACAATCAATTAATTGAGCTGTCTATCTTGCTATGCTGACCGATTTCCTTCAGCCTAGTTAGAAGAAGTCATTTTTATCGATACAGCAACTTTTCAGCAAGACGGTGTTCTATGTCATTACGCAATTATTTCAATAATCTAGAGATAAGATATAGGTAGAAGATGATGATGATGATTTATGTATTAGTATATATCAGCCAGAAATTCCTAAAAGTGAGACCCTAAAAGTAATACTATTGACGTTGATGATGTGGGTGTTAATATTATTATATGTGGAAATAATTATTTAATAAAAATAATTTAATATTGATTGAGACAAGTTTAGTGTTTGCGTTATGTGCAACTTCAAGTTGCAATACACGTCACAGCTATGTAGACAACAGATTTGGTGACGTTTCTCAGCATTTCTGGCCTAGCCTCTTCAGCTGTTATTAGAATGCAATAAAGAAGAAAGACCTGGAAAACTATCCATATCTAATTATAACGTAAAAGTCGTACAACAATCAATTGGACAAAGTCGATACGTTCTCTAATAAATAAAATTCCAACAGAACGCTTTGAGCACACCAGAGACAATCAATTAACTGAGCTGACCGATTTTCTTCAGCTTAGTTACAACAAGTCATTGTTATCTCTCCCTCTCTTTCCGGTGTCACGGGCCCTGTCGGTCCCTTCCGGTTCCCAGAAGATTTCTCTATTGAGTTCGGTCCATCCATTCTCCTTGTTGTATGTTTCTTCTCTCCATTGCGATTTGGACTCCTTCGTACCAGCTCCTTCTTGGCCTTTCTCGTTTTCTCCTCTCTGGAGGGACCCATTCCATTGCCATTCTAGGTATTCGTCCCTCTTCCATTCTTTGGACGTGACCGAACCATATTAATTGTCTTCGTTCTGTTTCTTCACTATATCCTTTTCTATTCCCATCATTTCCCTTATTCTATCGTTCCTCACTCTTTCGATTCTTGACACCCCTGCTGACTTGGGGTATCAAGTCATTGTTATCAATACAGCAATTTTTCAGCAAGACGGTGTTCTATGTCATTACGCAATTATGTCAATAACCTGTATTCCACTCGGTAGAATTTCAGAAACCTGTATTCCACTCGGTAGATGATGGGATACAGCGAAGACAGACAGGCCGCGGGCAGCGAGATCGCTAGATCTAACCCTCTAGATTGTTTAGAATAGAGAATAGAGATATATAAAGTGTATGGTGCACACAGTAAAAGTGCTAAGCCAACAAAATTCAGATATTCACTATCATAACACAGGAAACGACTTATAAACGAGTTAACACTGGTAAAAACGCAGTTTATTTTAGGGGTTACGTGTTGAACTCGGTTAATTTTTTAAAAAGTTACCCTTTTCCATTAAAAAATTAGATATTTTATAGCAGTTCAAAATGGAGCTAAAGCTTTATTTAAGCGAAAATGCTTTCTATACGCTTAAAGAGTTTTTTAATATGTAATATAGCCATCTATAATTTTGTGATTTTCTCACGCTATTAAAATTTGGTGATATTATCTGTGATATTTCGTAAATTGTATATTACCCATGTTTATGTAATGCTTGCATCTAATCAATTAAAATTAGTTAAATAATACCGTACATGTACTTACTGCTGTAGTATCATTTCAACGCCACTGGCACTAGAAATAAACTATCTATCTATCTATCCATCTAAGGACGACTTAAAATATCGCATTTGAGAAGCAGTTGAAGAAATTATACAAAAAATGCTGGCAAATAGTTTTACAAATTACATACTTACACCTTGTGTTAACAATTACATCGACAGGCTTCATTACTATTATTTATTCTTTTTATATAGTTAGTGGCCTAACTTGCAAAGTCCTGTTATTTAGCAGTTTAATATCTGTTGTTTATAATTCGCTAAATACTACGTTTTATTATATCATAAATAAAATTTTAGTAATGACAACGTAACTTTATACTAAATTCGCACCCCTTCCACGCGTCTGCCGCCGGGTCTCCGCAACTAGAAGCCGCATTTATACAAGTCAATTATATAAGGCGCAGAGTTGGCATGCAGCGCGCGGCAGTCGCCCAGCACAGTTTCCAGCGCAGAGAAAAAACTTAGATGTACGCTATTTGCATGTATAAAATTGTTGTGGTATCCGATACTTCGCATTTCCAAATCGGATTCCGCAGGAAACAGACATGCTCTCGGGCTACAGATATCCTCCACCGGCCTACACTTTTACTTACGGTAAAAAAACAGAACGCTTGAGTGGTAAGCTCAATCAGGAAAACAACTCGGAATAGAAATGTACTAGATCACACAAAAAGCACACAAAAGCGGGCGCTACGAATTTCATATTTCACTTACAGAATGTTTAATAAATGCATTGCAATGGAGAATTCTACTGGACAAATTGTTTTGCTACTTAGCTCTCGGCTACTGGAAAACTATTCACAATATCATAAAATTATGTATCAGAACGGAATGGCCTAACCGAACCTAGCACACACGATCACTACAATTAGTCAAAAATAAACATTCGTTTCTACAGTTAGAACAGTTTCAAATGTAAAAATTACAATTTAAAATCCTAACGATGGGCACCTATCGAAGGCAAATTGAGCAGATGTATTTTAGAGAATCACACTGGGCCGAGAAAAAACAAACATCACACGATTAGCTAGTAGTTAAGCATGTTACGTTATACTAGAGGCGGTGAGCCTATGGCACTCCTGCCAACACTGGTGCGCGGTAAACGTTTGGGTGGCACGCACCACAACTACAACATGGCATTTCAAATTTAGTGATATTTATACACATTCAAACTAAACGAACTACTGCATTCTGGTTAAATGGAATTCGCTAGCACAAACATAATTTTCATTTACATATAGTTGACAAAGTTTGTTTTAAATAATGTATATAACCAAAAGAAAGCTTCCAAGCCAATTTACTTACGAAACAAGCGCACTTGCATTTCTTTAAAAGTTTAAAACATACCCCTAATATTAAGCTTTTATCAATAAATATGAAACAAACGAAATCGCATTGAGTAACTATAACACCACTGTAAAATTAAATCGCTGTGCAATATCAGCAAAGTTTATTTACACTTTTGTTATTATTTCCTGTTTTACCATTCTTCTACAAAGTTAAACAGTTTTACAACTGAAACTATTAATAGAGCCCAAAAACTGGAGTACGCAACCACTAAAAAAATTAAAGTTACAAATTTTGGCACGTACTCCTAAAGAGGTTCGCCACGCCTGAGCTACCCAATTCTGCGGAACGCAATCGCTACATACCTTGCATATCGACACAGCTAATTTATAACTTTTTAAACAAAAGGTACCAAAAAATGTAGGGCGTAGCCCATGGGTTCTGCTAGTAACTTATATGGGTTATCAACATTAATAATGATATGTAATATGGGTTGCATATTTTTGGTATTTCCGTGCCTAAAGCCGTATGCGAATAAGTCTGCATATTTCATTTAAAACTACCAAAATCTACAAGTTGTTGGATACCGTACACTTTACAAATTCCATTTCATTAATGTAGAATGGACTGTAAACGTTATAGTGTGAAATTTCTTATACACAATGTTGAAAATCTAAAGATATCCTATAAGTGTATAAGAGTGACCGGTTTTTGCTTTAAAATAAATTTTGTAATTCAAAGAATGCCATATTCGTTACTAATCAAACTACAGTGTCGTCTTCTCTAATACATTGCCTCCCTACATGTGGATTTACAGACATTTTGCTTCCCGTTGTAGTAGTTAAGGGGCAGATAATAGCGACAGTGGCGCTACTACACCCTTAGCGGTAATTGGATGAAGGAGAATAGGCAACCCCAAAATTAGTGCAAATCTCGTTTTTAGTACTTGCTAGACCTATTAATTAAGAATAGATGAATTGAACAATTGTGTCGCTACGAGTCTGAAATCCCGTACAAACTAAAATTGTCGTTTCTCTAAGTATAGTACAACAGATTTCAAATGTAGAGTACGTCTAATATATGTAGTTTGATATGCCACTGTTGGACAACTACCAGCAAATAAATATTTTATTAAACAATGTAACACATGCTTTTCAAGGATTCAATACACTGTCGATAAAGAGTTTCTAATCAAAAATATAGTCTTGTAATAAAAAGAAGTAGCGCAAACACCTAAAACTTTGTTTGACAGAGATGTTTAACTCTGATGACAGGTAATAAATCGAATAAATTTAAGATTTTCAAATTTCATTTATTGTTTTTATCATACTATACAAAGTTAAGTAAGTAAGCTTCTATTATTACACTAAAACTAATAAAGCACATGTTTTAGATTGGAAATAACTTTATGTTTTATGTGTAGTTAGTTAAATATTTCTTATCATCAAGTATCAAACGACTGAGTTTGAATAATTTTAATTTCTACAGTTATATACAGGTATATACAGCGATATAAATAAAGTTTAAGCTTATGTCTGTATTTCAACAGAAAATAACAGGAAAATAATTCTGTCTGCGTTAAATGGTATAAAATTCAGGAAAATGACAAAGCAACAAATATGTAATAGCGCAGTGTGCTGGCTTTAATAGCCATTATCTCATAACAGCGGCATTTAGGCCATGAAATATTGAGCATTCGGTAGCACACATGCACATCCTGTACCGATACAACCCGTTCATTTAACTGCATGCGATTATTATTTATCTCTGGCATGAACGTAGCTTCATGACCTTTTTAACACCCCTATCATTGTATCAGGAACTGATTGAATTTTGGGCTCCCTTTTTCAGGATTTCAACCGATTACCGTCACTCTGTGGCCAATTACATGGAAAGTAGACGAGATGAATTCATACTCATATTATCCAGATATAGTACTTTCAATTATGTCAATAGGTATTAAAGGAAAAGATTTCAAAGTTTAAATAGTGATAACTAAATATAATAAATTAAAATACCAAAACCAGTATCAGAAAAGCTATAAAAACCATTTTTGGGCTTATAATTTTGTATACCACTAACTACTTCGTCAGTTAGTTTCCTACGCCTTTGCGTTGAAAAATAAACTAACATGAATCGATGGGTCACAAATAAATTAGTTTAACGTGAAGGCACAGTTCTTTCGGCTTAACCCGCCACGGCGGGTTGACGAAAGCCCAATCAACAAACTTGCTCAAGATGAAACAAGAAAAAGCTCTACCAGTACGACATCTGCGAGCTCTAATAAAAGTGACTGAGCTAACTGAAACGCAATTTACCCGCCGAACCATACCAAGACGGTCGCACCACTTCCACCACACGAGTTCTTCCCGAGAATGTGAGCTACCTTGGTTATGAGCGTAAGCAGGCAAAGCAACACCTTGCTCTTAGGTCGCGGTCTCTAATACCAGCAGACACGCCACTCCTTTCTGAATATCAACTTCACCCGCCCAACAATGGCCTCCAACCACCCATTATATCGCATAGGCAAACTCAAAACCCGTTGGATGTCTCAAACGTAGTGACTGAAACGCAGGTGTTTGGCATCTATCCCTGGAGATAGTAAACACTCACTTCGTGAAATTATTCACACAATTATTCTTGGTCTTAATTAACAAGACCTTGAACCTTTCCGAAAAGTGGTAGACGTAACAAGTTAAAATCACCGAAAGAACCGTAACAATGGCAACCCCGTAAAAGGTGCTTTTGTTCAGGGGTAGGTGGCAGTTCCGTCAATCGAGAATCAATTGGTAATTTGAGAGTTGCCTTTCTGGACATACGCATCCGCATTGCACTACTAAAGATTCTTTTTGAGTAAGATGTACGTATAAGATTAGTAATGTGGATTAAGTTTTTAACCGTACCGTACTTTTTTACGAGTATATTAAACTAATGGTTTCAATCAGTGCGATCAGTGACTTGTATTACAACTTTAAGTAAAAATAAGGTTTTTGACATATTAAGATTTTTAATATTAAATATTTTTAAAAAGGTAACGAATCTCGATATGTTTCGGACGGCCACTTCTACAATTAATAGGACATGCAACTACAAAAAAGTTGGAAAAATTACCTTATTGTTAGAAAAGTTCGCACCTACAGATTGCATTCACACACATCCGCACATAGAAACCAGAAGTTAACTTAACTAATTCGCAACTTACACTGTCAAATTCGTGAACATTTTCCCCGTTAGCACATTGTTTTTTATACGTAGCTGTTTTAAATGAATTTTATGCAGTCTTTTAAGCTTGTTTATAGCGTTTGATTTTATTGCTAATATGATATTTCTTTGTTAGGCCTATCTTAAACTTTACAATAAAATAGCAGAATCCGTGGGCTACGCCACATGATTATCTTTACTAGAAAATTTATTAAAAGCGACATATTGATGTAGTTTATGTACTCCGCGGGTATCGCAGCTTCATGGCCCTACGTAACTGTTATACAGAGCCTTCGTTAATTACTGATACCCACGTGACCTTTGGTCCGCAGTGACTTAGGGAGTTTTAGATTTAGATGTTAAAGTCAGTTCAGGATTGGTACTCGTAGTGACTAAAAATTCCCTGTAAGTGTCACTGTCAACACTTAAAGTGAGGTTATGTATGTAAACAAGCAAGCCTTGATAAGTTAACAAACGGTTTGGGAATTTTTGAATAAGAAGCTTACGTGTAAGTCGGGTTGCCTATATTTTGTAATCATCAGTAATTAATGAAAACTCTGTATAAACATCGAAACCCATAAACATAATAAACTAAGATGTGTCGAGAATGTTACTAAATACGTCGTCACTAATGTTGAGACAGGGGGAAAGGATCCGGATTTACTATAAGCTCGCCACGCTGCCTACTTTATTCGTTTATTTATTGTTAACATAAAATACAGAGGGGACCACCAGGCCCACCAGTTCTTATGTTAATCGGGATTACTTCCACCTGACTCAACTTGTAGTGGCGAAAACTTTTCGCTACTAGAAGCCATATAATTACGCGTCTATTATGTAAGACACGTATTTGTTAGTACAGCGGGCCGCTACAGTTTTCAATAAAATTATGCAAAATTTATAGTTTACGTTTTGTGTTTCTGATTGGGACATAATACGTCGATAGCTGGTAATCCCTTGCAAGCGATGCCGTGCGCGAAGATAATCATAAATAACTCAAATCAAATTTACAAATTGCAGAGAGATTTCAAGAGATATCAGCAGATATATGGAAATGTCGTTTTTTACCTATAATTATTTAATCACTCTCTGGTACTAGATTACCATTTACAGTTAAAAAATTTCAGTTATGACTAACCTTACCTAAACGAACCGCAATTACCAATAATAAGAATAAAGAACAGACATTCATTTCGACAGTTAGAAGAGTTTCAAATGTGATAATAACAATTTAAAACACTAATTAATCGGGCCAGTTTTAAGAAAAAGTGGGTAAATTTATATTAAAGACTATTTACTGTCGATCACGCTGGGTAGGGATTTAACCACAAAACAATAAAAATTTGCATGATTACTTAGTAGTTAGGCATCTTTGGTTTAGTTGCGTATTTGAGAATATACCATATTGCGGGACGCGTTCGGTACATGTCTTGCAAGTCGACACAGCTTAGTTATTACATTTTACAAAAAAGTTACCCAAAAACCGTAAGGCGTAGACCATGAGTTTCGAGTTTTATATTAAAGAGTGTCTGAGAAGTTATGTAAAAGTTAAATTTTATTTGCCTCCTTCAGGGGGCCGTAGTTCTCTTCATAGATATGTTTTTCTTAAAATGGCCTAAGGAATCACCTATCAATGTATAAGAGGAAAACTATCGATGGCCTTGTATACAGGGTGGTCCTTAAGTACTTCAGCAGAATGTTTTAAGTGGTGATTATTTGGATTAATTTCAGAAAAAAGTTCATATGGACGTAGGTCCAAAACGGATTAATTAAATTTTATTTTTAAATCTCCATACATACGGTTTAAAATAATTTTTCTATTTTGGTTCTTAACTGACTACTTTATGAAACTCATTTGGGTTTTATAAAGCAACTCCTTAAAGTATTCGAAATTTTATTTTGCTAGGTTGGTGACAACCATGTGACAACAAAACCTTCACGCGTTATAAACATAACCTTCAAATTGTAAGTTCTAAAAATCAAGATTATTTAGCGTATTTTCCGCTACTTTGCGTAGCTCGGGTGGGGTGCAAGATAATTCTTCTTCCATCTTATCTTTAAATCATAGGTATTTTAAAAATTAAATCACTTTCAAACACAGTTTGTCTCAATTTTAATTTGACAGTAGTTTGAATTGTTTGAAATTGTTTTAAATGTCACCAACAGCCACAAAACCAAAACAAAATACAAAAAATTTTCCTAATCAATTATATTTTTAAATTAAAATATAAAATAAGGTAATTTTTAACTTTTTTGGACCAAAATAGAAAAAATAGTATAAAATACACGTTTCATAAGACATTTAAGCGCACTTGTCCATTAGAAAACTCGCCGAAAGCGGCTCGTTTTCTAACTTGGACGCGTGCTCTAAAATCATGTCTTATGAAACTTGTTTTTTAATATACTATTAAATACATTTGAAGAATTTATGTAGAGTCTTATAGAGACAAGAGAGAGAAATTACAGTGAGAGTCATTTTTTTTGTGCAGAACTTAGACGTCTCTTGAATACTTTAAGCACTTAATTTTAATTTTCGGTTTTTATTATAAAATAGTCACATTACTGGTCTATTTGATGGTTTTATATGTTTCTGGAAAATTGCTTATTCTATCCATAAAACGCAAGAGATAAATTTTGTGTATGTTATTGAATGATTTAAAATTTTAAAAGGAACAGTGGCGTACCATTTATCTTAGTCAAATACCGAACAGGTTACCCGTATCTATGCCACTTATTTTTATAAAAATCTTTCTGTATAGTAAACGTGACTCACTAGGAGGTACATAAATTTAAAATGTTGTAAAATATTTTAAACCATATTGAAAATTTTCTCCAAAAGAAATTTTGTAATAACTTCGGAAACTAACCCGTTTTGGTCCTACGTCTATATGAACTTTTTAAAATAATACAAAGAATTACCACTTACAGTATCCTGACGTATACTGGAGCGGATAGACCTCTGAAAAACGCAGAAAATTTTTTTTTGAAGTATAAAAATATGAGACCGGTGCCAATTTGTTGATAACATTGTGCAGTATCTAAAAATGAAAATTACAACATTTTTTGTTGGTACCAAGAAAAGTTGTAGCTGTTTAAACCAAAAAACTAATATTTTCTTTTGAGGCACATTCTAGCATTTAATTCGAAAACCGTATCATCTAGACCAATCGGTCTTTTTTTTCATGTTGTAGTGCATTATTTTCTGTATATTTTGATAGTAATATTACCGGCGTTTTAATTCTTATTTTATTATTAAATCGCAATTAATTAAGAAATTCAACATAACGCATTAATTTAACTCTAAACTCTAAAACAAGATTTCACGAGACAGATTTCGTTTTTTTCTGTACCAACAGATAATGTGAAGTGTGTGCATCATTTTATCTTTCACGACTTTTAGTGACGTTTCAAAAATAAGGTCCGAAAAAGCATAAAAACCAAGCCGTTGTCCCATTTACTGGCGAGACAGAGCGAGAGAGCCTTATACCACATCGTCGCGTGCTAGAACGGTATCGCACATGTAGTTTACCGCTCGCCGCTTGCTTTGTTTTCCGGGCCTTAAATATTTATTTATTTATGTAAACCTATTAATTGTTCACTTTACTGTAATTGAATGATAACTCCTAGGATACGAAGTATGTAAACATGTCCATAACAACCGGGGCGTAATGAGAGGACGTAATGAATTCATTACGCCCTCAAAAAATTTATTTTGGTAAAAACAACTAGTACAACTTGTAATACAGAGAATTAAGCTGATTTGCCAAAATAAAAATTACAGTTTGCAAATTTTCTTGTACACATTTTGGTAGCGTATTCATAATTGCAATTCAAAAACAAATTTGACAATTATAAGTAAGCAATCTGTTTTTGTTTCATAGGCTACCAGATATTGTATATATGTAGGTAAAGCGGACACAAAGATGCCAATTCTTTGTTTTCTTTTTAAAGAACAAAGTGAACAATAAAATCTTGTATGCACCACGGCGTCACCGAATGATTACGCCCATCGAACAATATCCATCTCTCGGGCTAAAGCCCTCGAGCTGGATTTCATCGTTCTCCGGGCGTATCATCGTAGTAACGCCCTTGGTGCATAAATAGCTATTATGTTATGTGATGCCTAGTAATGATTGACTGCATAGCACTTGTCAAGATACAATAAAAAGATTAATTTACACAAATTTATATAAAATGTTTTTAAGAAATGTTTTATTATAATAGTATTTATTATTATAATAATAACAACATTAAAAAAAACTTATTTGTGAATTACTATAACGAACCAGCTAAAAATCTTCTTCTAATTCCAGTTCTTCCGTTTGTTCTACATTTTTGCATTCTTTACATTTACAGAGGAGTGCACATATTTTCTTTTAAACATTGACATTTCTGAGTAATAAAATTCTGATCTTTACAATCTATATTTAAAGAATTCCTTATAATTTCTGGAATGGGATACTTGGTTATGAGTACAGGTGATACAATACCATTTTCGATTTTCCACCCGTATTCAGAAATGTTAAATTCAGGTATCATGGCTGTGTCGCTCATTTGCCAAATTTTGCTTTGTAATAAGCATCTGAAAGATTTTGTTGTATGGTATAAATAATTTGTGTTAAAAAAAATAAGCACATGCCTTAAAACATGTTGGAAAAATGAATCCTCTGTAGGGGGTATTTGTGCCGGCGACGGTTTTGAAACTAATGTAAACTTATAGCGAAGATCATTTAGGCTAATAGCTTCGGGGCTTTTGTATAAAAGTACTACAAATTTTCTTGCTATATTTACAGCGTCTTCTGCCGTTGTTAATGCAAAATTGCATAAAGCAGATAAATTTTCTTTATTTTTCAAAACGACGTCGAAGACAGTTTTTTTCCCAATTTTATAAAAAGAGCTAGTTGTATCACATCCAGTTAACACGTAAATTGGTAATAACAACTTACAAAAGTTTTCTCCTAAATTTGCTAAGTGTACGTTTGTTATTATAATTCCCTAAAAAGGCGTTACAAGTAGCAAGAATTGACAGATCAACTTGACCAGAAAGCGTCCCTATTGCAAAAGATTCGTCGTTTAGGACAAATGATACAAAATGTAACATCTCTTGCGGTATTTGCTTTTTGCAGTATTCCAATGTTACTTCCTGAGGTGCAAAATAAGTAGTTTCTTAAGTCTTGATAACTACAACATCTGCCAGAGATTTTCCTAATATCTGTGCTGCTTTATGTAAAATATTTAGTTCGCTTTCTACTACTTTTGAGTCAGATTCTTCGAAATTATCAGATCTTGGTGAACTACTGGCATATGATAGTGGATTCTTACTGCAGGCAACTCTGATTTTTGTACACTTTTCTCTGATTCTTTTGAGTAGGTACTTATAATGTTCCGTTTACTTATGTAGCGACTATTACAATTAGGATGATATTTTGCATCCAATGCAAAGAGGTCCTTATATAAATACATTTTTTCTATCATCTCATGATCATTTCGCGATATAGCAGCTTCTAAACCCCCATTTCTTGTAGATTTTCCCGACCCTGTGGCTCTCGACGTCAATTTCTTTTTTTAACAGTGCCACTTTTGTTGCAAATAAAACACATTTTCCTAATATCAAACTTACTTCTCTGTCTGGAAATACAGCTTGAATATTGTAAGTACTTGTATATGTTTGAAAACAATTTCTGTGATATTTAAAATTATGCATCATTGATCTCAATAGATCTATTTCCGTAATTATTTTAGTAAGCACTGCATCCTTTTTTTAACAGCAGAGTAAATAATCCGCTTAATTCCAGCAATTCTAGGTTTTTTTATAATGTCTTCAAATCTGTTGTCTGCGACACTTATAGCAAACAATACACAAATTTATATCCATTACTAAAATACATTGACCCGAATGAAACTTACAATTTATTAAATATAGTAGAAGTCAGTACTAACCATTAAATTTCCGAAATTAATACTTAAACAAACCCTTTGCACAAGTTCAATTACGACTGATACATAACATAAACGTGTTGAATTTTCGTGGTAGGCGCTCGTGCGTTAATAACATGCGCGATACCGTTCTAGCACGCGACGATGTGGTATAAGGCTCTCTCGCTCTATCTCGCCAGTAAATGGCTCACCGGCATTGTTTTTCTGCTTTTTTCGACCTTATTTTTGAAACGTCACTAAAAGTCGTGAAAGATAAAATGATGCACACACTTCACATTATCTGTTGGTACAGAAAAAAACGAAATCAGTCTCGTGAAATCTTGTTTTAGAGTTGATTAAAGTAATGCGTTATGTTGAATTCCTTAATTAATTGCGATTTATTAATAAAATAAGAATTAAAACGCCGGTAATATTACTATCAAAATATACAGAAAATAATGCACTACAACATGAAAAAAAGACCGATTGCTCTAGATGATACGGTTTTCGAAATAAATGCTAGAATGTGCCTCAAAAGAAAATATTAGTTTTTCGGTTTAAATAGTTACAACTTTTCTTGGTACCAACAAAAAATGTTGTAATTTTCATTTTTAGATAGTCCAAAGTGTTATTAACAAATTGACACCGGTCCCTTATTTTTATACTTTCAAAAATTTTTTCTCCTTAAATAAGCGTTGTACGGAGCTCTATCCGCTCCACTAGTACTTAAGGACCACCTATTGTACTATATCGCATTTTTATTTCTTCTTCTTCTTCTGCTTCTATTGCCACTCCTAATAGAGATTGGCTATCATGAAGGCTACCTGAATCTTTGATACTGCAGTTCTGAACAATGAAGTTTTTATTTAAATATTTACAAAATAGCAGCAATTTTCCAGGTTTGCGGTATACGAATATCATATTACATATATTAGATATTTATGTTGAAATGAATTTCATACATTATTTTTATTTTTGGAGGTAATCTACTTTTAGCTCTATAACCAAGTACTTGGTCCAGTGTTTTTTCAACGCGATGTAACCCATTAAAAAATGAAACCTTCTTCTTCTGCAAAATATTCATTTATAGCCGACGTTACTGTATCGTTCGCGTTGTATCGCCACGCCGCCGTTGATATTTTAGAAGTTCCATATTTAAATTTAGAAATAGAAAGAAGTCACTCAGAGCCAAATCCGAAGAATTAGGTGGATGGGGAAGGAAATTGAAGCGCGAGTTGCTTGCAGCAGGAATTGCAATTATTGAGTTGTGAACTGGCTCGTTATGTTGCAATAGAAACACGACGTTTCTGAACTTGACCACCATTTTTCCTTTATAGCAAATTACTAAAGTATTTTCCATTAGTTGTTATATTCGTAGGCGAAAAATCCATAAACCCTTCTTTGAAGGTAGTGATCGCTTATGATGCCACTTTAGAATCTCTAATCAATGCTTAATCTTGTCTTACAATTCTATCAAAAAAATCGATAAATGTTCATTAAAAATTAAATAATTTAATGACAGCTTATAAGAATTTATATAATAATTATTCTGTATTTATCCTCTCTCTTTAAATAAATCTGCATCTTCGTTTTCTTTCGTTATATTGACTGGTTTGTTTTTGGTTTTTCATAATTCTATAAAACACTGTAGCCATATTTTATAGTTTATAATTTAAATATTAGTAGCGTTTTCCCTTGTTGCTAATGTGCCTCATAATTTTGAGGGCATAGGTGTGTTTCTCGTCTATGTAGTTCTCTATTCTATTTATGCGTTGATTTTATTTTGTATTTTGTGCTCTTTTATATACTACACTTCTTGCAGTTGTTGAAGATACGTCGTATTTTTCTTTCGCTTTGAATTTAGAAAATGATACGCGGTTTTTTGTTTTTTACAGTTTTATTTTTTATTTTGGTTATCAACATCTTTTCTAACGTGGGTCTTTTTTACATTTTAAGCTTGTTTTCTTACGTTCTCTATTATTTATTTGATGCTACTTAATTCCATTTCTTCTTGACTTTTCTGAAACGAGCTTTTCTTGCCCGTTGTTAATATAACGTTTTAGACGTCTAATTACCTCATGAAGCTGTTAAAAAAATTCGTTCTTTTATTTATCGAACACTTTGTATATATTTTAGACTATTTATCTAGCTTTTACAGTTACACTTATTTACTAATTAAGTTGTCGGACCAATATTAATTATTTAAGAGTCAAATAGACACGAATTTTGTATTCCAAGCGAGAAAATACAGCTCTTATAAGCTATTTAGACCCAGTTTAGGCCAAAGCCAGAACTACGAAGATAGTTTTTATAGTGATGTCATGAAGACTGGTGTTTGCACTCTATTTAATTGTTTTCATCCCCAAACTTTGACAATCTTAGGGCTCCTTGTGAATTTTATCAACAGATAGCGCAACTGTAAATGTCAATGTTATTTGACAAGTAAGAAGTTTTTTATTTATTTATTACCACGTTAATATTGTAGGCTAAAAACGCCAAAATAGTTGCATTGCAATTACCAAGATTTGTCATTATTTGCTGTTCTCAAGGTAAATGTAGTTATTTAGTTTACCTATAATTGCTAACTTTGATGGAATTACAGACTAAAACAGAACGCGAGAACTGGAGTAGATATTTTAATGAGAAAATTTCCGAAAATGGTTTTATTTGTAGTAAGCATTTTAATGACACCATTTAAATTCAACATAAAAGGTGGGTAGAGTAGTTGCAGGATCTCATGATCCGTGCGCAGTAAACCAAAATCTGCTACTGACGTCACGAACTGTTCTAAAGACCAACCTGAAAATATCGTTGCCGAAATATTTGGTGTCATTTTTCTGCGTGCGAATTTTTCCGTGGTTTATATTTAAATTTCCCTGTGTTATTAGATGAAACAGTTTTTTTGAAGACTACAGCGGTTTATTTACTGTGTAGCTGTAAGTAGAAGTACCCAAATTTAACATTTTTATGGAATACTTATTAAAACTGTTTTTAGGTTATAATCCACCTACAGCGTTTTCTTTGCAAAAGTAGTGCGTTATTTAAAAACTTCGCAGCAGTATCTGTTGTACAGTAAGTAACAATAATATTCTATTGGCAGTACCAAGTTCTACTTTGTTGAAATCCATTTTCATTCTGTTTAGCCATTTTACTAATTAAAGTTTATTTACAGATCACTAGTAATTATGAGCAACGCCAAACGAACAGTGCACAGTCAAGGCCGTGAAATAATTTACAGCGTTTATAAATTTATGAAGGAAGAAAAGGATGCCAAAGAACTTATTATTCCTTTAAGCAGTTTGATCGAAAGGGTGTCGCAGGCAACTGGCGTTGGATCAGCCACCGTCAAAAGAATTGTTAAGGAAGGCAGGCTACAACCAGATGGTGGCAAATTTACTTCCCCAAGGAAAACCATCAATAAAAGCAGTCCGAGGTCTACGTTGGATCAGTACGAAGAAGAAACTGTACGCACAATTATTTATAGATTTGCAAATATTCACAAAAGAAGACCAACGATGCAGGCTGTATTTGAAGCAGTGAAAGATGAAGGCTTTAATTTTACTGGAAAGATACGTTCCTTTAGGAAGTTAGTGCATAAAATAGGATTCCGTTGGAAAAAAAGCCAAGATAATCGACAAGTGCTGATTGAGAAAACAGAAATCCGAGCGAAGCGACTTGAATACCTGAGGAAAATAAAACAATACAGAAGCGAAGGTAGGAATATTATATACTGTGATGAAACCTACTTGCATAGTTCACACACTGCACCTAAAGCTTGGGATGACGGATCAAGAAAATGTATGAAGTCTCCAGTTGCCAAAGGACAACGTTTAATTATTGTGCATGCTGGCGGTGAAGAAGGCTTTGTTCCGAATGGTTTACTTACTTTCAAATCGGGCCTTAAAACTGGGGACTATCATGACGACATGAACAACAAGAATTTTTCGAAGTGGTTACAAGAGAAATTGCTTCCAAATATGCAACAAAATTCTGTGTTGGTTATCGATAATGCATCGTACCACAACGTAACCACCGAACCAAATCCAACCTCGGCTTGGAAAAAAGAGGACATGAGGAGATGGCTAACGGAAAGAAACTTACCGTTTCAATTACAAGACACAAAAGTGGAATTATATGCAAACATAAACCAGCATAAACCAGTTAACAAAGTATATGTGATCGACAAAATTTTAGCCGAACAGGGTCACGTGGCACTGCGCTTGCCCCCATATCATCCGGAACTCAACCCCATAGAAAAAATATGGGCATTGGTAAAAAATCATGTGGCTGCCCATAATACAACGTTTAAAATGGATGATGTCAGGAAGTTGGCAGAAGATAAATTTAATGTTGTTGGTGTGCAAGAATGGGCAAACATTTGTTCACATGTGAAGAAGGTCGAGGACGAATATCTTGCCAGGGAATATATAATAGATGATGTGCTGGAACTTATTATAAATGTTAATGACAGCAGTGATGACTCGGAACTGTATTGGTCTTCTGACGATGAAGACGATTTAGGTTGTAAACCATTATAATTATATATAATTTTTGCTTTTTATTATCCAAAGACACTTTGATTTGATATTTAACTTAAAATTGTTTACATTCATTCCTTTCATTTTAATATGGATTGTATTTGCATTCAATTTGAATTTATGTATAATATTTAATTGTGTAATCGTGTTGTACGATAATTGCATTAAATTTGACTTCATGTACCTATAATTTGTTTTATTGTGTTCTGATTTTTGCTAAATGAAAACACTTCCCTTTAATATTTCAAAATATTTACATTCATTCGTTTCCTTTTTTTTTTTGGGGAAGTGGTTTATTTAATATATTATCATTAATTTGGTGAAATTTAAAGAGTTAAATTACACACTTAACGCATAGTCTATTTTAAATTTGGCGCCTACATGCTAGCCTGATGTTTTTAGGTTGAGCCGAAAACACTGTTTGGGCGTCCTTTTCTACAGCCTTCTCACTCCCGGCGGTGCGCAATTCGCGGATCATGAGATTTTGCAACTACTCTACTCCTTAACCACCAAGTTAAGTTTGTGCAGTTATCAGAAGTAACGCGTTACATTTTTAAATAACGAGACCAGTAACGCGTTAGTTTGAAACACTTACTGTAAACTAACTGTAACGAATTACAAATTCCGTGTAATGGCAACGCAAACTTTCGTTGCTTTTTTAGTTACAGTAGAGCCTGTAAATGAAACCACCCCCTTTATTGTGGCAAGTTGTTTGTCCAATATTGTTGGTTGTTGGTATTTTGTGGGTTTTGGTATCATTATTTACCCCCTTTTTAACTAAAAACCACCACAGAAATAACTACAATATTCTATAAACATTACGTAAAAATGCGATATAAATGTTTCACTTACTTGCTTATTTCATTTATAAAAGTATAAACGAAATTATTTAATTAACCTAACTTTAGTAAACAAGTGTTGTACACAGAATAAGTAGTGATCAAAGACTTATCAAACGGCTCCAATTTTAAAATTTTGCTTAAATTTGAAGTTTTAAGAGCGCCATCTATGCGCAAATCTTATAAAGAGTCCCGCGATTGTCAAACTCTTAGGATGATTTTTTTATATAGACAAATGGTGGAAGTTGCAACACCATACTCTTCCTTACAACATTGTTTTTATCGTCAAGCAGCAAGAAGGTTGACAACTAAACATCGCCTTGTTTATACTAACCTGACAAGACCACAGCTGTTTTCGTACAGTAGTTTTGTTATACTAATTTTGTTGATCAAGCTACCGTTGTGAAAGTAAATGCATATCGATATTATTGCTTGGTTTTGACAGTGTTGTGCGAGAAATGGCATTGCTTTGCAAAAGATTGGTCTCTTCTTTAACTCGACGCAGTTTTTTCCATAACTGTACGCGGAACTATGCTAAAGGTAATTTATAGAGGATAAATGCTTTGACAGTTTAGATGTACATAGTTTAAAAGCTTATTTTTTTTTGGTTACAAATATGTGTTCCATAAGAAGCTTGATAAAGCGTAATTTTGTTGATTGTAGTTACGATGGGCGACCCTTTAGAGCACGCTACAGGGGTTGAAAAACGCGAACTGTTGACAAGATTGGCTGGAAATGATAATCCTTGGGATTTCAGAATTATTAAACGTGGAGCTGGAACCAGAGACGATCCAACTGAGATACCTTCTGCTTTTGATTCCCGCATTATCGGCTGTATTTGCCATGAAGAAGCTAGCAGTATAAGTTACATGTGGTTGCATAAAGGGCAACCAAAACGTTGCGAGTGTGGGTATTGGTTTTGCCTTGTACATAAGCCCCCCTTGTAAAAAACGATTTAAAGTGTGATAGATTATCAAGTTGCAATAAACATTTGTATTAAATGTATTATTAAATATTTAATTTTTTTTATTTCTAGATTGTTTTTAATTTATAGGTACATATCTAGTTAATGAATCGTTTAAAATGCTTAATTTGTTAGAAATTGGTGTGAACGATTGTAAAATGAACAAAAGCTAGTAAAGCGAGTAAGTTACAAAAACGTTGTATTTGTATGAATAGTTATGGTTACTACTAGTACTAGTACTAGTACTATTCATCATCATCATCATCATCTGACATGGAGCTGACTCGAGGGTCAATCCTGGATTACGCCAGGCCCACCCCATGCCAGTAGGTGGGTAGGAATGTATGTGATAGGTTTGGATCGGGTGGAGTGTTGAACAGCGTTAGCATGTCTGAAATGTATACCACAAGACACCGCTGCTGCAACACCGGGTAGTTAGTAAGCTACGCCTCAATGGGGGTTTTGAGTACATAACCAAGAACGTTAAGCAATGATGCATTTTAACTTAATAAACTTTGGTACCAAACTTTCAGATTGTTTTTATTTCACACTTATCTATTGTTCTAAGATTACAAATTACAAATATCTTAATTTCCTAATAGCTAATAAACTACTTAACATTTACCACAAAACTTATTTAAACTTTATTACCACTTAATTGTAAAGTTCCCGTAGCTCGATTTCACTCCCTTCTTTTCTAAATTTCTCCTCTGCAGTTGACTGCAGTTTCGTTCCTCTTACTTTGCTTTCCCCTTTTTCACCGCCTTTTTGTCTCTTCTTCTCCGTTAGCTTGTTCTTCTTCAACCGATTCTTGATCCGATTCTTCCATCAGTGCGTAAATTCTTCTTGTCTTTCTTCGTATATCCTTTTTTCTTCTTGCCCATTCCTCCCATGTCTGTTGAGGTATGCCGGTGTTTTGGATGTCTCGCTCCAATGATGTATTCCACGTATAGCATGGTCTTCCGATCTTCTTTTCTTCTGTTTCCATGGCATACGTTTGCTGTAGAGAATGGTTGGCATGTCTTTTCAGAATATGTGCCCAATATTTTTAATTCTTGATGTAGTGAGTCGTTTGGTTATTGCTTTCCCTCCTAGAATTACATGTGCCGTTGAATTTGTTTCTTCCCCCGTGTTTAGTAGAAACAGTTTGAGTATTTTTTCTTCTATTTTTCGAAGTGCCATTCTGTTGGCTTTTGTGATTGCGGTTGTCTTTAATCCGTGTAAAACAGTTGTGGCTGTTATGGAGTTGTATATTATCTTCTTTATTCCTTTTGGTAATTTGTATTTTTGGATGAGAGAAAGAATCATGTGTGTGCATGGGTGTGCTTTGGTTATTCTTTGGTTTACTGTCTCCGGTCGTGCTAATGAGTCTGGTAGATATACGCCTAGGTACTTGAGTTTGCGTGTTTGTTTTAGTTCACGGCTCCCTATTTTCAGTATGTTATCGGCTGCTCCTCTAATTCTTTCTTTTCCTGGAGCTCTCACCATCGCTTCGCATTTCCCAATGTTTATTTCTAGTTCTGACTCGGCTAAGTTTGCTATCAGCAGTTCCAGAAGTCTCCCCGCGTCTTCCTTCTTTTTGCGCTATACAAATACTCTATATTTGTATAGAAATACTCTGTATTTGTATGAATAGTTATGGTTACTATTTGAAGAAAGTTGCATCTATGCATTTTGCTTCTATAATTTATGTTAATATCACAAGCATTTGTCATGCCTATTTGACATTTAAAGACTGCGGGAAATAGATGTGCAAAGTATATTTGTGCGATATCGGGTAAACCATTCCATCTTATTTTTTACGTATACGTATACTGGACGAAAACGCTGCACATCAGGGGATTTACTAAACAGTATGTACACATACAAACTTTGTGTTTAGAATTCATTACAGTACTACTGCTTTTCATGCAGCAGTTAACTTGTTAACAGTGTTTTTTAGACCGTCGCATCCATTCCATGATTTTGTCGACATTCGAACATATTATTTCTAACAATCTCTTGTATTTGTTGTAAATGTAATACAGCTTTAAAGCTAATTTGTACAATAAAAACGTGAAACATAAGTTTTTCTAGATTGAGGTACAATTGGAAATTTTGCAATGTAATCCAGTTTGGGCTAGAAATAATTTTGAAAAAGCTTAACCTTCATCAAAACACTTTGTTTTGATCTACATTTTGCGGGCGGTGATAGCATCTATGCCGCAACCCGCTACTTGCATTCTCCAATCCGGTGTAGGCAGCCGTGGGCTCTTATTGCCTGAAACCGTCTCTAGTCTTTAGTCGTTCGGATTCAACGTTAAATTGTAGGTCTCCCGTGCCCCACCTTAGCGTTAAGAAGAGTATGTGGCAGAGAAGAGTGCCGAAGCTCAGCAGTGGGACGTAAAGGCTGATTGCGATAACAGCAAAACATACATTTTTTTAGTTAAAGTACTTTTTCCGTGACATACGTCATACTTTATACGGAGTTATTTAGAATAAGAAAACCTTCTATACAAAATCTGGTGATAATATATTGATTTTAATATTTACATTATACAAAGTGGCTAGGAAAACCCCGGCCACTTTTCTTGCGGCAGTCAAGAGATGACGCTTTAATAAAGAAAAATTAAATTAAAATACTGGCAACAACGCAGAATCCAACACGTTTTGGTTGTTTTGATTTAATATGGGGCGTATTTAATAACTAAAACGTCTTGGATTCTGCGTTGTTGCCAGTATTTTAATTAAATTTTTCTTTACAAAAGCGCCATCTCCTGACCGCCGCAAGAAAAGTGGCCGGGGTTTTCCTAGCCACTCTGTACAGCGAAAGTTAAGAAAAAAGTAAGCAAGAGGACAATCTGTAATTAGTTAATAATTAATTAACATCAAAACAAAGGCACTTATTGGTTGTTCTTGCTGCGCAAGCAACGCACTTTTTGTCTCTGATTAAAATATAACAAAATGCATGGATAGTTATAGGTACCGGGTGATCGTAAAAAAATGATTCACAGAAGGCCATGACCGAAGTGTTAAAGTTGGCAATACTTAATATAAGCCAATTGTCAAATGTTGACACCTGTAAAACTTTTTGGTTAGAAACATTAAGTTAAATGTAACTAGCCAAACATTTTTACAGCTGTCAACATTTGACAATTGGCTTATATTAAGTATTGCCAACTTTAACACTTCGGTCATGGCCTGCTCTGAATCATTTTTTTACGATCACCCGGTGTGTACCCCTTCCAGTCATCTTGAAATAAACACTACTCAAAAAATGAAAGCGGTCACTTGGTGCAACAGTCCTATCTTTATTGCGCGTTAAGATATCTTAGTGAAAATCGGCATATATGTAAACAAATCATTTATTTATAGGTTCGTTTTTTTCTAAATTAAATTTGTAACGTTACAACTGCTTCGAGTTCATCAGCAACAAAAACTAAAGTGATTTCAGGAATTTTAAATGATAAAATGTCATGTTTTAATTTGGTTTCATCTCATTTTATATTCAGAAAATTTATATTTAATACGACTTATTGCTTCGTCTTGCTTGAATCACTGCTTCACAGCGTCTTGGCAACCTCTAGATTGTTTTACAGACACCTTGTAGAATACGCTTCTATTCATCCACAAGACCTTGTGCCAACTGCCCAAGGGTTTGCAAAGTGTTTGGACGAGTGCGAACATGTTTTTCCAGCCTATCCCAGACATGCACTACGAGATTCACGTCATTGTTTTAATGTCTTGATCTTAAAGATAATCTGTCACTATGTTTGCGAAGTGTAGCCGGGCATTATCGTGCATGTAGATAAATTCTTGTCTGAAATTTCGAGCATACGGACAAACATGTAGATGATGAACTTCATTTATGTATTGCTGCGCCTTTAGGGCACCGTTAATAATAATGATAATCCTGCACGAGTATTCAATCTGTTCCCCATACCATTATTTATCCTCCACCAATAGAAGTAGTTACACGCATTGCTTTGGGAAGATAGCTAGTCTTTGCCAGACAGGCGAACGTCCATCATTATCCGACAGAAAGAAGTGATACTTCGTTGCTAAACAATACATGCTCCCATTGCCTTAGTTGTCAGTTCAAGTGTTATCGGCCAAACTGTAGTCCCATTCTGCCATGATGTCTAGTCAGTTTTAAAATTTTAGCAAGTCTACTGGACTTCTAGAGTTTGAAAGTCTCGTGCTAAAACCGAACGATTGCGAAAGGCTTGCAAACGACAGTTGTTTTTCTGTTGCAAACCACTACCTAGACGTCTAGTAACAAGTCCAGTCTTTCTGTAACTTTTTCAGAGATTTCACACAGTTCCCCGTGCAATTTCAAGCTGTTCAGCCACGGATCGTTGCAATCACCCTTCTTGTTTTAAAGTTACCTCTCGAGCAATTTGTATTAGCGTTAATTGTCTTCTCATTTGCTGGGCATTTTGATTTTGTTTGCCCATAAGGTTAACAGTCAGTAGTACACCCAATAACAAGTATACCAACTCCTAACAATAATATACACAATGTATACTATATAAAGGGAGGTATTGGAACTCCATTCTTTGAATGCTGTACCTACAAAACGACGACTATATTATTAACTTTTCATAGTTGTTCCTAAAAATTGTTAGTTATCCACTAGAAATGTAGGAAAATGTGTTTTATACAGATTGATTGTTGATACTATGTTATATTGATTTGATACCCAAAACTTTAACTGTTGTAACTTTAATAAAAGCTGTACAATTAGTATACGGTAGTGTATATGTAGAAAACAGTAATTTTGAAAACAAATTCGAAATAGTTGTGTGAAACAGGAATCTATAGTATTAAGCAGCAAATATTTAAAAATTTCCCCGCCACATTGGTATACTGCAATCATAATCGTCTCAGTTCTAAAAAAATTGTTATCAAATTCAATAGGTATTACATTTGATATTCAAATTTATACTCGCCATTATTAAACAGTTACTATTAACACTTATATTTTGAGTTTGTACGTATTGCTTTTTTATACTAAATTTATTGAAACACTGACGTTCTTTTATGACATTTAATGCTGGAGTCGTGCTTACAGATATTCATTGGTTTTAATTTTTTTCTGCAGCCGGCAGGAAAGTGATTATTTACAGGACTTCTTTTTGGCAGTAGCCCATTAAAGTACTGAGAAGTGTGATGAATCATTACAGTACTGTTTCGAAATAACGTGCCTGATTTTCAGATATTACCTTTTAGACACAAACATATGTCTAACTAATATATTTGCTTAAACTTTTTTCTTTGTCAATAATAACCGATCGCCAAATTACGAATTGATGACTTAAATTTTATAGTTAAATAAAACGATTGCAGAAATAATAGTATACGTAATAGGTCGTCAAGAAAGTGTCTTCACAAGATTCGGTAGCATAAAATATTCAAAGTATCAGTTTCCTGACTGGTTACGTAAATAATTACTGTAGTTCATAGATAAATAATACTATATTTTACGCTCAGGGTCTGTATTCTCGAGTTGTAATCGAATTCATACAAAGCCCGAAACGGATGCTCAGAACTAGTATTGTTTGAAAAAATGGTCCTAAAAGAGAACTTTTGCTTTTAAGTTAATACTGTGTATTCTAAAAAGGACAGAACTAATTTTTCAAATTTCCAAATGAGCAAAACGAGCTTTACGCGTTCCTGAATGAGTAAATAGATCTGCGCGATTATCTATGCGCAGTATCTGCTAAATAGCACTAATAAAATTAAGCTAATATTGGCATGGAAATGTGATTTCAAACATGTTTTATTGAAAATACGAAAATATACCACACATAACTTAGGAACCAATTTCGTTTGATTAATAGTTATTTAAGTAACAAGGAATGTAAAGGCGTAATAGCATTCGAGGTAGGTAAATACGAGCCGAGGGTTGTGGCCTGAGGAGAATGTTAATAGTCGATACATTCCGTGTTACTTATTTAATTTTTCACGCTACAGGTAGAAATTTAATCACTTTTTTTAAAAGTTCGTTTTCACTGCTGTCATTGGAATTGTTTTTTAAAATCCCTAAGTTGCCTGTGCTTGTTACCATATCAACGAACAGTTAAAATCAACATTTTAGTATTATGTTTGAAATAATAGTTATTTAAGTATCAAGGAATGTAAGGACGTAATAACATCCGAGGTAGGCCAATACGAAGGCGGAGCCGAAGCTTGTCGCCTGCCGAGGATGTTATTAGTCGATACATTCCGTGTTACTTATTAAATTTTTCACGCTACCGGCAATGTAAGTAGGCCTACAGGTAGAAATTTAATCATATTTTTAAAAGTTCGTTTTGACAGCTGTCATCGGAATTATTTTTTAAAACACCATTATTCTAAGTTGTCTGTGCTTGTTACCATATCAACGAACAGTTAAAATCAACATTATTTTCCTAGGAATGTAAGTGACACTATTAAGTTCCGTCGTCAAGGGTAACTAGTACACGAATGTTATCAGCCACTTACGATCCCTGTAGCTATGAATGTAAGGCCGACTTACACTGCCGGTAGCGTGAAAAATATTGTAATCTGTACCTTGTTGCTTTAATTATGGTCCTAGGAATGTAAATGACACTATTAAGTTCCGTAGTCAAGGGCAAAAAGTAAACGAATGTTATTGGCCATTTTCATCTTTTGTAGCTATGGATGTATCGTCTATTTACCTTGCCTGTAGCGTGAAAAAAAATTAAACTTATTTTAAGTAATTACAATTTAACTACTTACTTATTAGTACACAGACTGGAATGAAGAAATTTTAAGTTACAAAGCACACCCGGCAGAAACAAGCCCTATTTTTACATTTTTGTATTGTACATATAAGAAACAATCTCTTGTGTAGATCCACATTTCTTTGATGAGTCAGTTCTGACTGATATTTCTTTTTTCTTATTAACCGTATTTTTTTCTTTAAATACTTTTTCTACTGTTTTTGAAACTACCCTTACGTTTCTGGGTGCTATTTGCCCACGATACACATCCGATATTGGTACCAGAACATTATCGTCTACCTAGATGGTTTTAACTTTTTGTTGGATCTTAGCAACATCAAAACGGCCTGTATCTCCTAAAATTTTGTGGTCTTTTTACGACTTATGATACGGCTATCAATTCTTTCGCAAAGGAATTAAAAACACATATAAAACAAAACAATTCTGAATTAAAATGGTTGCTTATTATTAATATACGCAGCTGCCGTAAATATTTCTAAGATGATGATGATGATGACTTAATGCAGTTTTCTACATTGACGATTTGCTCTTGACATATGATGCAGAAAAATTCTTATTTTTTTTTCAATACAGTTATAAAAGAAAGATGCAGTTTATTATTCACTATATCTTCCAATATTCTTTAAAGATTTTCATCTTCAGTTTCTCACAAATCAATACCATCTTGGGCTAAATCACCGTTTTTAATCCATTTTTTGGGTGCAGCCGCACATAGCATTATATAGAGAGCGTTTTATTGCACTGTGGTAACTTCTATTTAATTGACGTAAGATAATCTGGCTGCCCAATTATTGAAATATTTTTTGGTCATACAACATAATAGCGTATCTCTTATGTCTTGGTTACATCTTTCCAAGACACCCTGGTTCTGTGACTGGGCGTGGTTTGCGAAGAACGATTTCCAAATGGGCTCACTGACTACTAAGATTATTTTTAGCTTGGTTTGCAAATTCACGCCCATTATCCGACTGTAGAATAAATGGCGCCCAAAAAACAAAAATGAGGTTTTTGGCTGTTTATCAAATAATCTTGAAAATTTAAAATTAATTCTTTATCAGGTGAATTCAACTTGTAAAAAAGTCTTAACGACAGTTTATTATTTATGTGCATTTTTTCAGTTGGCTACGTTCAAGATTATTCGTGAAATTTTAAGATAAAATTTTCAGTGCAACATAAATAATTTATATACCGGTTGTTTAATTCATAATATATCGCCTAATTTCTAAGCCGCCTTTGGCCGTTTAAGCAGTCCCAATAAAAAAGTTTAGAATTTTATAGCGAATTAAATTTATGTAACTTGTTTTATTTGCTAGTTTTCTAAATACAGTCAATTTGATATATACCAGAAATACGACAGTCATATACAAGTCGTAAACCCAAAACACCAATCTAGGTAACCTACTCAAACTTTCTGCATATCAAATCGTGTTTGTTTTGATTCAGAAAATTTTTTTGAAGTACAAAATTTATTCGCTAATAAATTTAAATGCTATGATCATTTGTTCTATTTGTTAGTTAAAAAATATGAATTTGGTAGTTACCATGTACCATGTAGTGACAACCTTTCATAGATTTTGATTGATTATTTTCCAATTCACTTGTGTTATAGTCCGCGTCAATCTCCCGACCTAGTACGATAAGTAGTGATCCCGATTTGCCGATAAACTTACGCTAGCTAATACAATAATTTGCTGAGCGCTATTGATATGGTCTTAAATTAACTAGCAGGAGTAAACTATCAACCCAAGTTTATCGCAAAAAACTGAAAGTCACGTGCTACATTTATAATAAATATATCACACACAATTAATAAGATAAATTTTGATTATTTTTTAATTACAGTAAATCTTATTGCAATCGATAGTTATTTTTACGTATTGCCAACACCGTCCCAAGGAAATCAGTAAATGTGAACAAGAGTCTCACACCCCCAGTAATGTAAGTGCCCCAACATTAAAAAGTTTTATATCGTATATCGAGAATAATGTATCGTTTTATATGAAAATCGGCTTGATTTAAAGCGAGTAATCGAATTATAGGAAAATGATAACGGCCTAAACTACTTTTTTTATTTAAAAAGCAGATTAGAACAGCGTGCCTCTAGTATTCATTTCAATCTCAACACTGTCACTGACATCACAATATACAGGGTGTTAATTAAGTACGTAGACAAACTTTACAAGGTGATTCCTTGATTAATTCTATGACAAAAAGTCTACATATAAGCATGGGACTTAAACGGCTTTGTTTTCAAGATACAGGATGTTGAAGTTTTTACAAAAAAATAAATTTTTTCAAATATCTGTAATATTTTTTTGATTATGTTATTTTCCAGTTTTGTAATTATTTTTATAATGAATGAAATTTCAGTTACAGATTTTTACCCTTTTCTCGAAAACGGTTCATTCCACCAAAAAAAGAAAAAAACATCTTAGGTGTCGTTTTAATAGATAAAGCTAAACAACTAGTCACATTGGCTCAAAAACAGTGGCGTATTCGATTCTTCTAAAGTAATGTAACTGAAGTGGCCCCAATGCACGCCACTGGTAGAAATAAATAAAATTTGTTTTGACCAATAAATGACACTTTATACAATACTAACCTACACCAAGTTTCAATAGAACACCTTTTCGAGCCCTCTTCCCGTCGGAAATTTTTCTGAATAAGTTAAATCCGGCGTGTCCATGGATGTTGTGTGTGGTGTGTATGTTGGGTTCCATGTCTTTCAGGGGTGGGGCATGTTAGACCGGTAAATAGCACTTAGTGTGCTGAGCCCTGGTAAGGGGGTGGGATGGGAATCATGGATGGAGTCGGGCTCACGCACGGCCTCATGATTCTTTAAAATAAAAATAGAACACCTTTAAACGATTTTTTGCAAAAAATACTTTTTTTTCAAAACTTTAACATTCCGTATCTTGAAACGAAGCTGTTTAGGTTTCATGTTTATATGTAGACTTTTTGTCATAGAATTAATCAAGCAATCGCCCTGTAAAGTTTGTCTACGTACTTCATTGGCACCCTGTATACTGATTTAGTCAATCACTAACATACGTCTAATTTTTTAGTTGCGTATTTTGCAGAGTTCGGTCAGTTATAATAACTAATGAATTTGCGCTTGCGGTGCCGTTCACGGTGCGGTGCACTACAGTTTCACAATTATTAACGTGCGTATTTAAAACCAAAACCAAATGGAAAAAGGGTAACGGGGAATTTTTCTTAAACCCGAGCGTTTCTCTTTTACTAAATATAAATAAAACTAATACGTTTAGTATAATAGTTAAATAGTTATTATTGTATTTAATTATTATTAAACCAAAAAAAGAATACCGTGTTAAAACACATATCAATTATAATCATACGCCGCCGCTTGTCCTTTTCGCCCGTGGGCTTTCACTCACGTCGCTCTGGCTTGGGCCGGCCTTGGTTCACAATCTCCACTTTTCGTCCCTGGCAGTAATCGGTTGTCTACGATGTTTCCACTTATTTAACATCACAAGTGGTTTTTTCACAAATCATTGTTTTTAATTGGTTATTGACAAGGAAATCGAGCGTTGGCTAAATAGAATGTGTGTGATATAGTCAGCTAAACTCACATTTTTTAAAAGGTATGTAGATTACGCAGTTATAATTTCTGATATTTGAAAAAATCCAAAGGAAAGTAAACATTTTTATAAATTATAATCCCGTTTGTGTATGGGCAGTCATGTCCTGTAAGCATGGACGTTGTGAATGTGGCAGTGATTGCACACGATCAACTGTATTGCCGATGGATAAAACTACCCTAACTTTTAATTCCAGTCTGGCCGCAAATGACACGTAAACCGACGCTGCGGTCGTCGGTTTAACGAGATACTACCGCATAACGCTGCCGAATAGCTATTAGCGCCATTATAGGCAATATCACGGGGATTTCAAACTAAATATCTAACTGAAATTATTATATGTGCGAAATTAAAACGAAAAATGTAGAGGAATATTGCTCTATAAACTCCTACTCAAGCACAAAGCACAAGCACGATATTGAATAGAATGATTATTATCTTGTTAATTATGAGATTGCTATAAAAAGTTCAAATTTTTTACATCAACGAGTAATATATCAAAAATTTTGAAAAAGAAAGAAAACTAAGTTTATTGAAACCGAAGCGAAGCTAGGCATGTACTTTAGGGTATCGTTTTTTAATGCTAAATTTGATATATCTGATTGAAAAAAAACTGATTTCAAAACGAATCCAATCTTTTTTTCGTAACCTCAGCATCAAAATGTGAACCGGTAAATTTTTTTCAATTGCGTTGAATTTAAAGTCGATCATCTTGAAAATTCGTTTCCAGTGTAAAATTTGTTATGCTTTAATTTAGTGGGACAATTTTTTTACTTGCCTATACTTTCAGTATAGTGAATTCCTGATTTCATGAAAATTTTCGAAATCGAGATTTTGATAGTAATAGATGTGTTGGACCTTCAGGAACCTCAAATTAAGGTTTTTAAAAAAATATCTGTCTGTAGGTGGATATGTGGGTGTGTGGTGCATTATAACACTTGAATTTGGAGGTATATCAAAAATACACCGACAAAATTAGGTTAAAAGAAAATCCGCAAACGAAAGAGAAAGTTGAACAAATTTTTTCGTAGCATTTGTTTCCTAAACCAAATATTTATAAATTTAAATACAAAATCTGATAGAAAACTTTATGGCAAATTCGACGAACTTTCTAGCTGTAAAATGGCGCCCGCTACGAATTTTAAAAAATATTGAATTTAGCGCTTTATTTCTTAAAAACAGTTTGACAGGTCGAGTTCAAATATTTTAATGTAAAAGTCCTGTATGGGCACAACGTTACTGTGTACAAAAATGTTTGAAAAGTTAAGAACTATGAAGTAAAAGAATTTTTTAAACATCGGAAATATTCAAAAAAATATTACTCAAAAACTGGCAATACATTTTTTTAAAATTTTGGTGGCTCATATGGCTAATTTTTCCCTGGCGCCTTCTATGAATTTTTGAAGATTTGAGTGTTAACGCGTATTTGGTCAAATCAGAATGAAATTTGATATTGGAAATGCCTTAAGGGAACACATTGTTACAACTTACTAGAATTTTTAGAACTACTCAAACTGTGAAATATAGAAAATATCAAAATTTTGGCATTTTCAAAACCAAAAACTGGCCATACAATTTTTTATAAATTCTATAAGCCAATAAAGCTAGAAGTTATAATTTAGTTTGGGTCCCAGTCCGCTTGTTTGTATGTGACGCCTTCTACAAATTTTTGAAAATCGGATATTGATACAACTTTATTTATCAAACGGGGGATGATAGAAATCGCTCACGAGTTATAGAATAAGATTCACATTTAATTTTAAGATAGTAAGTAAAGTAAGCAAAGTAAATACATTAGTAAATATAGCTTTTACAATTGCATTATTATAAATTACATTATAAAATAAATTTAAATATAAACATAATATAGATAACGACATAACAAATTCACAAAAGAAAAAAATACGATTGCTAAATAAACTAAGCTTGTGTTTAGCCGAACATATAATTTTAAAATTGGATAAAGTAGTTGAGATAAAATAAGCGCCATAAAACAGCAAACTTATCAGGTAAAATACAATATGATAAAGTATGGACTACATAGCATCTATTACACTGTTAAGTGTTGCTACTATCCATTTAGTGATTAGTTTTTTAAACAATTATAACAAATTTATTTTCTTAATTTCAGGTTTTAACGAATTATATAAGTTTATACCAACATACAAAGAACAATTTTGAGCAAGTATAGTATGAAGTTTACGAATAACAAATTTTCCCCTTTTCTTATATCTAGTACGATAGATATGATCTACATTAAAAACAATTTCTTTGTGTCTAAATATGTACAATAAAGAAATTTTATAAAACAACTGCTTGAGAGATAAGCGGCCAGTTTCAGAAAAGAGGAGCACCGAAGAGCATCTTCTATTTTTATTGAGCAGAATTTTTAATAAATATTTTTGAATGATCTTCACAGCATTTAGTTCTTCTTCATAAGCGCTCCCCCATGCAAGAAGACCGTAATTTAACTAAGAATTAATTAAGGAAAAATAAAGTATTTTCTTATTCCTGTTTGTAAAATATTTTTTAGAACATTAAATTTATAAATTAGCTCTCTAAGTTTCACTATTAAGTTATCAATTTGAATTTTCCATTTCATATTCATGTCAACAAGAATACCTAAATATCTCACACAATTCACTTTTTCAGTTACTTGGCAATCACATTTACTAGTCTTTTTTGTAAGACACTTCATACTATGTATACTTATAAGACTAATGTCGGGTTGACAACTTGGATGAAAAGTGTAACACAGAAATTTGGTTTATTAAAATTTCAAGATAGTAGATCTAAGTCCAATTTATTTTTGATAACAGACATATCATTTTCAATTTTTGCTCTCACCGCTTCCCATGAGTTTCAGCTGGCAATTAGAACAGTGTCATCTGCAAATGAAATTAGTTGACCAGAAACATCAGACCTAAGAATATCGTTCATATAAATCAGAAAAAAATAGGACCTAAAACAGTTCCCTGAGATGCACCACATTTCAGAAGCATCTACATTATTTAGTTTAACTCTTTGTATACGGTTTGATAAATTAGATTTTATTACATTCAGAATTTGCCCTCGAATAGCAATATTATCAAGTTTTGTTAATAGAAGTTTATGTGATACGGTATCAAAAGCCTTTATTAAATCCAAAAATTCTGAAATTATTTTTTGACTTTTATCCAATTCAGATGTAACTAAATTTTTGAATTTAAAAATTGCATTCTCCGTGCTCCTTCCTTCTCTAATACTAAACTGACTATCGTTGTACTTGCCACGAAAATTAGAAAATCAGAACTAGTACTATTTTTAAAAAGCAAAATAAATTTATCTAATTCAAAGACTGTAATTGGCTCTAGAAAGATTTACTTATTAATAACCAGGTTACTTCCATGTTGCAATAAACCTTCATGTGATATCTGTTCTTAGTAAAATAATTATTTAGAATATTAACTATTTGTATGGGATCGCGTACAGTATTACCATCACCATCATTTATACTACCAATACCTATTTTCTTATTTACACCCTTTCCAGTTATTTCATTAATAATGTTCCAAGTTTTTTTAGTGTCATGACTCGCGTCTGAAATTTAATTTGAATAATAACTGTTTTTTGCTTTCTTTATTAAATCATTTAACTGATTTCGGTATTGTCACTCATGGCTTTAGCTTCAGCATTTCAGCATTGGTTTGTTTAACTATACCAACTTACTGATTGTAATATTTTTTTATTGTAAGTATTTATTTGGAATCTATCATATTTTTTATACATATGACATTAAGCAACTCAGTTGTATGAGCTACATGGCATGAGAGCAGGTGACCTATGACATCTACTCGACAGCTTATTGAAAAGTGGATATGATTAGGACTATTTTTAATTTATTAAAAAAAAATCTATGTTGTAAGTCTAATGGCGTGTTTCTTTTGAGTCTGTACTGGTAATCACTGTTGTCTAATAGGTTTATGGCTAACGGGTTGGGATGCACATCTAATCGTTTCACATATTTGGCACTACACTTCACTAATTCTTCTTTAACTGAGAGTATATTGAGGTCGTCGCGAATATCCTTGTTTGTTACGAAATATGGAGCGTTGACTATGACTCGCAGAGCCTTGGAGTGAAATCTTTCAAGGATTTCTATGTTCGAAGTGGAGGCGGTTCCCCACAGCTGAATCCCGTAGGTCCAAATCGGTTTTAGGGCCATCTTGTAGGTTAGCAATTTGTTTAGCAGGGATAACTTTGATTTCCTTCTTATTAACCAACAGTATTCGCGAAGTTTAGCACCCAGTTGATAGCGCTTTTTTAGGATATGCGTGCGCCATGTGAAGCCTTTATCTAAATGCATACCTAGGTATTTGACATTGTCTTGCTGTGGTAGAGGTTGGCCCTTGATGTAAACTTGGGGGGAGAGTCCACAGCATTTTGTAAATCTGATGTGTACCGACTTGCTTTGATTGAGCTTTATACGCCATTTGTCTGTCCAACGCTGTATCTCATCTAGGTTTTCCTAAAGCAGGCGCGCAGCTTCAACTGAATCATATCCAGGCTTTTTATTTGGGTGTAGCTTTTTGTTTATGGTGGCTTTAACTTTCCTAGAAGTGAACGGCTTTATGGGTAGAGATAGCTGGAAGGGCGATTCGAGGAAGTTTTGAACTTTTTCATCTTCGGTTTCGGCATGCAGCGGTTGGAACACTGTTTCTAGGTATCTGGCAAAGGCTTCTGCTTTCTCTAGATCAGTTCCTGCCCAGGTACGGTCTTCTTTCCTGAGTGGTGGGATTGGTTTTCTTGGCCGATGTAGGTTTTTCGTAGCCTTCCACAGTGAATAGTCATTGTCTGGAGTTATGCTTAGGTTTTCGAGGTAGTTTTAAAATAATTCGTTTTTGAGCGAGTAAATTAGCCTTTTTAAGTTGCGGGTAGCTTGATTTAGTTGTAATTTGTCGGCTGGATATCTTGTTTGGAACCAAATTCTTCTTAAGCGTCTCTTTTCTGCCACTTTTTGTCTTACTAATATTGGACAATTTTTTTCCCTTTTCGGTTGTGAATTTTTTGGGGTTGATTCTAAGGCGGCCGTGTGGATGCACTTTGTGAGGGCTTCTACCGCATTTTCGATGTCCTCTGTAGTTTTAAGTTGAATTTTCAAATTTAGGTTATTATTTATGATGTGTCTGAAGAGATCCCAGTCTGGTTTTTTGTTGTAAAGCGATGAGCGTTTTTCCTTCTCGATGATTGTGGCGCTGACAGTGGCTGTTATTGGAGTGTGGTCTAATGTTAGATCTAAGCTAGGTTTAATATCGAGATAACCTCTTGGGATTTCTTTTGTTACAAAAAAGTCTAGAAGGTCAGGTGTCTTGTTTATATCGGTGGGCCAATATGTTGGTGTAAATGTTGAAAGAAAGTCCAGTTGTTGTTCCTGGATCACGTTTAGTAGTATTTTTCCTCTGCCAGGTGGTGAAAGTCGTGATCCCCACAGGACGTTTTTGGCGTTATTGTAATATACGTTTGAAGAACATCTAAAAAATGATTAATTTTAAGCAAGTCGTTTAATTTCTTAAATTCAATTATCTCATAACTAAGAGGAGGTTTATTGGATAAATGTTTATTTTGAGATATTTTGTTTTCTTCAAAATAACATGCAAATGGGATAACGATCAGTCGTATCTGATTTGAGAGTAATGGAAGTAGAATTAAAATCTTCATCAAAATCATTTTTAAGAAATATCTGATCTAAGCAAATGGCTGCTCTCTCACCTACACTACCAAACGAATTATTGTAAGCAATAAACCCAAGCCTAAGACAAAAATTTAAATAATCATGTTAATATTGATCTTTTGAATTTTCAGAAATATCAATATTAATATCTCCCACAATTAATTCAATTTTTTTGCGACAGAAATTTGGAAATAAACACTTATATAATATTTTCAGTATTTTTGTAGAGTAGGGTCTATAAAACGCATTTATTAATTTCTAACTCGGAATCATTTAATTGCACCACAAATCTTAATAATTCAGTTGTTACTATTTGCAGATTGTGATTTAAATATTCCTTAACATATATTATAGTCCCATCATTTCTGTTAATCTTAGACTCACTGTAATAAATTTTAAACCCTCGAATTTCAAACATATCTACATCAGTAACTTCCCAGGTTTCCGAGAGCACAATAAAATCAATACCAATTTCGATATTATTCAAAACGAATATAAATTCATCAACATTTTTATTAATGCTTCTTATATTAAAATGACCTATGCTAAGTTGTCCAGACTTACCACCTAGATAATTTTTTATTTCAATAGCATCATCAAGTTCCATAGATTTACAATTCCCATATTCCTGTAAAAAATCAAAGTTGCTCATAGCTCGTATAATTAACTATTAAAAATAAATTTAATCAAATCTAAACTAAACTGAAATAAATATGCAGCAAAAAGCTACGAAAAACTCGACAAACGTAAAAAAACTGACTGCTTGAGATAAGAAATACTTGTTTAAAACGTCACTGCTGGCAATAATTTTATTTATAATCTCTTCTAGTTGCCTCTCGCTCTTAACAACATACTTCTTTTCTCCTTCTCTAATATTAATCGCACCATCCATAGACCACACATTTTTGATACCATATTTTTCTTTAGCGCAGTTTACACGCGTTTTCGTTAGATCCTCAGAAATTCCGATGCCTGTATTTTTTAATTTCTTTTATTTGCCATTACTACTGCAGGATGTTTATAATTAGCAAATTTAATGAGTATTGCTCTCTTCTTTCCACCTGTTAAACGATCAATTCTGTGGCACCCGTCAATTGCAGTAGCATATAAATCGATTTCCATTTTGTTGGCTAATTGTAGTAAATTAAGGAAACAGTAGTAAATTAAAAGATATTCGTTCTCAACATAAAAATATGCAAACATAGTTCCATCTTTAATTATTCAAGTTGAACACCGTTGGGAAGTACCCTCGAAAAGTAACCATGAAATGTATTTTCTTCAATAAATTAATAAAAACTGTACTTGCCAATTAAGCTGTAGGGATTGTGAAATTTTTATACATCAATACTGTTGTTCATGCTTAGACCCATCAATTAAATGTAACATGTGCAAGCATATCCACCTACTTGCAAAGTTTAGAAAAAATAACAAGCCTCTAAATGAAGAACAATCACATATTGGTGAGTGTACAAAAAAATTTCAGTAAAATGATTTTACAAATATTTTTGTGTTTTTGAACATTAAAGGAATATTATAAAAAAAAAACAAGATTTATCTCACAGGTTACTTTCAAACAATAAAGAAATATAGAATCAATCAGTTTAGTTTGGTAACTCACTCTAAGAGTTTTTTTTTAATTAAAAACTTATTCTATAATTTTTATAATTTATTTAGTAAAGCACTTTAAAAAAATAATTATAATTAATAATTTTTATTTTATATTGTACGTCTTTTTTATGTTGTTTTATTTAACTTTTAAAGCAACATATAAGTAAAACACCAACAAAGTAGTCGTACAACTGGCGTTTTAAATTTTAGAATACGCGCTTGTGATTAGGGAAGGTTACGATCTCTGCCGACGGCAAGTTCGGGCGGTAGCTTTACAGACGTGCCAGCTGCATGCCCAGGCTGCGCAAGTCATGAAAGCTCCAATAAGAAGTAGGAACGGCTGGTGAACGAACTCGCTAGACGCTTGTTCTTCATTCTCTTCTTTTGTAATTCCGTACGCTAAGATGTTACTACGCCGAGTATACTGCTCAAGGGCATTATACTTTTCAGTTAATTCAGTGTCTTTTAAGTTGTATTACACATTTGCTTTTTACATGTTGCATTTGTTTAAGATACCATCAATTTTAGCTTCAACATCAGCTTCAGCTTTAGCAGCAACTATTTTCGATAATTTTAAAGCTATTGTATTAAGGAATTCATTGCCTCCAATCTGATTCTTTATTGCATCATTAGCGATAGAATTAATACCACCAATTTGATTTTATGTAAATACCGATGTAAAATTGAAGAACAATTTACCAGATTGTAATTATAATTATAAAGAATAAATAATATATGTTATAGTATAGCTAGCACTAAACACTTATAGATTGAACTATTTTCCCTGATCTTCAAAGCAAAATTTTACTCCAGAACGACGTTCACACACGTTTACACAGTACCGTAGCGCATCGTGATCTATGATTCAGCAATATTCAGTAGGTGAATTTGCCCTTCCCGTTTTGGTTTTCCTTAATCCCAAATATTTTTCCAGGAAATCAAAAATCAATTTTCTTTCTTTCTATTTAAGAGCTTTAATAAATTCATAGCTGATTGTGCTCTCAGCTATGATATCTATATGAGGTATACTAAAGGTCGGTATATATTCCATTGACTTTTAATAAAATACTTGTTACTTCAACAACATTAATTTATTTTTACCTTATATTTATTTCGACATGTTCGCATGCCATTATCAAAGGTTATACTAAAAATAGGCGAAACAGGTCGCTAGTACTTTCCCATGCTTTTTACGGGTTAAATATTTTCACGTCAAGAAGTGATTGAAATTTACGTCTAGGTATCTCTAGCCCAAACCGCCTGCTCCAGACCCAGGGCCTTTGTTACGTACGGCGCCGCGCGCTCGCGGACTACGCCAAGGCGCTAGATAGATAATGCGCTTACGACATCGGGTCGAAAATAGTTATAACAACTTTTTTAAGTTATCAAAAATATGCAAAAATATGTAATTTTATTGTCTGTGGCTTGATGTTCATGTTTTCACATAATTAAAAAACGTAAACGTGACATGCAGGTAACTACGTGTGGATTATAGAGTAGGCCAGGGCCCATCTAGAAATAGATTATACCACCCTGCTAGCAACTGAAAAATAAATAATTTTTCCCATAATTGATTAACAAAATAGAACTTATTATTTGCTGATTGCACACCCGCTACATTTTTGCACTTCTAAAACACAATAAACTATTGAAGAATTACTTGGTAATTAAACGAATATCTATCGGTGTGTAGCCAAAATACAGTACGTATGTTAGAACAAATCTTGAAGTGACCATCTAAATGGTCTCCAAATCTGGCAATTTAAGTACACTGCTACAACCATCGCTTATACAGCGTTATAAGAAAAATTCACAACAAAAGGGTGAATTTTTATTACGCCTGGTTTCAAAAGAACTTATTTACTTTCCTATACTTTCAATTAGGATCAAAGTAGTGATTTTACATTTTTCAATTGGAGGTTTTGTCAGAAATACATGGTTTGGGCCTCCAAGAACCCAAACCAATGTTTTTTCTTACACCTTCCATTTTCAAAATGACAGCCTCTACGAGGTTTTAAAATTTTGATTTTAACGCCTTATTATCCGAAAACGTGTTTGCAGATAGTCATAAAGCTTAGTTATTATAAAAGACCTACGGGAACACAACGTTACAATGTAAGAGAAATGTACAAATACAAATTGCGAAGCGAAAAATATCTGCAAATTTGCAAAAATTTGCAGATATTTTTTGCTAATGTTGCTTTAAAATTAACCACATAATTTTTTTAATTTAGTAGGTTGGTGTCTCACTCCACGAACTTCGTTGTGACACCTTCTCATGGGTGATAGTAGAATAAGATTTACAATTATATTTTAGTTGCAGCAATATTGGGGGCGGTTAATGTTCCCCCTCTCACCCAATTTTGCCTGATGAATCTGCTGTATCGTCGGTTATAAAATAATGTTTTCAGAAACAGCAGCGGTTAAGTCAATTACGAATTTAGCGCGGCACACGAAGTTGCGGGAGTAACTTGCATCAGTGGCCCACCCTCCCAAAAATTGTAGTTAGATGCCTGGAACGTGATTTAATTTATTTATTGCCTATAAGTGTTTAAGGTTTAGCATATAATATAAGCTAAAGGTATTAAAAAATATTGCGCAAAATTACGCATTAAAAAAATACATGCAAACATAGTTAGGTAAATTCACATAAAAAATTCTAATTTCAGTTTTACTCGATATGCCGAATAATAAAACAATGTTGTCGGTGTATGACATTATATTTTTTCAGGGTGATTTCTTTTCACGATAAGGAGGAAATGGTGCCTGACGTTTCAGCGAAACAAGTGAGAACAGCCAAGAGTGATTACCATTATCCTGAGGATAATCCGCGTTCTTGTAGTGTTTAATAGGACGCGTGTACAAAACAAGTGAACAAAACAACTGTTGTGCGAGGAACAGGTCCTTGTTTTATCAGGATAAGGACTGGTTGCGGTCCGCCGAATATAAACAGGCAATTGTCTGAAATGAAGCAATCAGTGGCTCAGTCGGCGATAAGAGCGCCGCGTAACGACCGCCATGGGAAACATTAACAGACTCCTCGTCAGATTACTTGCACATCTCGTGCTGGAAGTGTAAAAGAAATAAGGACACATGCCGCACTCATTCTTTTACTCTTCAATTTTCGGTTCGCACGCGTTTGTTATCTCATTCGCCGGATACTGGAAAGGTCAAAAAAACGTTCTAATGCAATAAAACATTTGAAATAATTGTATGCGATTTTCGAACAAACTGTAATATTTAAAGAAAACAGGTGTTGTAATCTGGTATAAAGTTATAAACATGTAATTAATATCGTAAAATACATTAATTATGAAAAAATAGATTTTTCGAAACGTATAATAAATTTTTAAAATGTTTAGACAATCAACTATGGATCGTTTTTATGTAGTTTCATCAAGAAACCAACCAAGCATGCAGTAAATTTCTCGCGTTTACACATTCTTTCAGGAAAAAATAAAACTAGCTGTCTGGGATCGAAAAATGTAGAAAAAATAGCATAACTAACTAAACAGCATTTTTCTTCAAAAAAAGAAAGTTTAAAAAACTAGACAATTTTGAACCAAAAGTTTGGTGGAATTGTTATGTTTCAGCACCTATTTTCTGTTAAAATTAAATTGGTTAGCTAATTATTATTGAATAATAAAGATATTAAAGCATAAAAAAAATCTTTTCAATTATTCCAGTAATGTAAAGTGTATATGGATCGGCCAAATCATATTAATTCGTTTACATACTAATTGCAGATTATAGTTTAATAGTGATGAATGTGTGAAATAATAACTGCGTTGTTAATAAAACCCCAGTAATTGTTTTACTAAAATTAACGCTTGCTCTGAGATGAATAAAATTCAGGTGCCTAACTGCAATCTGAAATTGCTTCTAAGCCGGAATATGAGTTCTTAACCTCAACGAACCATAAAGACATCAAACTTGTGTTGAGAACAACTTCGTATACATCCCTCTCCGACCCTCAAGCGCAGACTTTGATGGGGCCGTAATCGCAGATAATTGTGGAAGAGAATTAGCTCAACAACAATGTCAGCTTTTTATGTAGACAGCTCAGCTTGTAAAAACATCCCGGTCAGACCGGAAACTAACTTTGTTCATCCGGAGGCGACTTGTGATTTTATTCTCTTAGGGTTCCATTCTTATAATGCACTTCACATAAAAGAAAGCTCGCGTAATTTCGAAATAGCGACTTGAAATGGACGCAAACACGATTACGTGAGATCATTTTCTGCAGTTTGCTATATAGCTGACATGACAGTGTATTATATGGCAGTGGAGTTTTTTTATAGCGATTGAAAGACAACTGTTTTTGTACATCAAAAGTTTTGAGGTTTCTATTTTATTTTATGTTTGGGAGCTTTCTGGAAAAGCTTTAGTGGCCTTTTTGCAGGATATGACGACGAGTAAGTTATACCGAAGATGTTATGTTGGGATCCTTTATGTTTGTGAAGTGTTTTACTACTTTACTTTAATGAGTTTATTAGTGTTCGTTTATAAATGTTTCCTTGACATCAAAAACGTAATTGGTTTTTGTGAAACATTGGAACTTCTCGCAAAATTCTGCAATTACAAAGACGTAATTTAACAAGATTACAATTCTCTAAATAAACTGATCATCAAACATCACAAAACTACAAGTACAAACAGTTAACTATTCTCCGAGGTAAATCTTTAAGTGCAATGAATTTATTAGATATAGATTCATTAACAAGTAATTCTGCGTCTTTTTCTTTTTGCATTAAATTGGCTCAGAATGCAGAAAGAGCGACAGAAAGGTTTGACGCAAAATAATTAGCTAGAACAGAAAAATCGGTGATTACATTTGATCCGAGGTATCTACGGGCAAATTGGCAATCTTGTTAGAAGTTGTTAATTGCGAGGCTTAGAGCTATTCGTATGCACCACACCACTTCCGCTATAGCCCTGGATTAATAAACGGAAGCTTTGTTTCCAGAAATCGAGGCACACTTAAAGCAATACAAACTAATGTAAAATTGGGTTATACGAGAATCATATTCAAATAGCTTTGATTAAAATTTTTCAAATTCTCTTTATAAAATTAAAAACGGCATATATATTGTTGTGTAATGTGTCGAAAAGCCCGTAGATGAGTTCGACAAAAATGTATACGCTGCGGATCATTAGTTTGTTTATTTTTATTTTTATACTTAATAGATAAACCAACGTATAAATACTATTATGCCCAACTATTTATTTTTAACAATTAAAAAAAGATTAAATTTTATTATCATTATTGAGACTACTATTATAATTGTACAATTTATTAAAAAAAAAATCATTTTATTTCTCAGGGTTCTCATGTAACTTGAACAATATTGATTTACCTTGTCTGGTCTGTCTACACCTTCGTAGCTTTCCCCAAATATTTTTATACAACAGAATTTTCTGAAATACAAATCTTACATGGAAGCATAACATTGGACATAAATAAATAATTAGACAAAAATTTTTTTTATATTATTTATTAAAATGTTCTTAAAATTATATTACTTGGTTTTTCTTTAAATGATAAAATTTATTTAGTGCCGGCCCTGTTCTCAATGTTCTTTCTTTGCATGTTGACCCCGTACTTCAAAACAGGTGATCGTTGTGGTTGAGACGTTGTGCAATGCAATATTACTTGTTTTTGATGGTAAGTCTAGTTTATTTGCTTCCTAATTAATCACCTTCAATAATTTTATTTATAATTTCCAGCTTTACTTCGCTAAAGTCCATATTTAATGAGCATCTGTATATAAAATACTTAATTACTTTAACAACAGTTTTTCGAGGACAACTTTAATTATTTAAACGAAGACAACTTTAATTATTTTATCGATGACAACTTTTTATTCTTTTTTTTGAAGAATTTAGGATTTATAAAGTGACACCAACTTTAGAACTTCCCACCAAGATGCTTGGAGCGTTCGTTTTTTTGGTAAGCTTAAATATTTCACTTTTGAATAATCTTGTTTAGGAACTAATATTTATCTCAACAATACCTAATCAGACCTAATATTCTAAAAGAAGTTAAAGTCTGGCCAAAACGAAAAATTTGTCCGATATTAGGTCTGGTTATTTATTTATGGAGTAAATTGCTTCTTATGATTTAAATTGATTTTTTAAAACTGCAAACAATTGTTTTATTGGCTTTTCATGGCACACTTTATAGTTATTAGTGGGTTTTTAAACACTAACTTCTTTTTTTTTATTTTATAAATTTTAAAAATTGGAATCACCTTCTGAAATATAGTAATAGCATTTCAGAGGGTCTTAAACAATATTATGCAATCAGCTTCTTAATAAAAAAATCCTTAATATAATTTTCGCCAAAGAGGCTGATCCTTTACATCTTGTAACATTTAGTATTCTCCTAAGATACAATTTTTTATCCGCCATGGTACAAAAACCCCTTGTTTCAATCGGGCTACAAATAAAATTTTTATGGGAGTTTCCATGCAAAGTAAGACACACTATATATGTGCCTACAGCACTAGACATCATTCAAAGGTACTGAAATCAAGGTGCTGCATCAACTCACGCTCATGCAGCAGGTAGAAATACAACAAGCGTGCTGAAGTGAAAGATAGATAAGCCGTGCATTGACACTCATTTTAGCAATATAATCCTGCATGTACATAAAGTTTGTAGATAGACTTTACTGTAGGTATAGCACAACTCCACAAACATTATTGAAACTGACTGACAAGATGCGTTTGAGTCCGCAATTAGAACATGATTTTGGTTTGCTGCGAGAACGCTTTTTTATACGATAGCACAAACATTATGGTAAGTACGAAGACAAAACCACATGCAATGGCAGTTTTGTATGGGTTAATTCGTATGTTTAGATAGCCGCTGTATTGTTTTAAAAACAACGGTGCCCGTCCTGGAGGAGAATATCTTAACTATTGTTACCCCACATTTTTTTATAAAAACATTGTTCTACTGTGTTTCTTCTTCTTTTTCTTTCCTTGGCGCTACTGGTTTTGTAGTTTTCAAGCTTGCTGTACGTTAGCTTTCCATTGCTTTCTTTGCTGTGCTTTTATTCGACATCTCTTTAAGAGTAGCCGTCTGTGGTCATCTTCTACGTCATTCAACCACCTCTTTTTTGGTCTGCTTCTTCTCCTTGTCGCTTCTGGTTTAATATCCAGTGTGGTCTACGGTATCCATTCACAATGTGTACGCGTTACGTGTCTGAGTCATCTAAATCGTTACGCTTCAATTAAAGCTATCGAATCCGGCTCTTAGTATATGTTTCTAATTTCCTGGTTTGTTTTTATGCGCCAATCTTCTCTTTCTTTTATTGGACCGAAGATTTTTATTCTTTGTTCTTCGCCTTCTGTCATTACCCTTGTATCGCTAGCGTATGTTACGGTTGGCTTAATTAACGAATCGATTCGCTGCCTCAAAGCTACAGTTATTTATTTTTAAGTAACAATTTAGATGTCTCTCATCTTGCCTTTTCATTGCCATATATTTAGTTTTTGTCTCGTTTTACTTTGCTTCTGTTTCTGTTTAAGCATCGCCACCAAAGCTTTTTTCCGTTCTCTCCATTATAACTGTATCATCAGCAAATGGTAACATTGACAAGATCTGTTGTATATTGCGGCGCAATAGTTGGCGAGTAGTTGGAGCATTTGGATGCTACACGGAAGGTCTCTAGTTTAAATCCGAGAGTATATACCTGGCAGGCGGCCTACCTAGTCGCTTACCAAATAGGAATCAAACCTCTTGAGGGCTGAGGAAAGTAAGGCAGCCGTTCAAACGGGGTGCTTACCACACCATCTCGTAGTTAATAAAGAATGCAAGACGGCTGGGTCTCGGAAGCGATGATTGGTGGTCTTGACCCACCGCATTGCAGGCCATATTCCTCAAAGGAGTGTAGTGCGAACGAAAGATTATACATGGATAATTAAAATACAACAATTAATAAATCACAAAGTAATTTGGTAATTCGCGTAAACAAAACCCACGTTCTCTATACGCGGTTTGCGGGGTTTGGTGAAAGATTGAGTTTATGGACTGCTGTACTCTGGTAAGAGTTGTGGCTGCTGCGAGTTTCGGAGAAAGAGTCAGGTTATTAATTTCGCAGCTCTGAAAGGAACTGGGTGCAACACGAGTCAGTCCGTGTAAGACCTTTTGAGCGATCCACCAACACTCACACAAGGCTGTGAGAGTTTAGTTTTAGAGTGCTCGATAAAAAGGATGAAAAAGCTAAAGAAAAGTAAACATAATTTTACGATAATTAATTATTGAGTAATGATGTTTTCAAGATAACAAAAACATTCATCTTTTAAAATTTTTAATTTTTACGAAAATGTAAAAATTAACGAAGAAATTGGTTCAAAGGTGTTAAACGTTTCTATATATTCTGCAGATTATATGTAATTGTTTTTAGAAATTTTAAACAACATTTAGATATTTTTACCTAATTATTTATTAACAGGTGCGCAGAAGTCGATCCTGTAGCCATGGCAAACGGAGTGTTCCGAAAGCACTTTTGATAAATTTCTACAGTCCAAACTGTTGAATTTAGAAATATACTAATTACGTATGATCGGAAACTTTTCTCTCTACAAAAAGAGGTACAACATAATGTTGCAATATCTATTTTAATTTTTGATAGGCAGATGAGCCACAATTTAAAGTCCTTTTTTATTGATAATAATAATCTATAAAATTTCTTTGTCATAGTTTTAGCACAAATGTTGTTTGTATAGTATAGAAACTGAGAATCACTTTAAATTTATTGTTTACTCTTAACTTTATTTCTGTTTTAAGCATTGCAGCCGTCATACACTGGACTACATTATAAATTCAGGGCTAGTTGATCGTCTTATTTACTACTAGCGGTAGAAAGAAATGTATGTATGTAAGTACACGTTATGTGACATACAAAACAAAATGGCTGACTTCCGGTTTAAGCGAAAGCAACTATGCCTTTATTTTTTTTAATGAAACACTGCATTTTTAGAATAATTCGATTGTTATGAATTCTATATATGAAACTGTAATACAACTGTAGGCCTAAAGTTAATAACAAGTGGGGTATTTTAATTTTAAGCAACGTATGTATTTTGTTCTGTATGGTCAAAATAACCGTCACTAACTTTGACTGGTACATTGTTTTTTCTATCGCCAATAATAAATAAGCAAATCAACTGGCCCTGAACTTATAATCAACCTGTATATGGGGCAGATTAGCAATGTGGTCCATTTTACAGGGCATGACTATTTATTTTCTAATTCTTTTAGTCAAATCTTGGATACTTTTATGTAATTCAGTTTCTCCGTTCTTTAAATGTTCAGTTTCTAGTCCTGTTTCCGCATGGAACTTGTTACCCTTCAAAGCGTCTATTTTTATTAGATTTCTTTAAATCTAGGAGCTTCTTTCATTGTAGTGCGTTTTTCTGTCTGTCTGATTTAATTTTTATTCTTCTCTTTCAGTTTCATCTTGTGGCACATCGAATTCTCTTAGCAGCTGATTCGCTTGCCTATAGTATAATTTAGGCGGGTTAACATGTTTTTTACGACATTTACCTCTAAAACTAGAAACATGGAAAATTTCACGATTTAATCACACTTTGTTTTTTTTTTATAGATATCACGTCTTAAACACACTCCTCATTTCTAAAATTACTAGAATTATCTAAACCACTTTGTTCAAGTAATAAACAAAATGTGGACGCGTTTAAAAGTAAGTCGTTTGGCATCGACGTTTCTGTCGATTCTTGTATTAACCCGCAGTTACAATAAAGGTCAAAATTAGATTAACTAGCCATTGCATAATGTGACGTATAGTTGGAGAACAAATAGCGCCAGCATCAGAAAATAGATTAGGTAAATTGTATGACATAAAATGTAAATAAACAGTCCTAAATCAAGCGTGATATTGTTGGATAGCGGTTCCGGAGGTAACAAGATAATGTGTGCGGGTGGAACTAATGACCGGCGAGTCCGGTGATTTATCCTTGGTCCGCCAAGTTCCGGTATCTGTGTTTATACTAACACGACATTTTGATATACACCTAGCCCTTATTAGCCTTAATCCCACGTTAACTCAATTAGAAATGTTTGAAACAAGCACCTTTGTTAGATTTACACAGCTACACGCTCTCTCTGTAGGGAATCGGCCCAAACCAACTTTAAAGACATGGTCGGCCTGTTGCGGCCCGGAGCGAATCGAAAATTTGAAGCCTCGAAACTTAGTGGTGCATGCGAAAGGCATAACACGCAACCCATACAAAATTATTTTTTGTTCCTCCAGTAAATATAAATTTAATTGGAAACGGATATTTAATAAAATTGAATAGTTATTCTATTACATTGAAATAGAAAAATTTTAAAATTATAATTCAATTCAATATATTAAAATTAGACAAAGTTTTCTACACGAAATTATTTTTCTTTTATTGCCATGCTCTATTCACGGCGTTAGCGACCTCTCTCCCATGTCTGTGTTTGGTGCGCAGCGATAAATAATTTGCACAGACCTACAGTTCAACGTGGGCTCCGAACCACAGGAAGTGCATGCACTTTCCACTTCAGAAAGGTTTTCCTGGGAAAAAATCTACTTCGCTGGTTTCCCGTTGCCTTGCGAGGGAGAACGACCAGGGCGGGAGTCGAACCCGAATCCGCTGCATTGGTGGCCCGCGCGCTTACCACTGAGCTACGACCGCTCTCTATACACGAACTAAAATATGTTAAATTAAGAATATTTTTATTACAATAAGTTTGCTGTTTGTGTAGAATTGGTTTATGAAAATTTTTGTATGCGAGAGTTTGACAAAAATGCATGTTTTGGACCTCCAGGAACATAAAAAAATGTTTTTTTATAAACTGTCTGTCTGTCTGTGGGTATGTGGGTCTAATATTGATTAGCTTCGGTAAAATAACATTTTAAAAAGCTCGAAACCTAAAGTGGTAACTTTTCTTAAGAAACATATGTTTGAAAGTTTGAAAAAGAAATTTGATAGAACACTTTATCGTAAATTTAACGCTGTTTTTAAGAACTCTTTAACTTCAAAATGGCGACCCATACAACGTTTCGAATTATACTTACGTTTTGTTACTCAAAAATAAGTTGCTCCAACATCATAAACTTTGGTTAGTGCAGTAGTTTTAGGGGGACACAATGTTACTATGTACGAGAAATTTTGTAACCTTGGAAACTGCGAAATGAAAAATATTTCAAAGTTTTGTAAATGTTCTAAAAAGTATACTTTATAACTCAAAAACAACCTGCATAATGTTTTCAAACTGTGTACGTTCAACTGCCTTTTTATTTAATAAACGAGAAATGATTGAAAAATTGAAAACAAGTCTAATTTTAACTTTTAGTTAATTTGATGTTTAGGTATGGGAGCTTTCCCTTCTTCCAATTTTTTGATGGAAAATGTAGTTTTTGATCTCTGGTGTCCTTTACTACCAAATACAGCAGTTTTCAACGTACTGTTTTGGTTCTCGTGGCCTTTTCAGGGGCGGGGTTGTATTTGATAATTTTAATATTTAATATATTAAAAGTATAAATAATAAATAATATATAAACATAAAAAGAATGCATTTATATTTAAAATAATTTTGTATTACTGTTGATGAAAACAAGTGGTACGTTTTAAAAAAAATCGATTGTATCCAAGTGTCACAAGAACGATATTTTCTCGAGTTTTTGAGATATGGCAACTAAACTTGGCATAGGTAATATGTATCCAAAAAAGCACATTGAACACGTTTGACACATTTTTTTGAGGTTTGGAATTTCAAATGGGACATCCTACATATTTTGACATTTCTAAAGTTTTTAAGACAATTCTGATTACACTAGCAGTATTTTTGCAAAATTTAAACCTACGTAATTTTTTTAAGTCAATTTTTATTTTAATACTAAAGTGCTATAACCATTTCAAGTAGACGAAGATAATAACAAAAACATACCAACATGATTTTTACAAGTATTCTGGTAGGTACATGCATTTATATTTGAAAAAATAATTTTTTTGTAAATTAGTCATTTTATTTCAATCGGCACTATTCTTTAGACACTAGGTATGATGCAGATCTTAGCTACAAATCCTTTTTTTAACCCAAAATCGGTTAGATATTAATCTAAACCCGCCAGTTTCTTTGTGTATAAAGTTTACAAATCGAGTTTGTCATGAAAAAAAACGTTTACAAAAAAGTGATTTATTCAAATACCTGTACCTTCCAGAATACTCGTAATAATCATGTTTGTATTTTTTTGTTATTGTCTTCGTCTTTTAGAATGATTTGAGCCCGGTCATAGCACTTTAGACTTAAATAAATATTGACTAAAAAAACGAGGACTTAAAAATTTAGTGCAAGTGTACTCAGAATTGCCTCAAGATTCCAAAAATGTCAAAGTATGCAAGGTGTCTCATTTGAAATTCAAAATTTGGAGTGATTTCCTGTAAAACCGGAAGTCAAAAAATGTATCATATATAGTAAAATGTGCTTTTTGGGTGCATTGTACCTATGATAAGTCTCTTTGCCACATCTCAAAACCTCTAAAAATACGGGCCGTTTAATGATTTCGTTGATACCGGTATATCATAATTACCTAGTAGATCCCGTGGGCTACGATCTACGGTTTTCGGTAACGAGTTGCACGAGCTGTACCGAAGGCATTTCGCAGTATTGTATATTCTCAAATGTCGACCACTGACCTGAACATACGTAACTACTAAGTGATTGTCATCATGTGTATTTCTTGAGAAGTTTGAAGTGAGATTGCCAGCTATCGAAAGATTATGTCACACAAACCATACACATTGAAAACTCTAACCCCACCGTACCAAAAAAATATGCGCTTTATATAATGGACGCGTAAATGTAGGACTTATAGTAGCAGGGGCCCCCGCCACTAAAAGTTGAGTCAGATGGATGAAACTCTGATTAATATAAACACCCATGGACTATGCTTTCCATACTTTTTGGTATCAATAAATAAGCGAATAAAGTAGGCATCTTTATCGTAAATTGTAGCGGTCCGCTGTACCAACGAATATACGCTTTATATATTGGACACGTAAATATGTGGCTTCTAGTAGTGGGAGCTTTTCGCTACTAAAAATTATGTAAAATAGAAAAAATGCCGATTAACATAAAAACCCTTCTTATATGCTATGCTATTGTTAACAATAAATAAGCAAATAAGTAGATAGCGGGTAACGGGATTATAGTAAATTTGAATCCCCTCCCTCTGTTTCAATATTTAGTGACGACGTATTAAATAACATTCTCGAGGCACTTTACCTTATTATGTTTACTGGTTTCAATGTTTATGTAGCAGTTACACAGTGTAATCGGTACCATGAAGCTGCGGTAGCGGCGGAATGTATGAATTACATTACCATATCTCTTCTAATAAATTTGCTAGCAATTCTTTGCATAAAAAAGCATGTGGCGTAGCCTACGGGTTCTGCTATTTTTGATGTAAAGTTTAAGACGCGCTTAACAAAGAAATGTCATATGACCAACAAAATCAGCTGCAGGTAACAAATGTTTTTAAAAATGAAAATGAGCTGTGGAATGTAGGAGTATATCAAAAATTAGTGACGAAATACGCTTTAAAGAAGTTGTTGCAAAAATTAAATTTTTAAATCTATAAACCGAATCTGGTAGAAGATGAATAGGGATAGAAAATAGAATGTTTTTTTTTTAATTTCTAGCTTCAAAATGATGGTTTGGAATTTATCATCATAACATGATGACCGACGCCCTTACATCTCCACTCAATTTATTAATTATTTTAGCGAATGTCTATGTTACAGTCGCTACGGTTTTAAAACGATTATTCATTTATATTTAAGAAGAGACAGTGTTAAGCTGCAGATTGTTAACTCAGCAATTTAGCGTGACTCGGAAACCTTTTTCTTTAGTGTAACATACTCAGCACTAATTCATTCCTAACATATATCCGGAAATGAATGCAATTCAAAACAGAAATTGGACAAACAGATAACGAACAATTACATTACAAGTAAACTGTGTTAATAAATTTCTAAAACAAAAAAAAATTGCCGAGTAACCAGGCGTTTCCTGGTTAAAAATTTTTCAGGAAATTATACATATTTACATGTGGTAATAATATGTTTTCAATTTTAATCCATAACCAGCAAAACTGATTCAGAATCTGAATGGCATACAAAAACCAAAAAACATTTTGGGGGACAAATAATTATATTTGAAAACGACATCTATTCCCGCCTGTTATTAAACTGGAATATTTTGAGTAATCAGTGACGTGCCGCTGTATAAAAGGTAGTTGGCCTGTAACTGTAGATAAAGAATGTTTTCATCTGTGATTTACGTGCCAGGGAAACAATTTAATTTATAAATTAAAACGCATTTTACAGAATTAATATCATACCGAAACAAAGCGGAAAACACAAATTACTTACAAACAACAATGATTAAATTATTAATTAAATTCTTCAAGTTTGTATAAATTTTTAATTTACGGCACCACGCGGTGCAGTTGAGCTTTCTTCGCGATTCTTGCTAACTAATAATCACCGCAAAACGAAGCACAAAAGTACTATAAAACGTGAATTCATGATTGTGTATTTTACAATTGGGGGTTGGTATGCCTGGAATTACTCCTGGAATTGGCTTTTCTAATTTAACCCATCCAATAAAGGGTTGCGATATTGTCCCCGCACCCTCGCAACTGCTTATATTGCTTGTTTTACGATATTTAATCTTGGTTTACACGAAACAAACTCATTGGAACGCTTTAATTAAGTATTACGCTGCAAAATGTTTTCAATACGAACGCAAAAATATTTTTCTTTTTTACCCGATGTACAACACGCGAAATATGCGTTTAATCGTTTTTACAAAACTGTAATATAAAGAAAAATGCTGTATAGGTGTAGAAGCTTTTACGGTTATAACATTATGAGATTAATTGATTTTCACAGTGTAAATAGGGCCAAACGGGCTTGATTTTAATATTAAACCTTTCTCTCAATACGCTTTACAGGTATTTACGTGGAATTCTTATAATTAACAAATTTTGAATTTGAAATTTCAATTCGTAGGCCTGGAATTTAGGAAAGCAATTAAAATTTTTAAGTAATTAAGCAAATATTAGTATTTGGAAACAAATTATAGTAATGTAAACGCTGAAGTAATAGATGTAGGTGTATTTGACCATGCAGCACACATTTCGACCTTATTTGTAGATTCTGAGTGCAACATGAAATCATATTTGATTAATCTTCCATGCAGAACTTTCAGCATGCAAAGCAGGTCACATTCTTTGTATTTACTCGTTCTTGTAATTGGCAAGACATTCCCAGTATTAGTGATACTATTTTCGCATATTTTCTTGAAGCTCAAAATGTTGTTAACTGTCCGGTTTTATACAAAAAATCAACTTTATACAAGTATTACAATAAATCAAAGCAGATCACAATTGACATTGACGAGAGCTATTGCTTGAAACATTTATTTGCAATTGGCAGTGAGTTGCGATCTGCTGAATTTAACGTGCATTACAAAAAGTTGAAAATGCTTACAAGAAAACATTTGCAAGAGCGAAGAAAGCACGGATCTACCAAACGTGCCGGGTTCGATTCCCTGCAAAAGCGACTTTGGATGTGCGTGCATGTTATATGGGGGAAAGGGGGGCATATATTACAACTCAGTTACACAACCATCTGATAATAAAATTTAAAAACTTGGGAAAATTATACTTGGCAAATTAGGACGACCGAACTCTATGACGCAAAAATTGTATTAAGGAATAAAGTTAGTGAGATAATTATAATAATAATAATACTAAGCTTTATGGAATGTTACCATTACATGACAAATACACATTTTATTTTTAAACATCACAAGTTTTATCTCTGCAAGATTTATTTGCTACAAGAACTCAATGAAGATAACTTTGACCGCCTTTTGCAATTTTATGAGACTATGACTATAACTGAACGGGCGATGAACAATCCAAAATTTTCTTTTAAACGTCTGTATTACTGACGAAAGCAGTTTGCAAATGGTACAGTCAATCGCGATAATTGTCGCTATTGGTCAGATTCTAATCCGAGGATATTTCACGAAATACATACTCAATACGCCCAAAAATTAAATGTTTGGCTTGGCATTTTTGGTGATCGTCTCGTTAGTTCTTTTTTTCTCACCTGGTGATTTGACTAGAGAAATGTACTTGAAATTATTACAAAACAACATTGATCCAATGTTAACTGATATTATAAAGAAGGATGAGCAGTACCTCGAAGATCATTTGGTATTCCAACAAGACGGTGCTCCTCCGCATTATGCACTGCGTTTTCGACAGTATTTGAATTGAAGGTTTTCGGGTCAATAGATGGAAGAAGAGGCGCTATTGAATGGCCCCCAAGATCGCCAGATTTATCTCCGCTTGATTGCTTTTTGCGGGGTCATTTAAAGAGTAAAATTAACGCAACACAATCTGAACAGGTTTTCAATTATGAAAATTGTGTTTACAACCCAACTGATAGCTGCATATATCTGGGTATTTTTGTAGACCAAAATATGAATTAATTGAGAATGCAATGTCTTGCAAAACATTAGTTTGTATGGGTTCACAAACAGCTAACAGGCATAAGCCGATTAAGTATTATTGTCGTGGCAAACAAGATGCATTAAGATCAAATCCTTGTCCGCTTTATGGTTCAAATAATTTAAACACACGGCCCTGTTAGGCAAGCAGGGCCAACAAACAACTATAGCTCAAACTTGTAGAGCAAATGCTTGCAAAGACAGACAAGCTGCAGGTCGGTTCTTACCTGATTTGGGCTGCTTACTAACAGAGAGTATAGAACAATTCAAAACAGAGGAAACGAAAAGCAGAACATGAAATGGAGACATAACTATAGAAGGAATAAGGTTTGACACAGGTATGATCTATAGCTACAAAAGTGTTTAAAATTATCCTTACCAAAGCACTAGCACTAGCACTAGAAGAGAAAGTGCCAATATAAAAACCGATAAAAAAGACTTTAATTATGTTAAAAAAATTACATACAGAACACGAAAAATGGATCCAAAATTGAAAATTTTGGGAGTCACTATATCAGAGGAGGCAACTAGTACAGGTGGTAATAATATACATTATATATTACAGCAGGCTGTTTACAGCTACATCGGCCGTCTTCCTGATTCTAGACGCCATTCGTCCTTACTTCAGTATTCATCTTATTTAAGGTTTCTTCTTTCCATGGCAAACCATCATTCAATCTTTCCATCTTTTTCTCGGACATCGTTTCCTTCGCCTTCTTGCCGGTATCTAGTTAGTTTCATATTTTGTAGGCAGTGTTTGTTCTGGATTTCTCATTATATGTCCGTACTACGATAGTTGTTTTATTTCTATAATGTCTAATATAGTATATTACATAACGAGCATGGGAAGTTATACTTAACACACGAGTGGGAATGTTGACGCACGAGGCCGTAGGCAGAATGCAGAAACCACACAAGTGTGTTTGTCACTTTCCAGCGAGTTATGTACAAAATTTTTCTCACGACCTAAAAAAACAATTTTGTATCTTTGTTGCGACTTTTTGTGTAATGGATCTAACGAATTGCTTTTTTTATGCTTCCACGACACTCGCTGGGATAGATTCCATAAAAAGATCGCTGCTTGAATTAATATCCATATTTTTAAATTGAAATAGCTCAAACTATGATAATAAATACTTCTAATTAATGTGTAATGTGTTGGGTAACTGTTGTCAATAAAATATATATTTGACATTTAAATTTTCGCGACAGACGCCTAGCTCGGTCAATCGCGAGCAACTTCCCAGATACCTCTACAGCACTCCGATCAATTGAGATGCTTATAGTGCGTTGTCTTTTATTTTCCTACACACTTGTAACACGTATGAAATAGTTAATTTTCCTACCTACTACATTAAATCAATATGGACGCTCTCTTGGGGGGTCGTGGGAAAATGATGTTTCAGTGCTCATCATGTCTTGAATATCTTTGTTTCTTACGTTATAAAACAGTGCGACATCTCTTTTACAAGAGAATGAATTTCAAAAGCTTTTGAAATTCACAAACATTTAAAAACTGTACCGTTACTGAATGAGCAAATTGATCTCTTAAATTCTCCTCTACTCTACGTTTTGGAATGAGAAATCAAGTCATTTGCAGACGATTACCAAGATAAGTCACAAAGTTCTATTGCTATAACAACACTAACTGTTTACTTTTTCATATAACCTTTGACAATGGCATGTAAACATGCCGAAATACGTATAAGGTTAAAATAAATAGATACTGTTAAAGTAATTTATACAGATACTCATTAGATGTACAAGGTGTCCAGAAAGTCTTTCAGTCCTGGGCGGCTTTGGATTGTATAACGTATGTCTTTGGATATCTTTGTCGAAATTCTTGTTTACACGCATTGATGGAATAATTCCAATTTCCGTTTTCTAATTGTTGACCATTGCGAAAATAAGATTTCACAATAAAGGTTTTTTGTTCTTGCGTAAATCTTTTATAATAAGAAATATGCAGAAAGTAAATAATTCAAAATAAAAACCTTTTAATTTAAATTGACTTTGACTTATGTCAAATAAATTACTTAGATATGACTGAATAAAAGACATGCGTTATACAATAAATAGCCGCCCTGACTGAAAGACTTTCTGGACACCCGTTATTTTACAAATACATAAGAGGCACCACTTGTAAGACATATACGGGAAATATACGTAGCTAACATGTAGAGAATAATAGCTGCAGATATATTATTGATAGGGGAGGCCGGCTCACTGTGGCCATACGGACACAGTGGTCACTGGCTTATATTTTCTTTTGTTGTAGTAGGTACGGTATAGCCACCTAGTTTCAGAGATGTAAACTGGCATCCGTTTTGTAGTTCAGAAAATTTAAGCGCCAATTTCCAGTCAGTCGTGGTTTGACATTGTTGTGCACATGTGGTGAGTGAAACCTGCAATTTTTGGTAAGATTATAAATTGTGAAATAGCTACTTAGAATTAATAATTATAAAATATTGTTGCTGTGGTGGTTTATATACAATATGTTGTATCTGCTTTGAGGAAAGTTTAAGTTCTTGTGAAAAAAATTGTGGTATATCTTCAAATTATTGTGAGGTTAGTTTTGGGACACGGTGGCCACCTTAGGTTAGGTGCACAGTGGCCACTGCTTATTTGAATATTCAGACTGTGGGTACAGTGGCCACCAGTTTTAAAATTTTAACTAGTGTTACCCCGTCGAAATACGACGGCAGGCATATTTGAAAATGTAAGTAAGGTTTCATATGTTACAGCACCTCCTTAAATACTACATTGAGAGTGCTATTTCCTTTTGGAATTACTTGTACTTTCAAATTGTCGAACGATCGCACTCGAGACACTGCTACGTACGCCATGGCTAAATACAGGCTGGGGTAAATAAATACCAACGCGATCAAGAGTTTGCCCTTGCGCTTTGTTTATAGTCATACAAAACGCAAGACGAATAGGAAATTGGCGTCTTTTGAAAGAAAAAGGAAGCGTTGTATCTGATGGCGTTAAGTCGATTCTAGGAATCAAAACTCTTTGCCCCAATCTTTCTCCAGTGATAATTTCCAAATCCAAACAATTGTCGTACATATTTCTCGAACAATTAATCTGGTACCATTTAAGAGCCCCTGGGAGGCATTTAGGTTTCTTAACAGCATGACAATAGCTCCAGTTTTCAATTTGAGGATATGTGGAGGCAAACCACTTAACTCTAAACTATTTAGAAATTCAATAGGAAACTGAAGAATTTCATTCTCCTCCTCCGTTATCAAATTATTTACACTGATGTATGTTCTACACGTTCCGGGTATAAGGTCTATAACTTTAGAATTTATCTCATCGCAGTGTTCATTTTTGGGGGCTAAAATAGCATATTTTGAAAAATTAATAACGGCATTTGGTGACACAAATTCTTTCCCAAAAATTTCAGAAACAATGTCTTCTTTCGCAATTATACTGGACGGCAAATCAATAATAGCTGATAATGGTGATGATTCGTCATTTACGGAAGGATAATTTCAATTGCCAATTTTAAGCAGAAAATTATCAAATTCCAATTCCTCTGGTCTTGCTCGCATGTTTCTAAACAACTTAAATACCCTAAATTCTGACCATAGGGGAGAAAACTTTATGCAGTTTTGGATTATTGTTTCTCTTGAAGCATGTGGAACTACTGGTAAGACCTGCCTGAAATCTCCCCCAAGTACAATAATATTTCCTCCATCTGTGGATAAAGACCTTTCATTTAAAAAAAAAATGGTCCGAATTGGTGAAGCGGTAGCCGCTGGAGGAAGGGGAGAAAAAAACCCTTTGTGCTTTTATATATATATGGATTAGCTAATTTTAAAATGTAAATACAGGAGGTTAATCATTTAGACTTTATAGTGCTCTAGTCAGATTTTACTAAAATACAATTTTAATGTCATTTTAGAACAAGATGCCACGTAATAGAGTCAGAAAAAGCAATATTGGCCTTACAAGTGCCCAAACTATGCAGGATGCGGTAAAATGCGTTTTCACACAAGGGTACTCCGTTAAAAGTGCTGCTAAGCGTTTCAATATAGCAAGAACTACTTTTCGTAGATATGTTACAAAATTGCGAGATAAGAACATAAACTGGGATGAACCGGTAGACCCACGTTTATTGACTCCAAATTACTGCTGCCGACAAATATATACTTATGACGAAGAGACTGAAATATCTGACTACTGTAAAACAATGGCAAATCTTCACCATGGTTTACCTCCTCAAGCTTTAAAAAAAGTAGCGTACGACGTAGCTATAGCAAATAACAAAATTGTACCCAGGTCTTGGTAGAAAAACGCTCTGCAGGTGCTGAATGGTTTACAAGCTTTTTGAAACGTCACCCAGAAATTTCTCTCCGTACACCGGAAGCTACTGCTCTGGCTCGTGCTATGGCGTTCAACAAACCTGTAGTGGATAAATTTTTTAAAGAAGCAAATTTACTTAAAGTATCCTGGTCTTGGCCCACACAGAATTTACAACACTGATGAAACGGCCCTTAAAACCGTGCAGGGTTCATTAAGAGTGCTTGCAAAAAAAGGACAAAAGCAGGTGGGCCAGGTTACTTCAGCGGAAAGAGGAGTCTTAGTGACCATGTGTGGCACAATAAATGCTCTTGGGAACACCATACCACCTCTTCTAATATTTCCAAGAGTCAGATATAATACACGTATGGTAAAAAATGGACCAACAGGAGTTATTGGAGAAGCTTCGTCATCTGGCTGGATTACAACAGATATATTTCTGAAATGGATGGAACATTTTATTGCTTATTCCAAACCATCAGTAAATGATCCTGCATTATTGATTATGGACAATCATGAAACACACTTGTGATATGCTGCTATACAGTTGGCTAAGAACAATGGAATTATTTTGTTAACCATTCCGCCCCACACTAGCCACAAACTTCAGCCGTTAGACAAGTGTGTTTATGGTCCTCTTAAACGTTTCTACAACGACGCTTGTCGAGCATGGCTATTAAACAATCCCGGACAACGAATTGATATTTATGATATCGCAGAAATTTTAAATGAAGCATATTCAAAAGCATTTTGTGCAAAGAACTGTTCAGCTGGCTTTCGATCTACAGGGATTTACCCATTCAACAGAAACATTTATGGTGAAGACGATTTTGCAGCTTCTAATGTAACGGACCTTCCCGTTGTAGCTTCTAATGTAACGGACCTTCCCGAAACGCAAACATCTGCAATGACAGAAGACATCGTCACCAGTAATTCCAATACCAGGCCTGCTACACCTACCAACCAAACTAATGAACAGCCTAGCACATCTTATAAAAGATCTCTGACACCTGCAGATGATACTACAGAAATATACTACAACGCACCAGATCCAAAAAAATTTGTAACACCAGAGACTTTGTACCCATATCCGAATGTTCAGCATGCCGCTGGTAAAAATCCAAGAGGTAGAAAGAAGAAAATTTCTGAAGTGTTAACAGATACACCAGTAATGAACAGAATTGATGCCGAAAACAAAGAGAGAGAAAGGAAAAAATGTTTAGAAAAGAAGAAAAAAGAGGAAGCACAACTTAAGAAAAAAAACAAGATTGTTAAAAAACCCATTGCTGAACTGTACGAAACAAGTAGTGACAGTGATAATGTAACGATGTCTGATGTTGTTGATTCCGATGATATCGATTTTTGTGAAAATGAATCTGTGGAAGAAAGCTACGAAAAGAATTTTCAAGAGAAATCGTTTGTTATTGTAAGATTCCCCACGAACAGAAATATAAAATATTACGTAGGCCAAGTAGTCGAAATATTTTCAACAGGCAAAGAATGTTTGGTCAATTTTTTGCGGAAGGACAGAAATAGATTTATATTTCCTATAGTAAAGGATGAATCTGTGGTCATAAATAGTGACATAGAACGTGTTTTACCAGACCCCGATGTCACAGGAACTACAGCGAGAATGCAGGGGGCCTTTAAATTTAGTGTAGACTTATCCTACTATAATTTGTAATATTCTTTGTTCTTATTCTGTTCTATGTACCAATTAAAATAAAATGTTCTTCAATTTACTGCTATACCTATTTATTACCTTCAGGGTATTTTATTTGACTTCGGTTTTTAATGTTTAACATGGTCATGCAGGTCCTGAAAAGCAGTGGCCAGTGTACCCAACAGACATGTTCACTGTGCCCCGTAACGGGGCACAGTGGCCATGTTTGCACTGGTTTATAAAAAATAGTTTTTCAACAACATATTGTTTTTTATTTTTACCAAAAATTGTTATTTGGATAGGCTATTGGTGCTAAATAACTATGAGATGAACAAAAGTAAGATTTTCTTGTGCTTAAGTGAAAAAACTCAAAATATGTGAAAAGGTGGCCACCGTGACCGCTTTCCCCTATGTCTTTTATACATACGGCCAATATATAAAAGTGTGACATTAAAATGTCCAATGAATATTACCAACAAATTATGAAAACAACGAACATACAAAGCACTAAGGTTATTTAAAATATTCGTCGACTATATTTTTAAATTATAACCTAATAAGTTAGTCTAATTTTAATGTTTCATAATTTAGTTATAATTATGTTAATATTAATAGTAGCAACATTTTTTAAGCACTATTTGAGTTTAAATATCACATTTTTTTTAATGAGCGAGCTTTTATCTTGAGTAGGCAATTATATAAACTTTTAGATGAGCCGTTGTCCACTCTTACACCGACTCAGCGCCGCCACTGCTTGGTGATGATGATGTAATTGTTTTAGTTCTGTTTTCTTTACCATAATAAGTTTTCTAGCAACTCCTTGATGCTACACGGTGTTGTATATCCAGAGTATATCTTCACTTTGATTATCAAATTCATTAATTAGTTCCTTCATTATCGTGGAACTTAAATAAGCACTTTACTTTAAAGACCCAGGTAAAATTTCCTAACAAAGTAGCTGCTTCAAGCATGCTGTTATACTAAGCTTAGGAATTCCTTTGCTATAGATCAGATTCATTATGCATAAAGGATAAAAGTTTCAAGTAAATTAAGTGATGAAGTAAAATTTAAACTCTTAGGGTTTTTACATGATTATAAAATATACAAACACGTTATGAATAAATTATCAAACAAAATCAGTTTTTTGTATTGACATTTTTCTGTAACTAACGTTAATACCACTTATTACCATTTTTCCTGTTTTTTTAAATATTTTTCTGGATAGCTCATCTGGTACATTACTTATACCATTTTCTCTGAAAATATCGAATTTTAAAGCAGTACTTACAAATATATTGAATACAAGATGCTTCTTAAACTCACAGCAAACTGTGATTGCAAGTAGTCAAACTAATAACAGGGAAATAAAATACAAGAAACAATACAGTCCTCTCGGCAACAAAGTATGGAAGTTGTAGAAGTAATTACGATGAGTGGTACAGGTGTCGCTGAGCAGAGTGTGTAGAATTACAGCGTAGGGAGTCGTTTACATAAAGCAATTTTCTTTGGAACAATATATTGATATCGAAAACATTGTTACGGAATTATGTTTATGATGTTCATTTTGTATATGATGCAGATATTACGTATATCTCGCAGACGCTCATGCGTTGGTTATTACAAGAAATGAACAGAAAGGATACTCACAACAAAAAGGCTTACTTACTTACCTTAATAGTACAGGCGGCGTAGATAAAATTAAAATGTAGGAATGATACTTTTTTTTGTGAAACTTATTAGCATAAGCAAGGAAATTACACCACGTGTAGTACTCGTTGAAAAAAACTTTTACTGAAAAGTCCCCAGACCTAAGGAGTGTGCAAACCCCCGGAGGGGGTGGGGAACCTTGAAATTTTAGACATTTATTTAAAAAAATCATTTCTCGAAATCGGTAAGAGCTTTGGCGTTGTTTTTAGGCCTGATGAATGCGTAATGAAATGGAGTACTAGAAAAAAATAATTTGACTAAATTGTGAAACAATTACCAAGCGTTTTATTTTATTAATAAACTATTAATTTTTAATAGTTAAATATTTATTAATTTGACTAAACTTTACCGTTAGTTTAATTCAAAATTTACCATTCTTAAATAATTTTTTTTTAAACTTCAAAACTAACGGTAAATTTTGAATGGAAATAACGGTAAAGTTTCGTTACATTTTTTTCTAGTACTCCATTTCAGTACGCTACCAGCAAGTTCAAAAACACCGCTATTGCCGTACCGTTTCCGAGAAATAATATTTTGAATGTTTAAAACACATTTTTTAGAAAGTGAACGGAAATAATAGTTATTTACGTAACAAGTCAATCCTTTGGATTTAAAATATCGCACATCAACGTTTTCACTGATAATGAACTCTATATGAGTATGAGTGCTCCATCGCAGTTGCCGTTGTTGGTGGTAGAGTTATTAGATCAAATTTGTTGTAGAGTAGAACAAGAGTCGATATCTTTTTCTTGTACATTTGGAATTGCAAATCATCTAAGGTTTTCCATTTTTCCAATCGCCGGCGTTAGCAATTTTAACGTTACTAGCATTTTTATGATTAAAAATGTTGACTGAAGGCTGAACTGTTCATTTTTTTTCAAATATTGTGTCTTTTAGTTCTGCCTTTATTGTGAAATGTAGATGTGGTGTTACATCCGGTCATTGCGTGAAAAAACAAACCAAATATCCCTTAACAATCTTTTGTTCTTGTTTGCTACACTATGGACAATTTCGGATCTATTATTTCCCGTAGCTGGTCTGCTGAACCAAATATTTCCTTCTTGATACAACATTGTTGCTAGAACAATACAGTGTTACCCTACAATACATGTGAGCAATTTTTGTTTGACAAACTGCAGTACGTAATTCGAGCTTTTATCAGCTACGTCCTTCTTCAGGCCGGATCAAGATATGTTCAATCGGCGCGCTTGCTCAAGCTAACAACAGTTTAACGAGAACAAGCTACCAGTCTTGACATCAGGCTGCGAGCCCTATATCTCTACTGGTGAAGGCGAGAATACCTAAATCTCTATTGAATTTGCTGATCAGTGCCCGAGCTGAAACGCAGCTCACGCGTTGAACCGCACCAAGACGGCTGTAGCTTGCACAGGCTTACCACTGCCACTACGAGTCTTACACCGTAACTAAGACGGGGGCTGCAATTCCCCCGCGGGCTCGAACTTGGTCCCCCCAGTTAAAGAAGTCACTAATTGGATTTTTTGGAGCGAGCACGTGCCGAAAGCAGTACTACCCGTGCCAGTTTAGGCTTCTCGCAATCCCAGTACTGGTCAACTACGCACCGCCCTGATTAGTTGGTTAGTAAAACTCGCTACTTACAGTTATCTATCCCCAGTATTCACCTGTACTTGTACAGACTAGGGAAGTACAGAAACGTAGCCCGAGTACTACGCTTAATGTTCTCAAGATATTCAAAATAAGGTGAACTTTCGTTTGGCCAAAATTATAATACAGACTTTTATACTTGTATACTTTTATATAAACTTACAAACCTCTTAAATTGTTTGGCAGTGGTAAGGGGAAAGAAATCTTGCAGTTGCATTGGTTTCGTACCTAAATTTTGAATTGTTCCAATTAACGTTTTTGCATAAAAACTATCCTTGGACACATCTATATTAAAGTCTCCTACAATTACATATTTTTTATGGTCTTGTAATTAATCTACTCGCCATTTTTTAAAATGTTCAAAAATTCACCATCACTGGAACTCGAAAAATGATATACAAAAGGTGTCGACGAACATACTGCAAAAAAAAAACGTTAGGCCGCTATTTCCGCCTGAATTGCGGCTTAAGCTCCGTTGAAAACCTTTCGATACACTCATTGAAAGTAACCAGGAGTTTTTGTTATAGGCAAAATTTAAAATTATCCTAAACTCAACGTTGTTTTTAACTATAATAATTACCCCACCAGTGTGCCAAGTATCACTGTTACCCATAATAGTAATATGTATCCTCGGAAACTTATTTCACAGTCCTGTATGTCTTCTGTGATACGAGTCTCACTTAAAAGTAATAACGCTGGACGTTTGTTGATGAGTAGGACTTCTAGTTCTTCCATATGTGATAGATATCATACTTTGCTAATTTAAATAAATTATTTAACACTTCTTCCCTTTACTCTAAAAAATCTACTTTACTTCTCCCAGATTCCAAGTTTCTTTTATATACTGCACATTCAGCACTTCACGTTTCGTAATTAATATCTATCTCATGTTTAAACTTTTCTGCTGCCAATTTGCAATTTATGCATTTTATTTCATTATCTTCTGCTTTGCACTCGCTTCTACTTTGAAATTCTGCACATTTTAGTCACGTTGTTTCATTTTTGCATTCGCTGGATTTATGATTATAGCCATTACACTTAAAGCTTCTGGTCACAGTGACAGTCTGTCCCAGCTAATGTTTATCTTCCCCTTCTGCATTAACTTTGTGCAGTTTTCGCCTTCAACTTGTATATTGCTATGATATTTGGAGTTGTTTGATTTGACTGGAGTATTGTAATTCCTGGAAGGCAGTTTTTGGGATGCTTGTTACAATTTAATTTACGATTGGAGGTTTGTGAAGACTGTAAGGTTTTGGTATTCAAACTTATAAACTCAGGGTTGCGTATTATTGCTGTAATTTCCTATTTTAAAATTCAAATAATGTGGATATCTTTATATTTTTCATATTTGTGAAGTTTTGTTTACTCTGAAAGAAAGAAGAACACAATCAAATTGATACGATTATTGTTTATGTTAATTTTAATTATAAATTAGTTCAGAAATGTTTAAAAGGTTTAATATATAAGAAGTTTTAAACTTGTTTTGTGCATCGTTAAATGTCATTTGTGGGGGTTATGGATGTGAATGTCAATTTGACAAATGTATAAAAAGAGTACTCATTGTTTCATGAGATTTATTTGTTTAAAAAAATGGGAGATCAAGGAAGAACACAAAAGCAAGTGAAAATTTATTAGTTAGTACGGCTCGTCCTGAAAACAAAGATACAGAACTTTTCATCCTCTGAAAGAAAAAGAAAAAGAAAACGAGTTATATGAAATAAATAGTGGTTTTGAATTGAATAGAAGCTATAATAAAACGGATACAAGTGTTTCTTAACTAATTTTGGAAATATTCTATCGAAAAATAATATAAAAGCGGTTCAGTACGAGTTGTACTGTTATCATGGTAGAAACATGGTAGGACATATTGGCACTACAGCGGAGGAAGATTCCTACTAAAGGCGAGTGGTGTGGTTTTTGTGGAAACAGCAAATCAGAGAAGAGGGAGTTTATCATTCAACGATTGTCGAGTTAAGAATTTCATTATAAAGAAGAAACAAAGATAAGTGTTCATTTTAAGAATAGTAGAATAAAAAGAAATTTCTTGATTTTCACAAATTTAACCTCAGATTGACTTTTAAATAAAAAAAACTGTTATAACGTTGATATTGGTTTGTGTATTTTTTCTTTCGAGTCTTATTCATTAATACCATTTCTTTCCAAGCTTAATAACGACCCTGAGAAATTTTTTAAAAGAGTCTCATATAAAATATAATTAGTGATTGCTTAAATTGCAGGCATTCAAGGGATTGATTTTCTGGTAAGTGCATAACTTCTTCTGCTTTTAATAAATGTAACGTGCACGACTCTAACGCAGGCTTTTTCAGAATCTGTAATATAATTCTGTGCCTTTATTTTGCTTTTAATTTAATAGGGTTCTGCCTTTATCATCATTTCCACTATTTCTACGGGCAGTAAACCAAGTTTAGTTCAGCTTCTTCTCTTAATTTTGTTACAGCTTCATTGTTTTTGCATTCTATAATAATTCTACGTTTACTTGGATGTTTGACTCCTGATATTACAAGGTCAAAATTTTTCTTAATTTCTTGCTTAGTTGTCACATATTCTTGAATATCATTCTTTTGTTTTATTGCTAATACAGGTTTGTTTTTCTTAATTTTTGTTTTTTCCGCATACGTCTCTTTAATTTCTTTTTGTTTTTCCAAGAGTTTCTTAAGTTCATTATCAATTCCTTAATTTTTCCCTGCACTGCTTCTTTCAAAGTGGAAATCGTTGCTTTTTGTTTGTGAATTCCCTTTTAGAAATTTAGAATATAAACAAATTTTCTTATAATAAAGTTAATTTGAGAACACCTACGTTTCTAATAAGCGCCTAAGAAATTATTCTACAATCATGCTTCAAATATTTTTAAGCCAACTCCAAAATGACAAAACAATAATCTACAAAACTTTAAAAATACAAAGGCAGTAAGTATATAGACATTTAACTTGCCTCAACTATCTTACAAGCTCGTCCTACAATAACAAATGTGTTGGAAACAAACCATTAGCGGGCGCTCTTGCGCCTAGCTCAGCTTTTAATACAACAGGAATAATTGAAATAGGTGTAAAATAATTAATAAAACTAAGGTAATAATTAGTAGCCCGCTACAGTTTTAATACAGATACATTCTTCAATCTTCAAACTATTATCAATTGTATAAGTAAATTCCTGATAACAGTTTGAACAAAAACGTGTTAACGTCAAATACCAAAAATGATCACCTTGTGTAACTACTTCAAAAAGTAACGAGTGTTGAAGAAAATTACTACAAACTTTAAAGTCTTTTTTCTACTTCCGTGTTCAAAATGCCATTTATCGCATATGTTTCCATGACGCTAAGTGACCTTTTAAACACACCTCGCCAAGCCGTGACTTTGTGCGCTTTAGTCACGGGCTGAAGTTAGCTCTAGGTTTTTAATCGCAAAAATCAATTGAAAATCAACTGAAAATCAAGTTAGTCGTCACTTGTCATCAATCTGTCAAAATGATTAATACGGCTTAAGATAATAAAATAATTTTCAAATTTTAGTATTTTTGTGATGGTCGTAGAAAAAGTATAGTATGCAATTCGTTTTATAAACTTCTCTAGCACGTAATGTGCCACCATAGTAACCGAAAATGGGGTCCCAGGGGCCATCACAAAAATTGTGCATATTTATATGCAAAATGATATTTGGTACAGCGCCCTTTGAGGTTTTTTGTCAAAACATCAAAATTAGGCCAAAAAATCAAAGTCAAAGTTGTGGTGACACATTAGTCTTGCCTGGCCACACGGTCCTCCGAATACATAAATGGCCACGCAAGACCAAGGGGTTGTTAGATATTTTCCACAATATATTTTTTTTTTTTTCTAAAATATAGTTAGTTTCTTTGTATTACCTTATTTGTTTTCATAAAATGTACATAGTTTTTGAATAAACGAAAAAGTATAATTTTGAATATTCAATATAAGTGCATCGCAATTTATGGGCCCGTGTGGTGTCACTGTGGTTTCACTTCCAAGGCGGCCAAATGCTGTTCCGGGAACGTTAGGCCACCTATTTGACTATTCTGTATGTTTGACACCGCTTGGAGTGACCAACACGGAATCACAAGGCCGAAACTAGCAGTGGAGCATGTGAGACCACATTGGTACCACGCAGCCTATGGGGCCAAAATTCGTGCGAAGCTGCGTTGACATTACGTGGCACATTACGTGCTAGACACTCGTTTTAATAAACACTCGCTCCGCTCGTGCCTAATAAAACTCGTGACTAAAATGGCGTTTCTAAAACTTGTTGCATAATATACTATTAAGAATGTTGTATTAAATGCCACAAAAGTGTGTAATTTTTATTTATATTCTTTTGCTTTAAAATTAAAAGTTATATCAGCAGATTTTCTGCCTATTTTAATTTTAGGGCTGCTTTTAAATATTAAATCTTGAAATTGTAAAGCTACAATATCGCTTAATAAAGATAGTCTTGCCTAGCATCTTTCTTTGAATGAGCAGTACTTACGTTTCAAACAATTATAGTAATAATGAGCGAAGCACTTCGTGTGAACTTTTTTATATGTATTTCAGAAATTGTCACTTTTTTAAAAGTATTTTTCATGCTACCGGCAATGTAAGTAGGCCTTACATCCATAGCTACAGGGATGACGACGGAACTTAATAATGTCACTTACATTCCTAGGAAAATAATGTTGATTTTAACTGTTCGTTGATATGGTAACAAGCACAGACAACTTAGAATAATGGGGCTTTTAAAAAATAATTCCGATGACAGCTGTCAAAACAAACATTTAAAAAATATGATTAAATTTCTACCTGTAGGCCTACTTACATTGCCGGTAGCGTGAAAAATTTAATAAGTAACTCGGAATGTATCGACTAATAACATCCTCGGCAGGCGACAAGCTTCGGCTCCGCCTCAGCTAGTATTCGCCTACCTCGGATGTTATTACGTCCTTACATTCCTTGATACTTAAATAACTATAAGTTTACCGCTTTATGTGCCAACACTGACTAGATTGCACTTCTCCTACCACACTAGAGAAATCGTACGACACAGCGGAATCTTTATACTTGCCGGCACGGTCAACTGCATGCCGTTTTATTGTCTGGCGTTCATGAAATGAAAAAAGTTATGAATTTTTTATTATTAAAGTTTCAATTTTAAAAAACTTATATAAGGCGCTAGCAAAAAATCAGCTTTATGAACCTATAAAACAAAAAAACGTTTAGCTAACTATTGAGCAACATTCCTGGATATCCAGAACATGTATTTCCGTCAAACCTTAATGAAATCAATACAGTCCTATACTGAAAAGACAAATTTTCTTGACCTAGATCATATTTCAAAATACAAGACCATGTAAACACTGTTTTCATTTTAAGATCTTATAGATCAAAAGCAATTTCGTTGGCCCTTTTGGAATTCCTACGAAAAATGCCGTTTAGAATTCGTTGAACACGCCTGTGTGTAAAATACAGCGTTATTCTAAAGTATGGAATAAAATTTGTATTTCTGTAGCGCGTTGATTTTTGAAAAAATGCTCGGACACTTAAATTTATTTAAATATAACTGCTTCTTCATGTAATATCTTTTGTTTTGTAATGTCACCTCTTTAAGACAGCCACTTCGTAATCAGCCTTTACGTCCCACTGCTGGGAACCGGCACTCTTCTTTGCCACGTACTCTCCTTAGCGCTAAGGTGGAGTACGGGGGACCTACAGCTTAACGTCGAATCCGAACGACTAAATTCCAGAGAAGGTTTCAGGCATTAAGACCCCACGGCTTCCTACACCGGATTGGGGAATGTGAGTGGCGGGTTGCGTCATAGATTTTTATTGCTGCTTGGCTTCGGCGGGGAATCGAACCCTAGACCTTCAGCGTTAGAGACTGAGCGCTCAACCTCTGAGTTACCGCCACTCCCACAGCCACTTAATGTCTTTAAATAGCCACCTATACTTTGTGTGAGCTCGTTGGAAAGCCTGCGAAAAACTGCATTCAAATCTACCATCATAAATTAACTGGGATCGTTGGTTTTTAAGTTATGGCAATTGAAAGAAAAAATGCACTGTTTTTATATTTTTTTATTAAGACGTTAATATCAAGTAACTAAACCCTTAACAATAATTTATAAGGTGGCTCATGTCATGTTGTTTATAAACTATTGTTAAATTTTTTTTAATGATACTTTGCTTGCCAAATACAACGTGTTGTAACTTTTTAATTTAGCGAAGTTTAACAGAAAAAATTGCTTCAATTTTAATAATGCTGCAATGTGGTGACAAAATTAGAAGTTATGCTGAAAAATAGTATATTATTGTCAAGGATACATGCGCATTATGATCCTTGACTGCACTTTGAATAAACGAGTCTCTCCTAAAATGTCGTTTTAATAACATCAACCTTAACATGGCGCAGTCGCTTCATCCAATAAAAATTAAAAAAAAAATTTATTTCATTAATAAAATCTCGTAAATAAATAAAATTAATAAAAGCGTTAGTAGTTCTACGCATTAAATTAAAATAAAATTGTCATTTTACAATACGAGTGTAAAAATAAAGTTAAACTTAAAGATGGCGAAAGAGATCGTGAATACTAGGTAAAATTGCCAAGTGAAATGCTGTTCAACGGTAATTTAGCTAATAATTATGGAGCAGTATGGACATTGAAACAGCGCACCAATTGCTCAAGATGTGGAACGTCACACACGTTTACTGCAAGATGCCCAGCTAAAGGTGCTAAATGTAAAAAGTGCGGTAAGTTTAACAACTTCACAAAAATGTGTCGATCGTCACAGGTAAATACAGTGGAAGTTGAAGATGATGGCGATTATCCACAAAATGTTTTGTTAAATGATCCAAATGAATACTTTTTAGGTAGCTTAGAAATAAACTGTGTAAATGAGTTAAATGAATGGACTCAGCCTTTTAAATAATACTTTGGAATTAAATTTCAAGTTAGATACTGGGGCACAAATAAATGTGTTACCTTATATAGAGTATGTAAAATTAAATTTACCTATTGAAGTTAATAAAAATAGTAGAGCAATCATAACTACCTATGGCAATGAAATATTAAACGTTTATGGCATTTTGTAAACATAATGATGATCTAAGAAATGTAAAATTTCATGTAATGAAAACAAATAAGAGTCCAGTATTAGGATTAGCTGAAATAATTAATTTTAATTTGTTACAAAGAAATTTAGATAAAATAGATGAAATAACAAATAATGATAACATTTTTGTTAAATATAAAGAATTATTCACAGGTGTAGGATGTTTAAAAGGAATGTATCACATTGAAGTGGACCCAAACATAAAACCAGTTATACATGCTCCCAGGAAAGTACCTTTTGCTTTGCATTCGCAATTAAAAAATAAATTATATGAATTAGAAAAGAACCAAATTATAGAAAGGGTCACTTGTCCGAGTGATTGGGTCAACTCGATGGTTATTGTTCGTAAAAGTATTAACCATTTACGAATTTGCATTGATCCAAAAGATTTGAACAAAGCCATAAAAAGGGAACATTTTCACATACCATCCTTGGATGAAATCACTTACAAATTGCAAGGAGCAAAATATTTTAGTGTTTTAGATTGTAGTAGTAATGGATTTTGTCATGTAAAATTGGACAATGCAAGTAGTAAATTATGTACTTTTGATACTCCTTTTGGGAGGTATTGTTTCAAACGATTGCCATATGGTATAACCTCAGCTTCAGAGGTATTCCAAGAAAAAATTCGACAAGTATTTGACTCAGTAACAGGGATAGATGTCTATATAGACGACATAATTGTGTTCGAGGGAGATTTAAAGGAACACAATGAAAGATTACATAATGTCTTAGAAATTTGTAAGAAAAATAACTTAAAATTAAACAAAAATAAGTGTAGAATTGGAATTAAAGAGATAAAATACTTAGGTCACGTTCTAACAGAAAATGGTATCAAACCTGACGAAGAAAAAGTTAAGGCAGTTAAATTATATAAAATTCCTGAAAGTAAGAAAGATGTAGAAATTTTTTTAGGCATGATAACATATCTTTTAAAATTTATACCGAATATGTCTGAAATTTCACAACCCTTGCGCATCTTACTTAAAAAAGATACTGATTTTCAATGGAATGCTGAACAACAAAATTCTTCTGACACATTAAAACTGAAATTAAGTAGCAAACCAGTATTGTCTTATTTTTCTAACAAGGAACAACTAGTAATTTCTTGTGATGCATCATCTACAGGTTTAGGAGCTTGTTTAAGGCAAAATGGACACCCAGTCGCTTATGCATCAAGATCTTTAAGTAACAGCCACATTTCATATGCTCAAATTGAAAAGGAAATGCTTAGCATTGTTTTTTCATGTACTAAGTTTCATCAATATATTTTTGGCAGAACTGTAATTATTGAAACCGATCATAAGCCACTGATATCTACTTTTTCCAAGCCACTAAGTAATGCACCCCCCAGGTTGCAGAAAATGTTACTTAAAATACAACAGTATTCTATTATACTTAAGTATAAACCAGGCATCGAGTTAAAAATTGCCGATGCGCTTTCTCGGTCTTACATAATAGAAAATGATGATTTCTTCAAGGAAACAGAAAATCAAATTTGTCTTTTAACCGAAAATTTGCCAATTTCAGATTATAAATTAACTTTGATAAAAAAATGCATTGAACAAGATAACAACTTGAAACTTTTAATAAAAACCATTAAAAAGGGTTTTCCCGAAAACAAAAATAATTTAGAAGAGTCATTGAAATTATATTGGCCTTATACAGACTAACTTCATCATTGTAATGGACTCATATTCAAAGCTAATAGGCTATTTATTCCAACACCGCTAAGACAAGATATTTTAAATAGATTGCATGTAGGTCACCTTGGAAAAGAAAAAATGAAAATTAAAGCCCGCGAACTAGTTTTTTGGCCAGGTCTTACAACAAGTATTGAAATTTTTTGTAAAACTTGGTATTGATTTATTCCATTACAAGTATCACAATTATTTAATTTTGAAAGATTATTTTTCTAAATTTATTGAAAATCTGTTTTGGGTTTAGATACAACAGCAAACAATGTAATTTTAAAGCTAAAAGAAATCTTTTCGAAACAGGAAATTCCGAAAGAATTGTGTAGTGATAGTGGACTACAGTTTTCTGCACATGAATTTAAATTATTTAGTAAAAAATTGATTTTTCAGCATACTATATCTAGTCCACATTATGCAAGGTCTAATGGGATGATAGAACGCGCAGTCCAAACTGTAAAAAACACTTTGAAAAAATCAGATCATGAAGGGTCTGATCCATATTTAGCTATGTTAGAATTGCGTAATACTCCTTTAAATAGTGAAGTAGGTAGTCCTTCACAACTATTAAACAGCAGATGTATGCGAGGTGTCTTACCAGTAGATAGTTGATAAGTTTTTGGGACCAAAGGTTGTCAACCAAAGAACAGTAAAATCAAATTTTGAACAACGTCAGAAAATTTCTAAAATGTATTATGATAGGGGAAGCAAGACATTGTCTAATTTAAAAATTAATCAGCATGTGGTTGTCAAAGATTTAATTACAAAAAATTGGGTTCCAGGAATAACTGTAAATATACTTTGGACAGTAGGTCGTACAATGTAAGAATTTTAAGTACAAATAAAATTCTAAGACGAAACAGAAGTTTCCTGAGACCATCAAAAAACAAATTCATTGATACTAATAAACATCACAATAAGTATTGGTTATGAGGTATACGAAAATGTTCCAAGTGAAATAACCTCAAATTACAGAACCATATCGCTGTTAAATACAACAATTAAATTATTCACCATCTTGATTGGCGACGAAATAAACAGAATAGTAGGCATACATGAGGAACAGCAAGGATTTCGTAAAAACAGATCGACTACCGACGCAATACTTATTATACGACAACTAGTTGAGAAATCGCTAGAGTTTAATAAACCTATGTACACATGCTTTATAGATCTAACGAAAGCATTCGATTGTGTACTGCTAAAAGATGTGCTTCAAATGTGCCAGGAAAAGGGAATACCCAAAGATTTAGTGAGAGCAATAAAAAACCTAAACACTAACAATACGACTAAACTACGATTACAAGGAAAATACTCTGAAGACGTACACGTTCGTACAGGAATCCGACAAGGAGATAGCCTAAGTCCGCTAATATTTAATCTTATAATGGATAAAATTATCACAGCAACAAAGAACCTAAATCTAGGGTATAAATTCAGCACAGGCGAGATCTCAATTGTATGTTATGCAGACGACGCAATAATTATAGCAGAAAATGAGGACAATCTCCAGCGACTACTACAAAAATTCAAAAGAGAGGCTGAGAAATACAATATGACAATATCGGTAGAAAAAACAAAAAGCATGGTAATAGCAAAAGAACCCCAAAGATGTAAATTAATGGTTAACAATAAAGCAATTGAACAAGTAATGACATTTACATACTTAGGTGTAGAAATATCTAGCTATGTAAATTTAACAAAAGAAATAACTAGCCAAACCATTAAAGCCAATTCAGTAGCAGGATGTTTAAAAGACGTAATATTGAGAAATGAGTTCCTTAACATAGATAGCAAAGTGCGCATATACAAATCATGCATAAGACCCATCATGACCTACGCAGCAGAGACAAGGGCAGACACCAGTAAAACAAAACATCTAGTACGAAAAACTGAAATGAGGGTGTTACGCACAATAACAGGGAAAACCTTGCGGGACAGAATTAGAAGCGAAACCATTAGAGAAACATGTAAGCTTCAGGACATTGTGAGATGGACTAGACAGCGCAGGCGAGATTGGAACGAACACGTAAGCCGAATGGACAACAACAGAATAGTAAAAATGGCAAGAGATGGAAAAGTCGGAGGAAGAAGACTACCTGGACGACCATTAAAGCGGTGGAAAGAAAGTTGGCAATCCACATCCCAAGAATAAAGTGCTGGGAATAACAGGCCTTTATAAGGCCTAAATTACGACCAAGAAGAAGAAGAAGAAGTAACCGAAAAACTTGAAAGTAATGTCAGTCGTTACGGACGGGTAATAAAAAAGCCTGAAGCTATACAGGTCACTGATTTCAATGCAAAATCATACTATAATTAATTTGGCGGAACATTCTCGGATTTTTTACTTCTTTTTATTAAGGTGTGAAGATTAGTTAAGAAAGCATGTAAGCATGTACATATACATATTTGTGATAATTGTATGTGATTTTTGTGATATACTTATAATTGTTGTTGTATACTCCGTATTAATATTAATATTTGTTACCATGTTTTTAAAATTATTTAATATTGTTATTGTTGAACCATTTTCTATTTATTGTTTGTTATTCTTAAAAAAAGAAAAAAAAAGGGAGATGTCAAGGATGCATGCGCATTATGATCCTTGACTGCACTTTGAATAAACGAGTCTCTCCTAAAATGTCGTTTTAATAACATCAACCTTAACAATTATAATACAAGTGTATAAGCAAGCCTTTAAAGCACGCGCGACGGGTTTAAAAGCACGAGGCAAAGCCGAGTGCCTTTTAACGGAACAGCGCTTTAAAGGCTCTTATACACGTGTATTATACGCTATTTTTTATTATACCTGCACTACAATCTGAAAATTATAACAAAAGAAGGAAATTGAAATCCCTTTTTCGAAGTAATCTGTGTCATTAATCGTTGATATAGAAACGGTTAGCAATTGTTGTTGTTTCGTTGCTATGTATATTTATTATAAATTTGTTGATTTCTGAAGTTTGTTTCGACTTTGTGTATTTATCATTGTTCAAAATTTGTAGGTGAATTTGTTGTTACCTAGGCAACTTTAAAGCACTAGTGCTTTAAAGGCCCGATTTTGCACGCTTTTTAGTTTCAAAAGCAGATATGATTCAGGTATAATAAAAAAATACTTTTAGCATTGGTTATAAATTGTGATGTTTTTTGTTACTTGATATTAACGTCTTAATAACGAAATATGGAAAAAGTTTATTTTTTTTCAATCGCTGAAACTTAAAAACCAACCATCCCAGTTCATTTATGAGGTAGATTTAAATGCAATTTTTTTGCAAGCTTTCCAACGAGCCCACACAAAAATCATATGTCGCTATTTAAAAAAATTAAATCAAGGTGGCTGGGGGTGCGGAAACATATTGCGATTACTTTATCACTTATTTAAAAAAGATTACTGAAAAATAATAATTAACGATTCTCTCAACATCTGAAGTTTTTACAACGAACAACTTCGTTTCAGCAGGAACCCATGTGAGCACGCAATATACACTATTAGGATTTGGAGCTTGTGTAAGCGAACTATTCTTTCAGGCATAAAAGCGCAAAATATAAAATATGGTGTCATATATTCAGTATAAACGTCAGGGAGCACGTGTTGTCCAAACATAACATAAACTAGGCTCTGCTTAGTGACATTTCTAAACTTTTATTCGAAAGCTTGTTTTATGAAGGTTATGGAAGGTGTGAGATATTATAGTACTTTGAACAAATCCATAAAATAAATTTAGAGATATGGAACTACATATGGCTTTTATAGTTTTAGATTGCTAGCTGGAAAAGTTAAGAAATTTTAGTTTAGATGTTATATCTTGAAGCAACGAAATTTTGTTATTGTAGAAAATATAATTTATTGCTAATGACATCTATTAGCAACAAATTTTGTCTTCAATAATATGCTACTATTGCATTAATTTTATAAGTTTTAACCAAACATACTTAAAAGTAAAATCATGCTAAATTTTAGAAATGTTTTAAGAAGTGATACTCACATTCACTTTCTGCTGCCCATTACAAATGTTTGTCTTGGTATAGAACTAAAACACTAACTAAAACGTCAAAAATAAAAAAAACAATATACTGATTATAATTGCAAAGTATAAAATTCGCAAATACATTTTTTCTATTTTGATTCTTTACTGACTACTTTATGAAACTCATTTGGATTTCATAAAGCAACTCCTTAAAGAATTCAAAATTTTATTTTGTTAGGTTGGTGACAACCATGTGACAACAAAACCTTCACGCGTTATAAACATAACCTTCAAATTGTAAGTTCTAAAAATTAAGATTATTTAGCGTATTTTCCGCTACTTTGCGTAGCTCGGGTGGGGTGCAAGATAATTCTTCTTCCATCTTATCTTCAAATCTTAGGTATTTTAAAAATTAAATCACTTTCAAATACAGTTTGTCTAAATTTTAATTTGACAGTAGTTTGAATTGTTTGAAATTGTTTTGAATGTTACCAACAGCCACATAACAACAACAAAAAAATTCCTAATCGATTATATTTTTAAATTAAAATATAAAATAAGGTAATTTTAACTTTTTTGGACCAAAATAGAAAAAATAGTATAAAATACACGTTTCATAAGACATTTAAGCGCACTTGTCCATTATTGGACGCGTGCTCTAAAATCATGTCTTATGAAACTTGTTTTTTAATATAGTATTATTTTAAATGTAGATTTGGTAGTAGTCCAAATCTGCATCAGAATCTTCACTGCTTTTATTGTTTCAATCTTTTACTAATTAAACCCGTTGAGTGTCTAATGGTTAGACTATAAAAATGGATCTTTGTTAACTGCATGTAATCGTATAATACACTCAGCCAGTTAATTTTTCTATGCAAACAATAAGCAGAGACCCCTGTGTAGTAAGCAAGTTTTGTTTGTATAATTGATCGGAAATGTTTTAGTAACACATTGTTTGTTTCTAAAGATAAAGGGCCTCCTCTAGGCGAGTTTAAAATAACAAACATATTTTACCGATGATCATGTCCAGTTGAATAAGTATTTTAAGAAAGTAAAGAAAACTGTTTGTATACATATAACAAAATAGCAACTTAATAAATGTACAGTATATCTCGATTTAAACTTCAAAGTTTCAGCTTTGCATAACCTGACACATTTATTTGGCAACTTTGGTTTTGTTCTGAACATGTACACGTTCTGCAGCCAATTATTTACAAAAAGATAACAATGTTATACTGTAGTATTTTTTTTATATTTTAAAACATCAGCCACATCATAAATAGTGTTACACTCTAAAATTTGATTTCAACAAGATTCCATTCTGCGCATGTAGGTAAATTTTAAATGTTATCTGTCAGATTTCTGTGCTACGAATATGTTTGTTCTCTTTATAATTATTTAGGGTTTAATCGGACATGTCTAACTTCTGCACCAATGAATCGAGCGACTTTATTTTAGTTGTTGCTATGTATAACGCAATTTCCATAAAATTTGTATTTGTTATTAACAAAGGTTTAATATATGACACACTATTGCGTAATACAGAAGAACGCTAAAAGCGCTTTATACGTCTGCACTTTCAGTCGAAATCCCAACCTCACCAACAAGTACTTAGAAAGGCCTGAACCACGAATATGCAGTCGTTCAGGCTGCATTTGGGTCGCAACTCGTGGATATTATTCTTGCAGTGACCTTCTTATACATGCATATATACTGCATGTGCAGCGAATTAAAAGGCCTTTCTGCAAAAAACCTCTGGAGTATAGACGTGTAAGTCTTCGCCTCCCATATAAAGGGTCTTCGGTTTGATCCCGGGATCTGGCGATATTATTTTCCCTTAATTTTACGGACCACTTTTTATTTGTGTTGTGTACATGGTAGTCTGCTACTGTTCACTGGGTAACGCCGGTAAGCGCTACAAGTGTGAACGAACTCAATCGAGCGTTTTCGAAACATGTAGCCGAAGTACGTAGCTCAAGGCATTTTTAACACTCGCACTTCGCCGCGGCAGCGGCACGAAATAGCCAATAAATTACACTAATAACATTGCTCCTGCTACTGAGGTTTTTTTTCGGTTTACGGTAAGAACGTCCTTGAAAAATGGTCTACAACGAAAACGCTGCGCTGGGAAGACTATTAATGGGAAAAACACCGAAAACAATTGTCTGAAAAAAAGCTTCAGTAAAAACGAGTTCCATTACATACATTCCCCGGAAAAGGCAATTCTGCTTAAATTATTTCCTGTGGAAAATCACCACTAATAAAATACCCCCCTCCCAAACAAAAACACGTGTATTTTCTTGGTAGTAGAGCACTGCTAAAAATACGTATTTTCTTTAAAAAAATACGTGTTCTTTTTGCTGATGGATTTATATGAATAATAGCAAATTTCATTTTGGAATTATATGCAAATGTCTAACAAGAACTTTTTTTGGCGTATTTATTAGTTCAAAAGACATTTTGAAAGTCTTTGTTGACGCACTTTCTTGGAAATAAGAAAAAGTTTTAACTAACATCTTTCTGCCTGCTTTTTCTGGAGCTATGAAAAGACTTTCTTAATGGAAATTTTTCCTGATTATTGTACAAGGGTTTTCTTTCTTAACTTTTTTTAAGGGCCGGTTTTTCCGGGTTTTTACCAGTTTTGTGCCGGGGCTGTTTTATTTCAGAATTTTTTTTGGGGTTTTTCTCCACGGGATTCTTTTTTGGGGATCAGTTTTCAATCCCGAGACAGATTCAACGAAGAAGTTTTGCTAGTTTATAATTAATTTTTACACTGCATCTTCCATAAGCCCTTCTGCTATCCAAACTTTGCCTACAACTACTTTCACATGGCTTTAGATACCCCCAGAGATTACAGAAAATTATTCGAACTTTTAAGTTTAAAATTTTCGGTTTGATTTGCTTCGGAGGTGAACTTTGTAGCGATAGCCATTAAATAGCCAGCTGCAAATTCCCAAATGCAGACAGAATTCGCGGAATCCGAATGAATAATGACGGCATTTTTCGCCGAGCAAACACGAGGGAGAACGAGGCAAGAATGATTTGATTTAAACATTAGCATATTAGGAATAGCAGTTAGCACCACACTGTTTTGTTTTTTGTGTCTTCGCAGACATTTCAGCGCGAGGTCTTATTTGACAATTTATTTCATGTGTAAATAATGCCATAAGAACAGTGGAATTTTCACCGAATTACAGCGACCATTTGCACTACTGCTATTTTTTCGACAATTTTTTTTGTAGGGTATACAATTTTTTCGAAAACTTTTTTGATAGGTTCTGTCAAAAAATTGTAAATGTTTACATATAAATAACTATGATTATCAAAGAAAATATATTATCGTTTTATTAAAGTTATAGCTATTGTAAAAGAAAGAAATGTGTACTTATTAAATGATTATAGGTATATAATAGTATATTATAGACCAAGGTAGAGAAGACATTTTTCTCAGCCGAGCAGAATTATTCCCCGAGATGCGAAGCATCGAGAGAAATAAGTTGCGAGGCTGATAAGTCTTCTCTACCGTGGTGTATATTTAATTTTTTCCACTACTAGCACCCTTATTCCTTTTATAATTAATTGATTTTACATTAATAAAAAATAAAATTACAAATGCAAATATGCACAAAAATAAAGTAGCCTTGCTTGAAAACAAGAGAATAGTTAATTTCAATTGACATTTATGTAAAATATATATTTTATAATAGTGGTTATAAAATGTCCAATTTTGATGATTTGAGTGAAAACTGCACTCCTCCTGAAATCAGGGAAGGTGCAGAAAGTGTTGGTGAACAGTTATTACCAGTAAAATCAAAAGATTTTTACATGAAAGTTATGGTGAATTTAAAGATTGGTAGCAATTGTTTTCATTATTAACCAGTAGTTAATAATGAAATATTAGTAACCACTAGGAAAGAAATTCATCTTCTTGGCTCTAAAACAAAGTAAATAATGATATCGTTTAATGCTAGTAGTGGAAAAAATACTTAATTACTTCAACAATGTTTATTTATTTTAACCTTATAGGTATTTTGGCATGCTTACATGCCATTGTCGTAGGTTATATTAGAAAGTAAACAGTTAGTGTTTTCATAGCAATAGAACTTGGTGACTTGATCTCGGTAATCGTCTGCAGATGACTTGATTTCTTATTCCAAATTGTCCAATAGAGGAGAATTTAAGAGATCAATTTGCTCATTCATTAAAGGTACAGATTTTAAATGTTTGTGGATTTCAAAAGCTTCTAGTATATCTAATTTACGTTTATCATCACAAAAGTGTAAACATTTTATGTTGTTATTAGTTGTCATTGAATGATTGTGTTCTAGTAAGTGTTTAGCGTAATTGGATTAATGTGGGTGTTTGTATTTATAACAACGTACGTGTTCTTTATGCCTAATATCAAAATTTCTAATTGTCTGGCCTATATAAACCGAATTACAATTACTTATTAACATTTATTAACAGCTTTTCAAAATCTTGTTTACTCCAACGCCGAGGTTGCTTCGTTTAGCATGCATTTTTCTTCATCACAAAATTTCGTAAACTGATTCCACACTGATTCATGTAATTTGATGGCACTGGCAGATACACTTTTACCAACTTCCTCATCAATTTCATCATCGTGTGTATCCCCAAATCTCATTTTAAGATGATTTTAAGCACTTAACACTGCAAAACACCAAACTTTTTGAAAAAACTTCAAAATATTTAGTTGTTAATAAACAACATTTATTTCGTCGTCATCGCCATGGAAGTTTAGTCGCGTGTAACTTCGTAAGTATATCAAGTTACACGCGACTAAACTAATATTTTATGAAAAATAATTTTATTCAATAAATTGTCCCCCGAATACCATTCGAGCTCAAATTTATTGTAGACAACTTTTGCGTCAGTGTTGCACTTTTGTGTCTATTTTGATTTCCAAGCAAAATGGACATTCGTAACATTGACGCAAAAATTGTCGACATAAATTTGAGCACTTGTGGTATTATATTATATTATTATTTTGAGAACCGGGCCACTATTGCCAACTTTTTTATTTTTAAAGATACAAAGTTGGTTGAATAAGGAAAAACGTGTAACTTTTTATTCTGGCTACGATGGTAAAAATGAAAAAACAATTGCGCATCGCCTTTTCGAGTTATTTGTTAAATTGACTTTTTTTAATGGAACGCCCTGTATTTTTTTATATTTTTGAATTGCAAATTTTATTCCCTTTGAAAAAGTATAAGGTCAAACTACCATTAAATTCACAAATAACGCCATATTTTAACTTTTAATGGTTTAATAACATAATCGTAACGGCTGTGAAACAAAAGCTACTTGTTTTATGGTATAGGTCAAAATATCATTAAGTTAATAGGTATAAAAGTAATTATTATAGTAACCGCTCTTATTGTGCACTATCATTATCTAGACAGCCATATTTTAACTTTTAATACTTTAATAACAAGTCATCATCGCAATAGCCGTGAATCAAAAGGTAGAGTTCGCTTGTTTTATTGTTTCTATTTTGACATTTAGCAGTTGTGCTAATTTTATTTAACATTTAAGATGTACATTGGCCCCCACGGTCACCTGACATGAGCCCCTAATTTTTTTCTTTGGGGATGTCTACAGGATGATATTTATTGAGATAGATACAACAGTGTAGAGATTTAGTCGCATCCATTACAAATGCATTGTAAACATTGCCCACGGAATGCTACGTCGGGCTTCGAATACTGTAGCTCAAGAATTAAAAGAATAATACTGCTGTCTAGATAATGAGTGCCCAATTTGAACAGTTACTATAATAATTACTCTTGGACATATTAATTTAATGATATTTTGAGCTATACCATAAAACAAGTAGCTTTTGTTTCACTGCTGTTACGATTATCTTATTAAACCAATAAAAGTTAAAATATGGCGTTATTTGTTAATTTAATTATAGTTTTACTTCATACTTTTTTAAAGACAATAAAATGTGAAATTCAAAAATATAAAAAAATACAGGGTGTTTCGTTTAAAAAAAAAGACATTTTAACAAATAACTCGAAAACACAATGCGCAAAGGTTTTTTCGTTTTTACCATCGTAACCAGAAGAAAAATTTAATATTGGTTTAAGAGTGTAAATAAAAAAAAATATAAAAATACAAATACATTAATTAATATTTAGAATAATACTGTTGATAAGAAGCAGTGCGACATTTCACAATAAAATAATAAAAATAAGTTTTTATATAATAGTGGATAATTGTATAAACCAATCAGAAATAACAATAAAATCGTCAGGACTCTAGAATAAAAACTAGCGGTGCTACACTGTATGCGTGCATGAGCATCAAAGCATTCGAGTTCCGAACTATTCCAAGGCAAAGGTTTAACCTGTTTTCGCCGAGCGACCCGAGAAGAGACGATGAGAACGGATATTGGCTTATCAAAGCATTAAAGAAGCAAAAGGATAGCGTTTTCGCTAATTTTTTCGCATAGGTATATTCGAGTAATTATATTCGAATGAAGTATTATTAAATTTATTCAAATGGTAATCAATCAATGCATTTTATAATTGTTCGTTTATTCGCATCACTATAATCAATTGTATAGCTGCCGCAAGATAAGAAAAGCAAAATAACAATACTGATAATGTTAAGTAAAATAAGAAAAAAGGGTTTTCCCACGGCCCGCCAAGAAGGTGTCCATATCAATTTGATGTAGTAGGTCCAAATAATAACAATTTAATACGTGTGCGTTATTTTCATAACTCACAAGTGTGTTAGGAAAATAAAAGACGACGCACTATAGGCACCGCGATTGGCCGGAGCGTTGTAGAGGTATCTGGCAAGTTGCTCGCGATTGGCAGCTCTAGGTGTCTGTCACGAAAATTTAAATGTCAAATGTATATTTTATTGACAACAGTTCCCTACACATTACACATTATTAAATAAAATTTTGCAAGCAGTAAACGAATCAGAATCGCTTTGGAACAAACCAATACACAACCAATACAAAAATATCTTTTATGGCAAACCCTCAAACAGCCAAACACTATCGCACCCTATTCATTTTCCTAATTGTAATAATAATAATATTACTATAAATTTTTGCAATCATGACAAATAAGTAGAATAAATTGTCAAACTGAAAGTGATTGTTTTTCTTTAGACAGTAAAAAAAATATTATACATAACTCTCTGGAAAGTGACACTTAACACACGAGTAGGCATGTTGACGCACGAGGCCGCAGGTCGAGTGCGGAAATCACACGAGTGTATTGGTTCGTTATGTAATATACTATAAAAGTAGGTCTTTATAATATGTATTTCAATAGTTATTTACACTAAACGTAACGAGACCTTCTATGCACGCTATCAACTTTTTTTGATGATGTTAAGTAGTTCAATTCCCATCTTGCCTTCTTAGTTTGATAAAGTTTTAATACAAAGTGATACAAAGTTAGAAATCATTTAATCAAGTTAACTATTCGAAAGGGGTTTACTTCTGCAAATGTATACTGTCGATTATATAAAAAGCTATAATTTAATAGTCAAATATACGAATTTATCGTTGTGACAAGGAGAAATGAGAATACAGTACGATGATTCTCTAATTCTCTCAATTTACTGGGATAATTGGCGGCTTTGCTTCTCACATAAGCTGTTCATATCTGGCTGAAGCGGGCCTGGCTTACACCTACCCGCTTTTCTCGCTAACTTACCCTATCTTAGACATGGTATATATAGATCGATCAACATTTGGAGTTATGAAGACAAGGTATGTGTCAACTGGTTTATTGAAATTTCATACTGTGTTTTCAGACAACAGGATTTCCTGTAACAATACAAGAAAATTCAATAAAATGTTTCAGTGACTTAAAACCTGTTTTTTGTATAATTTGATAAATGCCAATTGTTAATAAAAAGAATAAAATGAAAAGTAACAGGTGATTTGATTTTCAATTATTCAGAATTGTCTATGTTACAATTATGACATCTTTTTATTTTTTACTATTGCAATTTTCTAAATTTACCAAGTGTTTTAGAGAAGTCAAAATGTTAGAGGTCTAGGGTAAATATAACAGACTGTTCTATAATCCATTGGTGTCAGTTTCATAATCTGTTTGTAACTACGTTGCAGTATTAAATTGTCACAATATATATTTAGGATTAAATAACAGATATGTAAATATAAATTCTCATTTACACTGCACAACTAAAAAGAAATTATTTGTATATTCAGACATAATTTTTTTAATATTTAGGGAAACTTGTGATAATATGACTTTAACAAAATTTAAAGTCGCCTTTAGCCCTTGTAAAGTTTATACATACTAAGATTACGAATTTAGAAATACATTTAGTTTTTATATCTGGTAGTTTTAGGTTGTCAAATTTACAACGAGGAAAAGTTAACCTGGTACAGTAAATTTGTGCAGACACAAAATGAGTAAATTAATTCAATCGCAGAGTAAAATACTACATATTGTACTGTAATATTGTTAATTTCTTGCACGTAAAGACCGTTTTATATGTGAAGTGAAGAAACTGCAACACAATAATCTTATACTATTTTAGATCTGTACGCGAAACTAATCTGATTTTCTATGGCAAGCCGCTTTACTTTTTATTAGGTGTTGTGAAATCGGTGTAACAAAACATATAAAATATGTGCTTTTCATTACAGATATCAGAAATGCATTCCTGATATGTGAAATGAATGTAAATTATAAACAAAAATTACGTTTCACACATTTATATTATGTCAGTGTTAATGAAAACATTAAGAATATCGCACTAAAACTGTCAATTATTAATTTTTAATATCTGGTAGATTTATAATTTCACAGTGATATTATAGAAAGTTAAAAATATTGCAGCGCAATTAAAAATGTTTTATTTCAAATGTGTGAGAATGTTTTATTATGACTGTGATATTAAAAACATTAAAAATGTTGCTGTAAAGTTAAAAATTAGTAATTTCTTATATCTGTAAAATTGAAAACGTCAGATTCAAAATATGTAGTAGCAATTATAATATGACTGTGATATTAAAAAATTGAAACTATCGACCAACAGTCAAAAATGGTTGATTTAAAATACGTGCTAATTCACATTATCACAGTGATAATAAAAACATGTTAAAAAGATCACAGTGAAATTGAAAATCTTAGATTTACAATATGTGGTAGGCATTTATATTATGTCCGCCATATTAAAAACACAGAAAATATTGCTGTAAAGTTTTAATTTCAAATATGTAGATGTTTAAAATGTTGTAGTCATATTCTTAATAACAAGCTGCTTGATGAAGAATAGGTACAGCGCGCTATATTGCACTTTATAATGAATTACACAAAATGAATAACTAACTGTGTTAATCATTGGCATTGTAACATATTATCTGGAACAAAGCCACGATAAATTATATTTTTTATTGTTAATATTAGAAAACTAAAATGCGTAACTCTGCTGCTATTTATACAGATTAAGATTTTATTGTTACTTTTTAATATACAGACCATTTTAAAACTCCGAGCCTAAATTTTTTTAAATAGGCAACACACAATGCAACCCCCAGATGACTATGCATTTCTACCATTTTTTTTAAATTGAGATCAGAGTTGTTTTACAGTACATGTATCTACTAATGATTAAGTACAAATTTAAGGTTACTTTAATAACTCAAATTTAATATTTGACAACAATAATTACAATAATTTAATAGGAACGTAGTACAAAAACTAACGAAGCAGGTGTTCAAATTGCCTTCCCCCTTCGTTTTCGCAGAGTATAATTCTTCTACGCATCGAACCTCTAACACGAGCTAACATTTCCGGTGTGATAGAGCCACAACATTGAATTATCCTTTCGCGTACATGTTCTTCATTTCGAATGGGCACTTCATAGACATCTTTTTTTACTTTGCCCCACAAAAAGAAGTCTAGCGGAGTCAAATCGGGACTACAGGCAGGCCAAGGATGCAATGCACCTCGTCCAATTACGCGTCCCTCAAAACGTTGGTTAAGATAACTTCTCACATCCCTATGAAAATGCGGAAGTGCACCATCATTTAAAAACCACATGCTATTCCGTAGGTACGTTAGAGAAAAAATTCTCTGAAAATGAGTTATCCTGATCCAGCGGGGATTGTCTTGGGCGTAATAGTGGCAGTAATGTCGATTAACCATGCCGTTGTTGTTTGAAAACCTCGCTTCATCACAGAATGATACCATACTTAAAAATTCCGCATTGCCGTTTAATAGCCGTCTAAGAAATTGACAATACTGAACACGATGCTCATAATCCCTATCTTCAAGATGGTGTATGGTATAAACATGGTAGGGGTGAAATTTGTTCGCCTTAAGAATATTGAAAACAGAATCTTTGCTAATGTTTAAGGCATTTGCAATCGCTCTTTGACTTGTATGGGGATTATTCATAACCATTTCAATTACAGCTACTTCGTTATGTTCAACCGTAACTTGCCGTGCCCTTATTTTTGGTTTTGAAAATTGCCCATACTCTTGTAAATTCAGAAGAAGCATTCTAAATGTTTTGTCTGTTGAAATTCGTCTACCTGGAAAGCGTTGCGCATACAAAGTACTGGCAGCATTCGCATTTTTTCGACATTCACTCAGAATTAGAAGCATGTCCACTTCGCCAGCGTTGGAATACATTTTGCACCAAAGATTAGTGATCGATAATCTTTGTTTTACACCGTTCAAGTAATGTGGCTTAACGAATTTGATTAGTAAACTGTCAAGTTAATGCAAACATGATTGCCCTGATCGTAATTATAGAAATATTTTGTTTTAAAATAATAGCCGGCAGTGACTTGTATTGTGTGTTGCCTATTTAAAAAAATTTAGACTCGGAGTTTTAAATTGGGCACTCTGTATGTTTGGGATATTTGCTAATATCAAAAACTAGGTTCTATTATCTGTAATCAATTTTTAGATATCAAAAATGAATTTTAAATGTTTGATATTTATTTCAGATACCAGAAACGCGTTTCAGAAATCGGAAATTTGTTTCACATATTATCAAGAAAAATCACAAAAATAAACTGTTTTAATACTATTTTCACCTTGTTCATTAAAAAGTAAAACGGCTTGCCATAATTTTCTAAAGTTAAAATACTAAACTAAGACAATTACCAATTTCATTAAATTGTTTACAAATTGTATGTAAAGACGTAAAACCGTTCAGTTTTAATTCTAATTGCGTTTGAATACAAATTCAGTAGCATTTTCCTGACTGTTCTGTTTCCCGTCTTTATTTCGCAATCGCGATAAAACAGCCCTCTAATTTAAGCTTGGTATGACAATTGCGAACTTCGACTGATTTTGCATACCCTCCGCACAGAACAACCCCTTAAACGAATTAAGCAAAGACGTCTGAATAATCGCGTCTTTAATAATTGAACAAAAGGAAACGTAGTATACAATTTACATACACACCTGTGCTATCGAAAAAAACAAACTAAACAGATTATTTGCAAGTTCTCAGAGTTTAAGCTAGTTGGCAAATATTTTAATTAAATGCCTGTCGTGTTTAAGATCCAGTAAAATATAAAAACTTGTTTAATACTGACTCACTTATCCCGATAGCAGCTTACACTGTGCTATGAAGAACAACAATAGATTAAATGTATAGCTATCCTTTTCTATGCGATAAACGGTCGTCTGTTAAAACTTGAAGTGCACAGAAAACGGGAATAGAAAGAGGAAAACTTTGTGAAATAACTTGTTAAGCATAATTAACTCTTTCTCTTAATTAACACAACAGTGACGCATTCCTAACAAGCTATACAGTCGTCGCAGTCTAGAGGGTGAATTGATATACAGTCGAGATAAGAAAGAAGAAGACAGAGGCTTTTGCAGGGTTTCCTTCTGATTCTATTGAGTGCTTTGTTTAAAATGTCGCACCGCAGTAATTCACATTTTAGCATTAAAAGATTGAGACGCTTTTAGAAAACGCATTAATTTGCAGAATAAATAATCGGCGTTAAAATTGATAATTGTCTTTTTGTTTGAAATGTATACAAAATTTATTAACTGAATAATAGTCAAAGAACTGTATTTTAAGGAATTTTCTGTCGTATGTTAAAATAAACAAATTTAACTTTTTGGATGCGATTTTCATGTCTAAATATGAGATTTTAGAAAACTTTTATTGGAGTCGAGAGGGCGAGTATGAGTTAGTTCAATACACTTTTAACATAACATTAGTCATAGGTATTTAACATTTTACCTATCTTCTTCTTTCTATATAGGAAATCCGGATCCCTTCCACCTGTCCCAACTTTTGTGACGACGGGCCACATATCTGTACGCATCTATTGCATAGGAGAGAAAGCAGTTACTGTAAAAAGAATAGGGCGTAGCCCACTGGTATTGCTAGTATTTTTTACTTGCCTATACTTTTAGTATGACGAAGTATCGATTTCATGCAAATTTCTTTTTCGAGATTTTGAGTGAAATACATGTTGCCAGGAAAAATCTGAAATTGAAATCTTATAATCACGACCGCTATAATATTCTAGAAAAATTGGTCTTTAATGCCTTTTTAGACACTTAAAAATAGGAGAAACAGTTTGCTGATATATTGCCATACTTTTTACGATTATAAATGTTCTCGCGCCAAAAAGTGATTGAAATTTACATCTAATCATCTACACGTAGTACAAGCTGCCCGCTCCAAATCTAAAGCGTTGGCACTCCACGGCTACTCGCGTAAAGGCGCTGGTTAGATATTGCGCTTACGACTTCGTGCGTGCGTGCGTACGTGCATGCGCGCACGCTTGTGTGCTCGTGTATGTGTAGTTGCGCGAGCGTCTTTTGTGCGTGCGTGTGTGAGGGTGTGTGTGTGTGACGCAAAATCTCGGGAACAACTGCACCGATTTTAATGAAATTTAATATGCCCAGATACAACTAAAATTTGGCGGCCCAAACAGTTTTCTTTAATGATCTGGAACCGCAAACGGAAGTTAAACGTGTTTCTTTGGTAACATTTTCTTCGGAAAACGAATTTTTTAATATAAAAACGGAATCTGATAGAAAATCTAAGGTCAAAGCGAATGCTTTTTTCCGAACTTCCTAGTTTTAAAATGGCGGCCCTGAGAGTTTTGAAAATATCGACTTTAGCGCCTTATTACTCAAAACAGTTTGATAGATCGGCATCACATTTTTTAACGTAGTGTGCCTGTAGAGGCACAATAGTACTAGACACGAAAATTTTCATTAAAAAAAGCTATGAAGTGAAAGAAATATAAGAAATTTTCAAAAAAATATTGGTCGAAAACTGGCCACGCGAGTTTTTTATATTTTGTAAGCTTATATAGCTAGGGATGGGCTACAATTTGGTTTGTGTATCAACCCGTTTAATTTGCAACCTCTAATATAATTTTATCGTAATATTTCTGAAAAGGCACAATGTTACTGTGCAAAAAATTTTCAATATGAGAAAAACTACGAAGTAAAAAAATTTTAAAAATTTTAGAAATTTTCAAAAAAAATATTGCTTAAAAACTGGCGACACGATTTTGTTTAAATTTTGTAGGCTGATGGAGCTGGAGGTAGGCTATAATTTGGTTCGTGCCTCAGTCTCCTTATTTTTCAGTGACGCCTTTTATGAGTTTCGAAAATCGAATATCTATGTCCCTCTTTTTAACAAACGTAAACGATGAAAAATTTCTGATTAAGCTAAGGTGCTAAGGTAATCGTAAAATAAGATTTAGAACTTTATTTTTAGGCGCAGCAATGTTCAAGGGGGTTAATTTTTCCCTCTCCCTAATTTTAGCCAACGAATTTGTTTTTCCGTTTTTGGTTTTTGTTTAGTCTTGAGGTATATTTAAAAAAAAAATTAAAAAATCGATTTTTTTCTCAATTTTTTCTGAAAAAGCAACTTGTTAAAATTCACGTCGTAACTTGCATAAAAGCATTGACGAGTTTCATTTAGCCCAATCATGCTAGCAAACAATTCTAAACGTGGGGATGTCAACAGAATACAAAAAGCTGAAGTGTGGACTTCGAGTGGACTTTCCCATAATAAAACTTATCGTATTTGCAAAAGTGTAAACTTTATAATTATAACCTTCCATTCCATCCATCCAAATTAATAGAAAACGTCTTAGTGAAATGACAAATTACAAAAAAAAATTGTAGCCGATACTAGATACTAATACTTGCCGTTGCCGTATTTGCAAAAGTGTAACTTTTAATAATTATAACGTCGTTCAGCGAGTATTAGATTTCTAAGAAAACAAGCAGCTGGAATTTGAATTTGCGATAGCCTGTTCAATTGGTTTCCGTACCGTAACTCTACCCATAGAAGCAGCGACTACCGAACGAAAGCAAGGTAAGTGCCCGCCGAAGCGCTTCGGCGAATTAAATTTCGTTTCGGATGTCGGACAAAAATGGCTATAATAGCTTTATTTGGGAAGTTATCAAAAATATATGCAACGAATAAAAAATATATTTTTTTTAATTGAGCTAACTGATCGGCGGCGCGGCGTAGTTAAAATCACGTAACTGCCGGAAAACGCGTTGTACATATGAAAAAGTATCGTTTTTTTTCTTAATTTTTAAAATAGTTGAAAATTCTAGCAAATTCTAATAAAGTACTTAACAAAGTCTATCGAACTAATAAAAATTTATAACGAAAACGTTTGCGTTTTTGAATAAATAATCATTCCATTTCAAATTTTTCAAAAATTCGTGAAAGGCGTAAACTTTGAGAAATAGGTAAAAAATTAATTTGTAGCTTAGTGCAAGCTTACAAAGAACTCTCAAACAAGTGGAAGCTGATCCCGATCAGACAACTACTTTTTGAGTAAATGGGCGTTAAATATCGAGATTTTCAAAAAACTGTAGCAGCCGCCATTTAAAAGCCACACGGTTCGGTAAAAAAGTTTTTGATTTGCCTTAAGTTTTTCTCTCAGATTCCGTGCTTCAATTTTCAAAATTATGTTGTAAAAAAACGTGTCTAACTTCCGTTTCCGGTTTTGAATTTTTTTCAACAGCTAATCTAGAACTACAATTTTCGATATACCCCTTGATTTAAAATTTCATTAAAGTCGGTCCAGTACTTTCGCCTGTAGAGGCGTCTCGCACCCACCCACACACCCACCCGGTTTTCTGATTTTAGGGCATTATTTCTACCAGCAATAACAATGACATAATCAATTTTTGTAAAATGTTTAGTTAAGCCAGAACAATTTTTTACTACATCTTTGAATTTGGCGTTCGGTTTAAAGATACATTGTATTGAAAATAGTTGTTTAGGCAAATGATCGCAAAACAGTTGTCCTAAAACGTTTCCATGACTATCAGCTAATATTAAAATGTTGGACTGCAAGGTCGATTCGCGGGTCGTACTGTCACAGATGTATTTTTGAACGCCGCATTTGTGTTGCTATTTTTTTGCCGCATTTTACGAATGTTAGTATCTAGGAACAACGGTAGGACAGCAAGGGCTATGTAATACGGAGGTACAAAAGAGAATAAAACAAGGCCGGAAAGTAATAGGAGCTCTAAACGGTATGCTTTGCGATGCAGATATTAGTAAAAAGAATAAAAAACAAATACACACAACTATGATCCAAAGCGTGGCTTGATGTGGATCCGAAATTTGGCAGCTCTTGGAGCAACAAAAAAACGAACTAAAAGAAGTACAAGAATACGTAAAATGATGCAAGCAGAAAGGGACATCGTCGAGTAAATTAAAAAAAAGGCAACTCATATGGTACGGGCATGTCCAAAAAATGAAGGAATGGAGTGGACTCTCGAAAAAAGCAATGGAATTTTAACCAAAAGAAAGAAGAAAGAGAAGACGTCCAAGAAGAGGTTGGAATGATGAAATACAAAACCTAAAACAAAAATGGCATATCCAACAACACGCCTGGACGAACAGAAAAGAATGGAAGAAAATATTGAACTCCGGAAGACCTAGATAGAGGTTAAAGAACGGAAAGAAGAAGAAATATCTAAATTTTTGGTTAAGTCAGTTAATTGATTTTTAAGTACGTTGTTTGACATTATGCGTGCAGATAGTTCTTCCTTTTGCTGGTCTAATTGCCTTTTCAAGAGATTACATGCGTCACATAATTTATCAATTTCTAAATCTCGGTTTGGTTTTTGTACCACCATGTTGAATACACTGCTACTATTAATCAAGGTTAATATTTCAATCAACAATGCTTATTTCAGGTTTTTTCTTTTAATGCCGAATTGTAAAGTTCAGCTTTTAGTTTATTTACTTTGAAGTCAGATAATTTTTTTGCTGTGGCACAACTTGACACTAATAATTTTGCTAAATAGGAGTTAATGAAATTTTGTTGAGTTGTAAAGCAGTACTTAACACAATAATTTAAACAATACAAAGCACTAGCTTTCACGTCTGCGCCGTGCCATGACCAAGGCTCGGAATTGTAGGTAAAATCCTTTTTTTTTCTTTACAGGCACATCGATGAAAACTATATATAAATCCGTTTTATAGCATTTACAGTCATTTGACATCAGTTTTAGTTTACCTTAAATGACTATTTTCGCATTTTTGTGGATAAGAGCCTAAAAGTGCCTATTTTTGCATTTCAGTGCCTAAAAACAAAAATCCAATATGAAATTTTGGTTTTATCAATTTTTGTATTTAAATTAATATAATCGTTTGAATTTTTGTCCTACTGAAATTAAGGAGTGAATTAAAATTGGATACTAAAATATTTGGAAACATTAGAAAATGTTTCATTTGTGCCATATCGCGCGCCTGCTCTAGTTAGGTCCGTAAAGAGTGTATGGTGCAAGTTATTGTTTTCAAACACAAAATATCTATACTTTTTAGGTGGTTATGCAATTTGACCCTTACGGCAGTGAAGCCATTGAAGAGGTCCAAGCTTGTTTTAAGTAACCAAGTATACAGGCAGAATTAGTGTACATAACTTCAAACTTGAAAATATTGAAAGAAACAATTACATAATTGCAAACTACGTTATATGAGTCCATTATATTAATGGATGATGTAAACAATGATTTAGAAACTGCACGGGGCAATAAAGGCTTACAACAAGTTTCAGGCTGTATTGCTGAAAAATTTTGTATTTATAACTTTAAGAGTTATAGGCGACATTATAAATAAAAAAAGTGAAGTGAAACTCCATGACAACATTACTTGTGAAACAGCTCTGTTGTTTAAATATGCTCCTGTAACGTCTTGCGACGTATAGCGTTCTTTTTCTGCTTTTGAAACAGTATTGTTTGATCCACGGCAAAGTTTAACATGTGACAATTTAAAAAAAATTCTAGTAGTTTATTGCAATGCAAAAACTGAAATGTAAGATTAAGTTAACACATCAATTGTGTTGTTACCAGAATAAGTAATACGTAACATGCCAATTTTAGATTTAGTTCGAGTTCACGATTTAAATTTTTTTTGTTTCTCGTCTAATATTAATGAAAAAATATTACAGTGTTTATTTTTTTTTAATATTAAGTAGTTTTCGTTAAAAACGCTCTTTCTTTTAATGGAATTCTTTTAGCTTTAATCAATACAAAATTTTACTAGTACATAAGTTTTTGTTTCTCTCCTTAATGCAATATGTTGGTGGAATTTGTATTGCACTTTCAGAACCTACAAATGAAAGACCACATGGGTTCATTTATTATTTTGTTATTGTAACTATATTTTTGTAAAAGTATTTTATTTATTTTACGTTAATACGAAAAATGTGACTACTTTCGATAATTAAGAATGTTTGGGGTCGGTTTCTTAGTGCTTATACTCCGTTTTTTAATAACATTTAAAGATATTTTTAAAGAATTTAAAGCCTTTTTTAAAATTTTTAGTGTCTGTTTAAGTGCCTATTTCAAGGTTTTTTAGAACCTTAATGCCTATCTATTTTAAGGGTTTTTAGGACCTAAAATTCCGAGCCTTAGCCATGACTCACGTGTTATGTTCTTAGTTAGATATGATTTGTTGTGATTAGATATACAACACTAATTATTCAATTTAGTTTAGCTGATTTGCATTTTTAAAACTAATTTCTTTGTCATTAATTAAGACTAATTCTACCATTTTTTATTACGTTTGAATAAGCCAGCAGTTCACTTTATTTTTCATTAATAACTGATTTTTAGTACAATTTCTTCCGGATTCCGCAGCGCAATATCTTGTGCCGTACGTGAGTGGATAATACCTAGTGCCGAACGAGTGAGTCCCGTTCAAATATCTTAGAATCAGGTGTACATGTAAATTTCAATCATTTATTCGCACTAGAATATATTATAAACGCAAAAAGCATGGAAAAGTACCAGCGACGTGTTTCGCCCGTTTTTACCTTCCCATACTTCTACTGAAGTAAGGAAAGTTATATGTTCAAGCACATTTTCTAAATTTATATTTTAACGAAAATACGCGTTCTGTGATTCAAAGAACCCAAAAAAGTTGTTTTAAAAATTTTTGTCTGTGGGTGGGTGCGTGGGTGGGTGCGTGGATGCGTTCGTTCTCCTATATCTCCGGAAACCCTTAACCGACTTTTATAAGATTTGGTGTGTGCAAGATTTTTGGTTGCAGACAGTTCTTTGTAAGGTATAGGTTATTCCCTAAACACTTTTTTGAAATTTTAAATACATAGCGTTGTAGTGTAAATATACTAGCGGCTCAAAGTTTTGGACATCTTAAAAAAATAATTCCTCAAAAACTGCCTAAACTGTTTTTTTTTTACTTTTTGGGCCGATAGAGCGTGCAATAATTTACAAATTTATTTTTTACATATCTTCTAAATTTTACACTGACGCCCTCCAGGAATTTTTGAAAAAATTCAAATTATTTAATTATTTATTCAAAAACTCAAACTCGAATTGTTATAAATTTTAAACATTTTAACGGCCTATTTTAAGTAGTTTATTAGGATTAACAAGAATTTTCAACCATATTAAAAATTGGGAAAAAACGATACTTTTTACTTTCAACACGGCATTTTCAAAAAGTTCCGTGATTTTAACTATAACTATCAATTAGCTCTAGTTAAAAAATGTATTTTTATTCTTTGCATATTTTTGATAACTCTGTAAATAAAGTTGTTATAACAATTTTTGATCTGAAGTTGTGAGCGCATTACCTTTCGCCTTGACGTAGTCAGCGAGCGCTTCGTACGTAACCAATGAGCTGGGTCTGGAGCTGGCGGCTTGTACCGGCTGGATCTGACTAGAGGTAAGTTTCAATCTCTTCTTGACGCGAGGTTATTTAAAACGTAAAAAGTATAGGAAAGTACCAACGACCTGTTTTGCCCATTTTTTATTACATTGTAGGAAGGCTTCCTTTTTTAAATCCCACCCATACGTTCACTGATATCTTCTGGTATCCTATTCGTATCTGATTTTTTTAGTTCTCTCTTCTTTCGCTTTATCCATTATTTTTTTATATATGCATCTCCTATTGTATCATCCTACTTTCGATAACGATCTTTTTGTTTCCTAATTGGAATTTATTCTATAGGACATTCAACCTTGGAAAATGTATAAGTAAAAGTTTCTAAAGTATAGGAAAATAGAAGCGAAGTGCTTCGATTATTGTCTGTGTATTTACGTTAACGTTGACCTATCTTGTATGGTAGAAACGCGAAATATTACTGATTATCGCGTGAGCTATAATAACTTCACCCCTTAAATGGTAATTTCTTGTAATTCTAATGGACTCGATGTGTAATACGTAACGTACACATCGACACAATTGACCCACGTTCTATAATTACAGAAGCAGCGGTACAAACTCGACAGCGGCATTCAAACTAAATTGCAATAGCATTAATTACTAGCATTGTCCAACAAGCTCTCAAATAGAACACAGTATGCTATGGTTTCTAAAATACATCAAGTGCTCCATGAACTAATTTGAGAGCTTCATTGTGGCTCGTCATAATTCAATATTTCCCCTACCCCGTCACTGCGTTGTTCGTAATATTCAATACACCCCCTGCTCCCCATTGCATCAATCATTCGATTAACTGTTTAATTGCGCTATCCATTTTGTTTGTCAATTTGAACTGCGCAGCTCCGCATTCATCAATTTACGAATTACCCTCATTTTCTTATAACCGCAGTTTGCGCTTTTAACAAACACATTTTTGCTTCAAGACTTATATTATGATTTATGTTACTACGTTGCTACTTTTACGATTTGATGACCCGGAGGGTAATTAAAAGTGAAAGCAAAATTTCCTCCACAATGGAAACGGCACAATTCGAAGGTAATAAAACGCAAAACACAACTTTTAAGGCAAATCAGATATAACGGTCATTAACACTATCAAAAAAGTAAAAAGTACTTACACGAAGAGTATGTTTGCAGTTTTTATTGTGACGGTTAAAAGTCATAAAATTGTAGGAGTCAGCTAGATTTTTACTTCATATATTATTTGTACAAGCAATCGTAGTGATTAATTTAAAATATATATGTCTATTTCTAGATTAGTATCTAATCAAGTAAAAAGACAAAACAATCATGTATACAGGGTGTTTCATTAAAAATTGTCCATAGAGTAACTGGAGAATGCTTGACTCAAAATATGACGATTTAACCTAAAACACTTAGATAAAATATTCCTCCTAACGGAGATACAGGGTGTTTTATTTAAAAATACAACGATTAAAGATAAACGTATTTAGGTTGATTCCTCATTTTTTTCTAAGTAAATTAATATTGTCTTCTTGTCTATCGATAAAGGTGTAGTAGGCTGATGTTATTTGTTTATAACATCTAGGCTTCCGAGTTGGAACCGCGTCATCGGTGCTTGAACTGCCGACGTTTCGTCCTCGGTTGCACGGGACATCTACAGGGCTGTGGTCGCTTTGGGATCTGGAAGTTGAAGCCTAGATGTTATTAACAACGGCCGCGGAAGCCTGCAACTTAGGTTATTTGTTTATGTTTAACTGCCAGACAGTCAGTTTTCATTGAAAAGTGTAAGATTAGTTACTGTTATAATAGCTTTCTTTGTGAAAATGCCACGTCATAATAATTTTTCAAGTGCAGAATTGCGAGATATGGTATGTGTTTATGCACAAGAAAATTATCGAGGGCGTCCTGCTGCTCAAAGATATTTGCAATTATATCCCAACAGACGACAACCTCATTACAGGACTTTTAAAAATATTTACGACCGATTAGGGGAAACTGGTCAATTTCATCAAAAGCGAGCTGTAGGACGTCCAAAAACAGTTACAGGAGATCAGGAAGATGATATTTTAGTCAGAATTGCTGATGATCCCCAGTTAAGTACCACACGCTTATCAGCAATAACTGGAATAAGCCATACTTCAGTTTTCAGAATACTAAAAAAAGAAAACTTAAGACCTTACCATTTCACTCCAGTGCAGAATTAATACTCGGAGATATCCCTCGACGAATGGAATTTGCACAATTTATTACGGATAAGACAAATGTAAATAACAATTTCGTAATCAACACCATGTTTAGTGATGAAGCTACTTTCACACGCAGAGAGGTTTTCAATTGGAGAAATTGCCACTATTAAGATACTGTAAATTCACATGTCACTAGAGAGGCACACTTCCAGCACGAATTTAAGATAAATGTTTGGTGTGGATTTTTTAGAGATAGTTTAATAGGTCCCTTTGAATTACCTGCAAATTTAAATTAATTAATAATAAAAAATTAAAGAAGAGATATGCGGTTTATGCAAGATGGCGCCCCACCGCATTTTTCCTTAGTGGTGCAAAATTATTTAAATAATGAGTTTCCTCATAGATGGATAGGACGAGGAAGTGAATTTCCTTGGCCTACTCTGAGTCCCGATTTTAACCCCCTAAATTTTTATTTGTGTGGACATATGAAGACACTAGTGTACGCTTAGGAGATTTATATCCGACAAGAATTATGGCAACAAATACAAAATGCTGAGAATTTTATTAGAAATCAACCAAACATATTTTTAAGTGTTAGGACAAATTTTAACCAAAGAATTCAAAAATGTATTGAAGTCAATGGAGCCCATTTTGAAAATTTATTATAATATTGTTGATTATTTTTATGTTGTGTTACAAATAGTTAAAATACATGTTTTATGAAACCTAAATACGTTTATCTTTAATCGTTGAATTTTTAAATAAAACACCCTGTATCTCGGTTAGGAGGAATATTTTATCTATATTTTAGGTTAAATCGTCATATTCTGGGTCAAGCATTCTCCAGTTACGCTATGGACAATTATTAATGAAACACCCTGTATAAATATAACAACCTTGCAGTACTGAAAAGATGCAACTGCATTAAACATGTAAATAATGACTTTCTGGTTGTCAAATCACAGACTGATTTAACGTAAGAATCGATATATTGCCTGCATGTATATTATAATCCGGTAACATTCATATCAGAACTTCAAAAATAACCGAAGCACTTTGCCTGTACTTTCCCACAATTTAAGGCTTTCACATTTTATATTTCCAAAAGTATTTATAGACAACGTTGTAGTACTAACAACAATCGTGCGTTTAAGCGTACGTTACGAATACCCAATGTTTAGCGGTTCTATAAAGTAACGAAAAAATGCATCATTTCAAAGTTTTAGGAGTACATCGTTATGGTAACTAAAGAATTAAAACAAGAAATGAAATAATATATTAAATGCCATATTAGTTGCAGCAAATACAATGCCAATAATAAAACAGTGTGAAATCACACACAAAATTTTCTAGCAGTAAGAGACGCAAAATTGTATAGCACCAAAACACACAGATCTCAACCACTCAACAGCTTTTATGCGGTCACAATGTTATCTCTGTACCGGATGGATAATTCAGACCTGCATTATCCGTCTTGATTTAAGGAACCAATATTTTTAAGGGAGAAATTAGGAATTTTTAAATTTTCTGAAACAGGTTTTTCGATAATAAGGAAAACCCGAGACGACACAGCAAATTCATTAGCCAAAAATAGGAAAAGAAGAAGAAAATAACTCCCTAAATATTGCTGTGCCTAAACATCATCACTCATGAGTAATTTAGCCTAAACGTAAATATTTAATTCTCTATGTTTATTAAATAAAATGGCATGAATTGTTTTAAAAAATTTATAGAAAGCGATACAGAAAAAATAGCCAGTTTTTAAGCAATATTTTTTTGAAAATGTCATTTATCAATTTTTCTTCACTTTACAAATTTTGTAGTTTCAAAAGTGTTTGTAGCTTGTAACATTATATGTTCTTAGGACATTAACAATATCGAATCCTATCCTGATCTGATAACTCGTTTTGATATAAATAGACGTTAAACCAAAATCTTCAAAAATTCAAAACAGGGGTCACAGAAAAATTTTGATGCTGAAACAAGTACAAAGTTGTTGCTATTCTAGCTCTATGAGCCGACAAAGTTGAAAAATTTGTGTGGCTACTGTTTTAACAATATTCTTTTGAAATTTTTAAAAATTTTGGTAATATTTTTCTTTTTGGGCTTTCCGAAAATTGTTGCGCACAGTAACATTGTGTCTCTATACAGTTTTTACTTATTACCATAGAAAATTTTACGTTTTTAGAAATAAGGCGCTAAAGTCAATATTTTCAAAAAAAACTGTAGTGGCCGCCATTTTAAAGTTAGAAAGTTCGGTAAACAGCATTGGATTTGCCTAAAAAATTTCCACAAGGTTCCTGTTTTAGATTCGGAAATTTCGTTTTTAGAAAACAAGCTACTAAAGAAACATTTCTGATTGTTTATTAATAGTTTATTTTCTCAATGAATTTGTAATACACTCCCACATTTCAAAGTCTATTAAAATCGAACCATTTTTTGAGTTTTATGGAGCGCGTTCACACACGCACACACACGCTTACCCACAAACATTAATTAAAAACAACTTTTTTGGATTCTCAATTCCGAATATATAAAAGAATATCATTATTAGTAGGTATAACAACAATTAATATTTGATGATTTACAAAGTTTTTAAAGCTATACAGGGTGTGCAAGATAAGGAGTCCATGGTAAGAGATAGAAATTCGGTTAAATGAGAAGAATTATTCAGCATCTCAAGTACTACTTTGATCCACATTCAAATCCTATCTGTAGATAAAAATTTTTTTTTAAAGTTTAATATTCTTCCGCAAGAAACAAATGTCAATGATACCTGAGTTTCTGGAAATTATCCGATTTTCTTCGTAGCATTAAATTTTGTTTAAAACTATTGGTTTTAGGTATAAACATTGATTAATAAAATTGATAGACCAAAACAATTTTTATCAAACTATATGAAAAATACAATAAGAATAAAGGGAAAGAAGAGTATATGGGTAAGGAAGGAGAAGAGAGATTAAATAACAATGGCGAAAGAATCATAGAAATATGTATTGAAAATAACTTAATCATAACAAACACAAAATTCAAACATAAGAATATACATAAATATACAACAATATCAGAGAGCAGGAATCAATCATCGACTACTTTCTGGTGAGTAAAAATAAATGGCAAAGAATAAAGGATATAAAAGTCAAAAGAGAAGCGGAGATAGGAAGTGACGATTACTTAGTGATAATGAAAGTGAAAACATTAAAGCATGGAATAATAGACAAAAGAAGGAGAAAAATAAATGAAAAAATAAAATGTTTTAAATTAAGAGAGGAAAAGCACTAAAAGAAATACCAAAAGCTACTAGATAAAAAATTAAAGGATAAAGGAAAAAACACAAACATAGAAGAAAAATGGGAATTCCTTAAGAAAAACATACTGGATGCATCGGAAGAGAGTTGCGGCAAATCGATAATAACAAACAACAACACGAGAAAAACTGAATGGTGGACAGATGAAATAGGTACGGGAAAAAATAAAGACCAAAAAAGAGATGTGGAAAAAATACCTATGCACAAAAAAAGATGAAGATTACGAAATATACAAGGAACAAAGAAGAGAAGTCAAAATAAAAATCCAAGAGGCTAAAAAGAATTCATGGGAGAAATTCGGTCATAAAATTATAGAGAGAATCAAAAATTATTTTATGGTACACTAAAACAACTGAGGAAAAGAAAAGAATATAATTAAAACTGGGTAAAGCACCCGGACAAGACCAAATTACCCCAGAAATGATAAAACACATGGGAAGAGAGGTAATGCATAAACTAATGGAAATAATGAACGACGCATTAAAGAACGGAAAAATACCGAAGGACTGGAAAACAGATATCATTCTACCGATATATAAGAAAGGTGACAAAAGAAACTGTAGTAACTACAGAGGTATAACACTCTCCAGCGTTCCAAGGAAGGTATTTGCAAGTATAATAGAAAAAAGAGTAAGAATCAAAATAGAGTCAACGCTGGAAGACACGCAATGTGGCTTCAGGAAAAACAGAAGTGCACAAGATTTCATATTCATAATAAGACAAATAAGTGAAAAATTAATAAATAAGAATAGAGATATACATATATGCTTTATAGATCTGGAAAAACCGTTTGACAGAATACGAAGGGAAGACATTTGGGAAGTACTACAGATAAGGGGAGTGAATAAATATATCATTGAAATTATAAAAGACATGTACAATGGAAATACAAACATAATAAGAACAAATAATGAAGAATCCAATGAATTTGAAACAAGACAAGGAGTTAAGCAGGGATGTGTATTAAGCCCACTGTTATTCTCAACGGTACTAGATGGGGCTATAAAGAAAGCCAAGAAAAAGATGAAGAAATTAACACTGGGATACTGGCAAATGAGACAAACACAGTTGACAGAACTGATGTTCGCAGATGACATGGCCTTGATAGCAGATACAAAAGAGAATTTACAATACAACCTTAAAATAATAGAGGAAGAAAGAACTAAAGAAAATAAATATGAAAATTAATATCGGAATAACAAAAACAATGATAATCTCAAATACAAAGAAAACCCATGAAATAAATCTGGAAGGTAAGCAAATTGAACAAGTAGAACATTTTAAATATTTAGGCGCAATAATAGAAGAAAATGGAAAATTGGATAAGGAAGTAAATGATAGAATGGGAAAAGCGGGAAGTATATTCAATATAATGAAGACAACCTTTCTAGGAAAAAGAGAAGTGCCGAAAAAGATAAAAACCGAAGTCGTAAAAAAAGTGGTCAGGCCAACAATTACATATAGCAGTGAGACATGGTCAATAAATGAAAGACAAAAAACACGAATTAATGCAATGGTAATGAGATTTCTGAGGAAAATAGATAACAAAACAAGGAAGGACACAATAAGAAATGAAACATTCAGACAAAACCTACAAATAGAATCTATCAACCACAAAATCACAGAAGGGCAACTCAGATGGTTTGGTCATGTGTGTAGAATGCCGGACGACAGACTTACAAAAACAGTGTTCGAAACGCGAGTGCCGGGAAAAAATAAAAAAGGAAGACCAAGAACAAGATGGATTGACAAAGTGAGAGAAGAAGCAGAGAAAAGAGGAATAACATGGAATGGAATACGTAATCTAACACAAGATAGAAAACAGTGGAGACAAAAATACAAGATTCAACCCCACCAGCCTTACACCTAAAGGTAGAAAGGCCTAGGACCAAGTAAGTAATGAAAAATACATAAAATTCTTTTTAAAAAAATCGACTTGTGACACGTTGTAGTTGGAAATTTTTGCACCGTTGCAACAAACACCATGTATATTGAAATTTTATTTAAAAAAGTTTGCAAGATAATACATGGTCTTGGCTAATACTTAACAGAAAAAGTTTTTTTTATTTATGGAAATTCGGTTGTCCAGATTTTATGAGTGAGGTCTACAAATGTCAAATTTTTTGAAAACAGTTAAATAACTTAGCAACGCCGCCGCAACGCAATTTAAAAAACAGAACATATTTAGAAAGGCAGTTAATAAAAGTCGAATAATAGTTATTTATTGTACAAGATGATAAAATTGCACTTTATCTTCGAGAGCGATTTTAGCGTCGAGGCGTCAGCCGAGACGCTAATAAGCATCGAGAAGATAATGAAATTTTATCGTCGTGTGGAATACAACATTTTTTTCTATAGCAATTGTTAAAGAAGGCCAAACAATGAAGAAAAATCAATGATAAATTTAATTTAAAAGTGTCAGGAAAAAAACAGTTTCACGAAAAAATGAGTGGGTGGCTTTAATAACTTTTTGGTTACTATAGAGTTTTATTTAATGTAGAAAAAAAAAATAAAATACTTTATCTATCCTTGCTGTTAAAGTACTACTTTATCTACCCTTGATGGTAAAGTGCTACTTTTCCCTCTAATTTTAGTTAATAATAGCACGTTTTAACAGTTGCTATAGAAAAAAAATATGCAAATCAAACTCTTTTTAATAGAACATTTTGTATATTTTTGCATATTTTTAAAGTCGAATAAGAAAATGCAAAAATATACAGAATGTTCAATTAAAAAAAAGTTTAATATGACAAACTTGTATAATTAAAAATAGTTTTTAAACGGCTTCCTCTTAGCTTCCTACAAATTTTATTTAAAAATTATTTTGGTATTTTAAATAGTAAAGAATATATCAACAGCTGCGGTCTTAGAATTCACCCTGTATATGTAAAGTCATTTCTTCGGCTAAGTAGAAATCAGGACATATATGTTCGGTTGTTAGTTATTTGTTTCGACAAAAAAAAAGTTTATAAGTTGTTACGTTGTCGGAAAAATGAAATGTTTGAAAAAGAGATAAACACTAAACCAAACGAATCCGTGTGTCAGTGGTGTATTCATAAAGTTCACTTTAAAGATGTGGTACAACTGTCAGTTTATAAGCGATTTCGTTTTAGAAAATTTTGCGCCACTTATTTAAGGTTTTAGTTACTATTTGTTACAGGTATTTACTTACTGAAAAATTAAAGACGAATTATTTTCAAATTATACTACAATTAGCCAAAGTAAACATTTCGCGAAACAAAACGATTCTAAGGGAATTAAAAACAAAAATTATTCACAAAGCAAAACGTATAATCATGGGGGTGAGTTATTAGATTGCCAGGACGATAGCGTCTAGGTTGAGAGTAATGGGCTCGATTTGCATGTAATTCCCGTCTTGGCCACCGCTCGTCGCCACGGCGCTTTTAATTGTTCCATCTCCCCCCTTCCTGGTGGAAAATGCGACAAACTAGTTGACCGGAAACCGTGTCGTTCGTTGTTAAACACGCAAAGCAAACTTTCATCAAAAGCACACGGTTTTTTGAATGAAAAGTTGCATGGTATTTAACAAGTATTTTTGTATGATGTGAATGTAAAATTTAGATGCCTATGTTAAAAATTTGTAAAACAATTTTATATCTGCGCTCTGCATGTCGATACTGTTAATTTTTAACAAATTTTCCCAAACGCAATATTAGTAAAAGCTTAAATTCCATACAAATATTTGTTGGTAATTTAATAATAATTCATCTGAAACATTTGTACAGGATGTTTCAAAACTTCAGAACAATGGTTAGCAGCTTGCTACAGCAAGTGTTCTGAACAAAGTCATTACTTATATAATTATAATAAAAAGAAAGTTTTGTACTCAATTATTATACAAATTCTAAAGCATTAAGTAAACTGTAGAATAAAACTTTTCCATTTAGCATACTTTTGAATTTAAATATGCTTTTCAATTTACGAAAATTTACTTGACAAGATCGCAGGGTTATTAAAACTGTGTAGGGTACATATTAGATTCTCCATTATTAGATTACTAGAGGAACACGTGATCTACGACCCATGCTTTTTTGGTAACTTCTTTTTAAAATGTAATAAATAAGCTGTGTCGAGTTGCACGACGTGTGCCGAATGTGTTTCGCATTATTGTATATTCTGAAATACGGAGAGTCAGCGAGTGAACTGAACATTTGTAACTACTCAAGCGAATGTTTATTATTTTGTGTTTATATCTTTCTCTAGCGTGATCGACATCAAATAATTTTTAAAACGCTTTTTTAAACTGGCGCTTTTCATTAGTGTTTTCATTTATATTTTCACATTATAAACTCTGGTAACTGTAGAAATGAATTTCGTCTTTGATTAGTGGTGATTGTGTATGGCAGGTTTGGTAAGGTAAGGTTAGTTTCATCAGAAATGCTGTGTTTTTGACCTGTAAATGGTCATCCAGTACCCGAGGGTGGTAAAATAATTGTAGGTAATAAATCAACATTTTCAGGTATCTGGTTATATCTCTTGAAATCTCAGATGCAATGCAATTTATAAATCTGATTGGAGTTATTTATGATTATCTTTGCGCACGGCATCGTTTGCATGATCTGGCTTTCATTTCTCTTTTAGAGTTTTATGTCCCTAATCCTATCGTAAGTAAAAGTTTCGCCTGATGAAAGGGATCCATAACCTAACATGTGTGTTCTCCGAGGAGTCTGATGTGAGATTGTCAGCTACTGACAAATTTTGTTTCAATCATACGCATTAACCGCAAACATTAAATTTTGCTTATTTTTATAGGAAACTGTAGTGCCCCGCAGTACCAACAAATATGCACCTTATATAATGGACGCGTAATTATGTGGCTTCTAGCAGCGGCGGTCTCCCGCAACTAAAATTTAAATTAGGTGGAAGCGTTTCCGGTAAACATAAATACTCGTGGGCTATGGGCTCTCTGTGGTTTTTGGCAACAATAAATATGCAATTAAAGTAGGTACCTTTATCAACAACTGTAGCGGTCCGCTGCACCAACGAATATGCGTCTTATATAGTGCACGCATAAATATAATGCTTTTAGTAGTGGGGGCCTCTCGCCACTAAAAGTTGAGTCAGGTAGAAGCAATTCCATATAACATAAAAATCACTAGGCTAACCCCTCCGTTTTGTTGTTAACAATAAATAGGCCAATAAAGTAGGTGGCGTAGCGGAATATAGTAAATCCGGGTACCTTTCCCCTGCCTCTATATTCAGTGACGACGTATTCAGTAACCTACTCGACTCACCTTATTTATTATGTTTGCGGGTTTCAACGCTTATTTAAAAGTCAAGCAGTGTAATCAAGGTTATGAAGCTGCGATAACAGCAAAATGCCTGAATTACATCACTGGATCTTTTCTATTCAAATTGCTACCAATTGCTCGGAAAGAAAAGCGGGTGACGTAGTCCATTTTTTTAAATTTTATTTGAACGTTAAAGACGCGCTAAGCAAGGATATATCATAGTTACAATAACAACTGCACATAGCAATTGTTTGTAATGAAAAGCGTGTAAGATAGCGCACGAGTTTTGTACTTTATTGTAAAGTTTAAGACGCGCTTAACAAAGAAATATCATAGTACCTGTAAAACAGCTGCAGTTAGAAATTGGTTGTAAAGAAATGCGCCTGGACCACTCCACGAATTCTGTTTTTTTATTAGAAAGTTCAAGACGCCGTTAACAAAGAAATATCGTAGTAACAATAAAACAGGTGCAGTAAGCAATTTCTTATAAAGAAAAGCGTGTGATTTAACGCACGGGTTCTGTACTTTATTGTGAAGTTTAAGACGCGCTTAGCAAAGAAATATCATAGTAGCAATAACACAGCTGCAGTTAGCAATTAGTTGTAAAGAAATGCGTGTCCACGGGTACTGCTACTTTACAGTAAAGTTAAAGACGCGCTTAACAAAGAAATGTCATTTTTTTTTCAAGGGTTGGGGTCTTTGCCCACTGCACTGCGGCCATAATAGGCCTATTGTGCCCCCTGTAATAGTTAGTCTCCCTCAAGTAGTCCTGTATCTTTCACAAAGTCCAGGACGTCCCTGAGGGGGATGGCTTGGAGTCCTTCTACGTCCACAATGGGGACTCCGAATCTCTTAAGCCTTTTTGCTGCCAGTGCTTCGCATCGGCAGGTTATATGTAATGGGGTTTCCTCCTCCACATCACACACTCTACACGTAGGGTCGTTTGTTAGCCCCATCGTGTTGAGGTGTTTCATCATCTTGCAGTGGCCCGTGAGGAGACTTGTTAGTCTCTTTAGGTTGCTCCTGTCAAGGTTCAGGATTTGTTTGGTAGTCTTCCTGGACGGGTCTTGAATAAACAGTTTCGACTGTCTCAGTCCAGGCAACGCATTCCAATGCTTGCGATGTGCTTCACTGAGGAGGTCCTTTATATAGCCCTTTGCCCTGCTATAAGCAATACTGCAGGTGGGCTCAGGACCAATCAGGGTGTGTTCGGCTCCTCTCCTAGCTAGTGTGTGCCCTTTCGTTTCCTGCTATTCTCTAATGCCCCGGTACCCACTCCAGAGTAACTCTGGTAGGGGCAGCCAGTTCAGTTAGGGCTACCAGGCAGCTTTTTACTGTATTGGAGTTGACCTCCTCTGACAGTAAGGCCTTTAAGGCGGCCTGACTGTCAGATCTAAAGAGAACTGCTTGTTCTCATAGTTTCTTTCCACCATTACCTGTGCGCAACTGGTTATTGCTGTTAGTTCCGACTGGAATACGGTAGCATAACGGCCCAGGTTTATGATGATTTCATTCCCTGTGCTTTCTTTATATGCCCCGGCTCCAGTTTTATCTCCCATCTTGGATCCCTCTGTGTACCACAAGCTTCCAAAATTGTTTGTACGGTTAAGAAATGTCATAGTAGCAGCAAAACAGCTGCAGTTGGCAATTGTTTGTAAAGAAAAGCGTGTGGCGTAGTCTACGGGTACTGGTACTTTACGGTAAATTTTAAGACGCCCTTAACTAAGAAATATCATAGAAGCAATAGAACAGCTGCAGTTAGCAATTGTTTGTAGAAAAAGAATGTGGCGTAGCGCACGGGTTTTGCTGCTTCATTGTAATATTTAAAAAACCTTTTACTTTAGTTCTCATCGTAATTTTGAAGATATTAAAAAATGTATTGCTTAAGAAAGAAACTCGCAAAATAGTCTTAAAAATATGCGTGTCTGCGGGTTTAGAATAAGTGTGCATGGTGTCTCACAACTTTCGAACGAATGGACCAATTTTCATGATCTCCAAATTTAGAGTTACATCAAAACCACCGACGGAATAACATTTAAAAGAATCCGAAACCGGAAGCAAAAGTTAACAGGTTTTTTGATTGCATTTTTTTCATAAATAGAATTTGTAAATACAACAATTGGCAAAGAAACGGACCATGAGATTAGCTACCTGGAATGTACAAGGGATTAATAATAAAACAGTAGAAATAATAAAAGAATTAAACCAGCAAGAAATTGACATAGCAGTTCTATCGGAAACGAAAAGAAAAGGAAAGGGAAACGAAGAACTAACAGACTACTTGCACATTTGGTCTGGTGTAGATAAGTCTGAAAAATCAGCATCAGGTGTAGCTATTTTAATACACAAGAAACACAGGAACTATATTAAAAACTTCGAATGTGAATCAGGCAGAATTGTAACACTAACGATATATCTTTATGGATATGAAACTGTCATAATTGGAGTTTATGGTCCAACGGATGACTCGACGCAAAGGGTGAAAGATAATTTCTATCAAGACTTAGGAAGAGTAATGGCAAAAACAAAAAATCACCAAGAAATAGTACTAACTGGAGACCTCAATGGAAGAATTGGATCCAAACAAAAAGACGACGTAATATGCCAACACGGAGAGAATAGTATTAATCAGTCTGGAGAATTATTAATAGAATACTGTAATGAAAATCACCTAAAAATATTAAATGGTTTCTATGCACATAAGAACATACATAAGTACACATGGGAAAGACCGACACTAGGACAGAGATCAATTTTATTGATTATTTTATAATAAAACAAAGATCAGTTATGAAGATTCAGGACTGTCGAGTAAAACGAGGACCTAATTGTGGGTCTGATAACTACATGCTCGAATTAAAAATCATCTGGCCTTTTAAAACCAATTTTGACAGACCAGTACAAGATAATGCAGTAGAATATAAAAGTGTAGAAGAAGAAAGCTACAAATTATACCTGTTGTCAGAACTCAGTATTAGAACACTATATGAAAATCGATTAAAGAGTGAACTTAAAACTTATGAGCAGGTAGATGATATAGAGAAGGAATATACCAACATCAAAAAAGTACTTCATAATGCCGCCTATCAAGTACTTGGAAATATATATAAGAAGAAAAAGAAACAAAAACATTTTTGGATGACAGAAGAGATAGAAAGACTGATAACAGAAAAGAAGAAATGATATAACAGGTGGTTAACTAAACAAACACGTGAAAGAAGAGAGGAATCTAGGGGAAAAAATAAAGAACTAAGAAGAAGAATTAAAGAAATAAAAAGCCAGTATTGGGAACAGGAATTTATTCAGATTGAAGGCATGATAGGAGGATCTTGGTCTACGAAGTCTGGAAAACAGTCAAAGGGATGAAGACAAATAGTACACACCAAGGCGGTCAATTAATAAGTATGAGAGAATGGGAAGACCATTATGAAAAGTTACTGACAGAAAACCGCAGCGAATACAAAGAGATACAACATACAATAGAGGAAAGAGATGACAACTACCTTCTAATAACAGAAGAATAAACTAAAAATCATACTATGAATATGAAAAATTCAAGATCACCAGGACCTGATAATATAGCTATAGAACTAGTAAAATATGAAGGAAAAGAAATTATAAGCCGAATTACGAAGTTAATGAATAAATGTGTTAGATCAGTACGGATCCCACAGGAATGGAAAAAAGCCTATATAACATCGATTTTTAAAAAGGGAAATAGAAAGGACCCTGGTTGCTACAGAGGCATTAGTGTTACGGGTAGTATTAGTAGGTTGTTTGGAAAGATACTCCAAGAAAAGGTAAGAGCAAATGTTGGCTACAGTATACGTGAAGTTCAGAGTGGCTTTGTACCGGGTCGCTCTTGTATTGACAATCTCTTTACACTACAACAAATATTAGAAAAAAAGATTTCAACGGGAGAGGAAATACATCTCGCCTATATTGACCTCGAAAAAGCATATGATTCTATACCACAAAGTAAGCTCTGGGAAGCCCTGACTAAACTAAACATGAATCCCCATTTGATAGCTATCATAAAAGAACTCTATAACAACAATACATCATATGTTAAAAGAGGAAAACAATTGTCAACACCCATATCAATAACCAAAGGACTCCGCCAAGGATGTAGTCTATGACCAATATTATTTAATCTTTACGTAGAACTAGTACTGAGGGAATGGAAAAGAAAATGCACAGGAATGGGTATGCCAGTAAACGAAAACTATCTCTTTACACTTAATTTTACGGACGATCAAGTACTTATGACGCAAGATTCATTCGATTTGGAATTTATGCTGAAGAGTCTCTACACCGAATACCAGAAGTGGGGACTGCAAGTAAGCCTACAGAAAACAGAGTATCTGGTAGTTAATAGTGAGACGCAATTTCAAGTTTTCCTAAATGACGATACACTTGTAAAACAAGTTGAAGAATTTAAATATCTTGGGGCCATTTTAGATCGAAAAGGACTAGGAAAAGGAGAAATAAAACACAGAATTCAAAATAGCAGAAAAGTAATAGGTTGTCTCAACTCTATATGGTGGGATAAAAACATATCCAAAAAGACAAAGAAAAGAATAGGCCAATCAACGGTAGAATCAGTTCTCTGTTATGGAAGTAAGATCTGGGTAATAAGCGCAGAAATGAAGCGCAGATTACAAGCAGTAGAAATGGATTACCTGAGACGTAGTGCCAGGATATCTAAGCTTCAACACATACCCAATGAAGAAATCAGACGACAGATGAAGGCAGAACAAACAGTTATTGATAGAATTGAAATGCGCGGTTTATGCTGGTTTGGACATTTAATGAGAATGCCGGAAAATCGATGGCTACAAGCATATTTAGCTGGCAACCTCCAGGAAAAAAGAAACGAGGACGACCAACACGTTCCTGGAATGAAGGAAAAACGAAACCTGAACGAAGACATGACTCAGGACAGAGAGGATTGGAGAAAGGGATTGAGTAGGCAGCGTTTGGCTGTATAATGATAATGTTACAGAATTTGTAAATATCTCATCGGAATCTGATAGAACACCTCAAGGTTGGTTTCTTCCCCGAACTTTCAAGCTACAAAACGGGACAGCTACGAATTGTTTTAGATTTTTTCTTTGGCGTTTTATTGCTCAGAAACGAGTAGGCAGATCGGAATGAAATTTGGTAGTTAAGCATACACAATGTTATCAATTTAAAAAAATGTTTGTGCGAATGAAAACTATATGGTGACAATTTTTATCAAAATTTTGGAAATTTTCAATAAAATATTGCTCAAAGCAACACCATTTTTTAATTTTTGTGTTTCTGCTCACAGAGCTGGGGATGAGCTACAGTTCGTTTTGCGCTGTGATCCTTCTATAAAGTTTTGAAGATTGAGAATTAATGCTCCATTATTTAACAATCGGGGAACGTTAAAACGATAAATTGCTCATAAGTGATAATAGAATAAGATTCTCAACTTAATTTTATTAGATACGGCACTATTTAGATGTATTAATTTCAGCCCATTCATCAAATTTTTGGTTGGCGAATTTTTCCTTTACTTTCTGGTTTCTTAAGTGACAAAAAATCTTTCTTTAAAAGATTGTATTATTTTGCAACAAAAATAAGAACTTGACAAGGGACCAACAACGTTATGCATAACATGACATAGTTACGGCTTCTCATTTGGACTGCACATCGTATTATGACTTGTTCGTTGTACGACCAACATCTTTCCATCCCAGTGTAGCAACAGATATTTTCTTGACTTCCGTACAGTTACCACTGCTCCTGCTGTTAGAGTTACAATGTTGTACATAAATACTTGTGATTATATGAAAACTAAAAGTTTCTAAAGTACAGGAAAACCCATGCAAAATGCTTCGCTTATTTTACTCATTGTTGATTCTTTGGCTAAACATATTAACACTGAATTATATTTTAAACAACACATTCGTGCACATCTTTATACAGGCTGAGTCAAGCTATACGCCTTTTTTTTAGTGATTTTATTATTACGAATTTATTAAAAATTTTTGGTGTGCATATGTTTCGAAGGGTGCTCTACAACCTGGCGCAGTCAGTTTTTTAATTGGACGTCAAATGTCAAAATAGCGACTTTCAATTGTTTATTTTTAAATGGAACGGTACGACTTTTTTCGGCTTAAACGATGCTGTATGATATTTACAATATGATCCCTACTGCATTTTTTCCCAATTTTCACGATTCAGCCGTAAAATATGCATTTATTATGTTAGTCTAGTAGGCCGAGACCTACGGAACGTACTTTGATGTACTTGCACAAAACGATTTAATGGTTGTCAGTATACATAGTAAAATCATTATTTTAATAATTTAATAATTAATGGAAATGTTTACATACAAGCAATTGTTTCATCAAAAGTTTACTTATTTTACGCAAAAACATGGTGACGCGTGCGTACGTACCGTCCTACTAGACTAACATAATGAATGCTTATTTTACAGCCGAATCGTAAAAATTATGAAAAATTCAGTAAGGATCATATTGTAAACATCATACAGCATCGTTTAAGCCAAAAAAAGTCGTACCGTTCCATTTAAAAATAAACAGTTGAAAATCGCTATTTTGACATTTGACGTCTAATCAAAAAACTGACTGCGACAAGTTGTAGAGCACCCTTCGAAACATATGCATACCAAAAATTTTTAATAAGTTCCTAATAATAAACTCACTAAAAAAAAAGGCGTATAGCTTGACTCAGCCTGTATAAAATTTACTGCAGTAATACACGGTGGCAAAAAACTTTCAGCATGCTATAGAAATATTAATGTAAAGTTCGATAGCTTTTCACATGATGTATTCAAAAATTAAACAATGAGTAGTCACTTTGCATTGTGAAACGCCTTAAATTTAAAAAGGGGCTTTCTTTTTACTGGCTTTAATTAAGGGAATAGATATAATGAACTGCTCGATCGATTTAATCCTACTGTGCCGTGGCGAATCTGATACCGACCCAGTTAATTTATTCAATAGTTAATTACCATACTTTTATAACGAAGTTCCTCAGATTTTTATTCACAACACAAAAGCTGTACTGATGAACAATTTGTTAAAACCCATACTTAATTGTACTATAGACGTAGCATTGTTGGTAGTAATAAATTTAATAAACTAAACGATATAAATTTATGTGAATCGATAATGATGCAATAATTAGTAGTTATTTAAAACTTCATAAAAAATAATGATATCGTAGCTTTATCTAATAGTCTTGGTACTTTATTTCTAAAAATATTGTTAAGGAACTTTACTAACGCAAAATACACACATTTGAATGTACGTGAAAAAATTTAGTTAAAGTGTTAAATTTTATTTGACCAATAACGTTTCAAAATTTGATACTAAGTAATAAAAGAATTAGGAAAGTTTTACATTAACAAATCATGAAGAGACATGTACACAACGGCCACCTGGACACAACGGCCACTTGGTATTTCACGTGCCCATACTAGCCTCATTTGTCGAGTAGACACAGCCGACACCTAGCACACAACGATCACACCTTCAGATGGACACAACCGTCATCTTGAACTCAACGGCCACATTCGTGTAATGCACGCCATAGCCACCTTGGACACAACGAGCGCACCAACAGGTGAACATAACGGTCAGCTTGTATATAACTATCTTGTAGGTGTACTACATATATCGACTACCTTAGACACAACGGCCTTCCCTTAAGGTGGACACAACGGCCACGCTTAAGGTGAACACAAAGGCCCCTGCTTAACGTGGACACAACGACCACATTGATGTAGTAGACACAACAGCCAGCTTGAACGCAGTGACCACACTTTTAGTTGAACACAGCATCCACCCTGGAAAAGACGGCCACGCCTTTAGGTGAACACAACGGCCACCTTAGACGCAACTGCTACAGTGTTAGCTGGACCCAACAGCCGCCTTGAATACAAGGATCACATTGGTCTTGTGCACACAACAGCTACCTTGAACACAATGGTTACACCTTAAGATGGACACGACGGTCACATTGATGAAGTGGCCAACTCAACCATTTTAGACGCAATGGCCACACTTTTAGCTGAGCATACATTCACTTTGGAAACAACGGCCTCACTTTTAGGTCACAACGGCCACACTTTCAGGTCACAACAGCCACACTTCTAGGTCACAACGGCCACACCTTTAGGTCACACCTTGGACGCAGCAGACACAATTAGATACAACTACTACATTGGTGTAGTGGACCCAACGACTACCTTGGACAGTAAAGCCACTCAAACACAATAGCCGCTTGGTATTTCACGTTCTCATATCGGTTACGTTAGACTGATGCACGCAATGGCCACCTTGAACACATCTTTCGGTAGTCATAACGAATACATTGGTATAATGAACACAACGGCCTCATACCTCAGACGCAACGGCCACACTTTTAGCTGGACTCAACTTCACCTTGGACACAATGGTATGGTGGTACAACGGCCAGCTTGAACACAACATTGTGTCCAAAAAGATCACTGTATCCACTAGACCAATGTGGCCGTTGTGTTTAGGATGACTCTTGTATCTATCTGAAGGTGTGGCTGTTGTGTCCAAAGTGACCGTTGCGTGCACTACTTCAATGTGGTCGCTATGGTGACTCAAAATACCAAGTGATCGTTCTGTCCAGGTGGCTGTTGTGTCCAATGGCCTTTGTGCCCTAGACCCATCAGAGTATTAACTACAAGGTTGATATTGTAAATCTTATTTTCATCTAGAATGAAACTGCAAGATCCTGTTTTAGTCGTATTGCAAATATAAGGTTATAATGTTGTAACTGGTGTAACCTGAATGCATTGAACGGAATGTATATTTTAAGATGCGCTATTTATTGGTTTTATTTTGAAACCACAAGAGCTAGAAATTTGGTTACATAATTAAAAACGTGTAATTATTAATTTGTTTAAATTTAAACAAATTTAAATTAGTAAGTGTAAAACTAAAAACTAGACTACATGAACTTAGCGAGCGTGTGTTGGTACGTTGTGGTAACACGTACGTCGTACATACAACGTATACGTACGTCACGTAACACACAGTAGGTTTTTACGTTACCATGATCGTTTTTCGTAATATTTTTTTTTGTTTATTGCATTTTATTTCACGTTAGTACGTATGGAATAAAATCTTACGAAAAACGACAACGGTAACGTAAAAAAAAGTTTACTAGCCATACAAACTTTATATCTGTCAGTTAGATACTCACATGACAACTAAAATACTTTTACATGTTTACTAATAATTCTTTAAATTCGACGTCTTTTAGTTATGAAAAACCTAAAAACCTTGCTTCGTATTAACATAAATCAGTTAAAATTAAATTTCAGATAAAAAAGAAATGCATAATTTGTAATATAGGAATTTGGTGATTAGCATTTAATTACAGCAGTGATTTATTTCGGTTTTTCGTACATATTTAAATTAAAAATTGCATTAAGAGGCTTCGGACTATCTTGCCTGTCGGAAAAAGGATTATTAATTACGGCGTTTATAATTCCATCAAAAGAACGGTGGTTTAAAGATTTGTTTTAAGCTTAATTAGCTCAAAGCTATTCGTACTCTTATTTGCACTGCGATAAAAAGCAGATTCTACAAGGCAACCTATGTAGATGCTATTTATTCTGCTTAGATAATTAAAGAAAGTGAGCATATTTTTTTTTGTAAAGTGTTCTTAAATAGTGCGATTCTGTGTATACTAAAAGCTAAACTAAGATTTACTTAATAAAAAAATTAACTATTCTAGAATACTGTCATGGTTATCAACATTAAGTCCTAATTATAGATTATATATTAGCCTTTTCTTTTCAAATATTAAAAAAAAATACTTCAAGATTTATTAAGAAACATTTTCTTTAGAAGAATAGAAAGCGGAAAGTAGTTGAAACGAAACAAAATTATTTTTGCGAAAAAAAGCAACACCTTTAAGACGCAATCAAAATCTCGGAAAGAAAAGTTTTAGCAAGAAAGCTACCAATTTTTAAGGGATACACACCTTGAAATAACACTAAAATAGGAAAAAACAAACGCGATACTGATGACTGAGTTTCACTGCAAATTTATTATAACAATTTTTACTAAGGTTCTTCAAATGTGATATGTTTTTATTGATTTTGTCTACAGAAATAATAAATTTTTATGTAAATCTATTTACGTATGAATAATTCCATCATACACACTGTGTAAATTTAGCTAATTACAACTACAACCTTTTTAAAAGTAAGGGTTATTAAAAGCGTGATGCAATAAACTTTAATCCATAAGTGTAGCTAGTGTAAGCGAGCTTTCGCTGTGCTAGCGACTCCTAGCGGTAGAATTTCAAGTGTCTGCTAATTAATACCACTAATTGGAGGTTCCCCTCTTGTATAGTCAACCAAATAGTTATTCAAACACTCACTATATGTTATCAAATTGATTATCCTATTGGTTTTATGTTTTACACACACAGAGAGTAATGTAGTTAATTTCTGTTCTGATAAGTTTGTGCTGTTGACGACATAACTTGGACGCTTTTTGGAAAATGCATGTACGCCAAACTGTAGTAGAACGGGACTGAACTTCAATCTAATATGTCAGTACAGTAATTACCTATATATAGTACAGTTTTGATGAAAATTAAGGGTTGCACAATAGTTACTATACGAGAATACACATTTACGCTGATAAAATGTTATTGACTGGTTCTTGCCGCTGGGTGTAGTAACTACCATTAGATTATGAAGTAATTCAACATGAGTGTGTGAACATTTAAATTTCATATATATGTGTTAGTACTTAAAAGGCTCAACTAAAAAATAATTATACGTTTTTTTTATTCAACAAACAACTCGCGTATCAAGAAGTATATCAATCTTATTTTATCTAAAATAGGTATTTTACCTGAGAAAATAACCTCAAAAGGCTGTGATAAATGATAAATCTTGAAGCCAACTCACGTAGCTATCGTAGTTAACTGGTCTTAAGAGAGTCCTGATAAATTTAAAAAAGCACCTTAAAGTCGTTAAGACGATGAGCCGCCGGCAAATTGAGCTGAAAATATGCGCCAAGTTTTTATTCTTTGTGACAACGGTTTACCGGCTCACTTATCTGCGGGCTTAGCTCAATCTATTTTAATTCCCATTCACTGTGCTTCTCCTCGAGCTAATGACTATTTAGTACAGAGATTTCCGGGCAGCTAGCAGGATATTGATAAGTGTAATTTTTCACGGGATTTTCTGAACGTGCCGCAAAATTTCTTGCTTAATTTTAAGCAATTTGTAGAAGACCTAAACGAATCTTCATCATTCATTCCTTTACAGCGAACCTGTTCTGCAATGCATTATTCTTGTTTAATTGATTTTTAAGCTTACATCTTATCTTGCAGACTGGCGTGCTATACATAAAGCAATACTGTGAACTCTTAAGTAGAAGTACATAAAAGATTGTACATGGGGTTGTAGCCGCGTCATCGGTACTGCTGACGTTTCGTCCAACGTTGAACGGGACATCTTCAGCACTGCTGCTGTGTTTAATAAAAGTAGGACGATTAACGGTGTGTGAAGGATCCGCCTGTGATTGGCGAGAAGGTTGTAGATAGGAAAGTTGACTTCCAATAACCAGTGGTTTATAGAGATATAAAGAGGAAAACTGTGATCTCGGTTAAGGTTATTAGGATTTTTAAGGCTTTTATTTGGTTCACCGATGATGCTAATGAGGGCGTTAAAGAACGGGCAAGGAATTTAGTGTCGTGAAATTAGACATTGTGGGCTGTTGTGTCGAGTCTTTGATCGTCAAGGGCCGAACCGGCTGGACGCCCTAGTCGAATGGAGTTTGTGTTCGGTAGGTTGAATACTGATCGGCCGCGTCGTTTCAACAACGTATGCTTTCCCACACAAGCAGGAAACTTTGCACACATCAATTGTCTATTTTTTAAAATTATTTAAAATTTTCGGTAACAGAAATGAATATGGCACTTTGCCTGGACTTTTCTATACTTTAGAAATAGTTACTTATCATGGTTTCAAGAGTATTTAACTATTGACATCTTACGTGCCAACAATGATAAAATAAAATCTGTTTGTGCGATTTTGCGTAATCTATAATACATACCGTCTACTACAAGCGAACTAGCTATGTATTCTCTCCGGATACCGGAGAGAAACACTACCTTCGCACCAATCACGAGCGGACCAAAATATTAACACGTTAAGCATACTGCATCAACTCACTTAAAGTTATGCTTTTCCTCGAGGTATGTCTTATTGTATTCAAATTCTGTTAAAAAATTACTTGGGAGTCATGAATACCAAAATCAAAAGAAGAAATTTGTCCCTCATAAAATTAGAGAAAGGGGAAACACGAACCCCCTTAAATATTGCTGCACCTAAAAATTAAGTTGTGGTTCTTATTCTACTATCACTTATGAGCAATTTAACGTAAACAGAAATCAACCCCATTTATTAAACAAAGAAATTATCGGACTATGACACGTACTAAATTATAGCTCATCTTTAGCTCTATTGGCCTATTTTCTAGAAAACAATTGTGTGGCTAATTTTTGTGCACTGTTGCCGTGAAAAAGTCGAAATTTTGATATTCTGTTTACTTCACAGTGTTAGGAGCTCTAAAACTTCTAGTAGCTTTCAACATTGTGTACCTCTAGGGCATTTTCAATATCAAATTTCGTCCTTATCTGTAAAAATCATTTTTGAGTAAATAAGCGTTAAAACTCACATTTCTAAAAATTCAAAGGAAACGTCAGAGAGAAATTAGCTGGCTGAAACATACACCAAATTGTAGCTCTTTTCAGCTCTAGGAGCTTATGAAAATGTAAACCAAAAAAAAGTTTGTCATGTTTGGATTTATTGACTTGAAATTTAATTTACACCTCAAACTTTAAGTATGAAATCGGATCTAAATTAAATTACATTTGAATTGGAATTTGAAAGTCTAAATAAATGCAAAATAACACACTTACAATGTTTGGATTTATCGACTTGCAATCTATCTAACTATATAATAATTTTGAATCCCTTCCACCTATCTCAACTTTTAGTGGCAAAGGGCCTCTGCTGCGAGAACGCGTTCATTATATAAAGCGCATATTTATTGTACAGCAGATTGCTAAAGTTTTCGCTGCAGATAAGCAAGTTTGGAAGTCTCCTATTTGTTTGTATTATTGTAATATAATGGCCTGATACCGATAGTGTCACAACGAGAACATACTCCGAGAACTTACGGCGGCAGTTAACGACGGGAACTCAAGTTTCCTAATTTTGAGGCCAAATGCAACTGAATTACGAATTTACATTGCATTTTATTTTAAGTTATACTGCGAAGGACGGTAAACTATATATTAGGTTTGGAAATATGTACAAGTAAAAAGAGTAATTGGTTAAACAGATCTCTACATTTAGCATATAAATACGGCCACCTCTGGTTTAGCTGTGAGATGAACCAATTTGATTCTGTTTATCGTGTGTGGACGAGATTACGCTCCTGTTCAAAAAATACATAGGTTAGAAATATACAAACACAAACTAAACTTAACCGAAATATTGGAATCTCGAGTTACATTAACAAACGCGCTAGGAACAATGTGCTGCGTTTACACTACCAGATCGCATTTGAGGAAGAACTGACTGCACCGTCGCGCGCTGCTTGGGTTGTATAATCTCAGCAGCAGCATTCCTCTCAAGTTAGAAGAGATTTAGATTTAACACGCAGAATTACTACAATCCCTACGGAATTTATAAAACTAGGAGACCGACAAGCAATCCGCTACAATAATTATTACTTAATTAACATATTTATTAATCAAGTAATGAAACAAAAAACTGTACTTAGAAAACGAACATAGATCAACGGGTATTAACAACTATGGTTTATGAATTTTTTCTAGTTATTGTATATAAATACTTTTTTTCTACTATTAATATCAGCTATTGCTTATAGACCTGATTACCTTGGATTCGGTATTAGAGATATTATTTGAGTTATAATTTTGTATTTGTCGAATTACAATTTAAATGTCGACTTATGGTTGTAATAAAATATAAATGTACCTATAATATGGACGCTGAAACTCAGATATTCTTTATAAAGAATTATTCTTTATAAAGAATGTCTGAGTTTCAGCGTCCATATTATAGCTAAAGACAATTATTGTTTGAGAACGTCTGGAGAATTTATCTGCAGTTTGCACTCCAACTGTCCATTCGTTGCGTATAATTGCGACTAAACAAGTTCAGTGCTGCGTACTAATTGATGTCTATTGCTACATTGTTTCTAAATACTCTGTTCCTGAATTAACAGAAAGCCTTGTTTAAAATTAATTAAATAGTATTGTTAGTCCCGTTCGCAACTTAATTATTGTTTAATGAAACTAAAACGGGGAATACTAGTGAATATTGTTTCGCGCTACTGAATTTAATAACGCCGTTCCATCATTAATTAACAGTTTCCAGAACTTCCATATGTAAACATAACATACATGTTTCAGCATTATTTCAGTTTAGCTATAAATTAAACAATAAATAAGCCGCGTTAACAAACCGTGCATAAATCAAAGCGGATAAGCTTAATGCTATATATCTGCACCAACACCTGCGTTTGATTTGGCACAAATAAAAAGATTTTAAAGTTATAAATGATCCAGGTAACAATCCCACAATTGATAGTCCACCAGGATTAGCAGAAGTGGCGCACGTTTGATCCGGACTATAAATTATCGGACTAAGTTAATTCCCGTTATGACGACCTAACCATAGCTAACAACTACCTGTGTTTAACATGTAACACAAATGGGTTACTGTGTTTGTTGCTATATATAGCACTCACTGTTAATGCAATAATAATGTTTATAATTTGTATAAGTTATAAAATAAATTACTATTTATTTCCCTTTATAAATCTCCATACTAAATTAATTTTTCCCATCATCTTTCTTTTGCTTCACAGAAAACCATTCGTATATACACGTTTACTAAATCAAATAATTCTAGCAGAACCCGTGGTCTACGACCCATGCTTTTTTAATAACTTCTTTTTAAAAAGTAATAAATATACTGCGTAAAGTTGCACGACATGTACCGCATGCGTTCCGCGGTATTGAAAATCGGCTACAGAACTGAATATACGTAACTACTAAGTAATCATGCAAATGTTTATTATTTTTTACTTATATCCCTATCCAGCGTGATCGGAATCAAATAATCTTTAAAATAAAAGTTCTTACTTTTCCTTCAAATTGGCGCCATTCATTAGTGTTTTTAATTTAAATTTTCACATTACAAACGCTTTTAATTGTCCGATTTTGATTCCTACTAATGGTGATTGTGTATGGCATGTTCAGTAAGATAAGGCTAGTTTCATCTGAAATTTCGTGTTTTTGAACTATAAATGTTAACCCAGTACTCGAGGATATTAAAATAATTTCAGGTAATAAAACAACATTTTCAGATATCTGCTGATATCTCTTGAAATATCAGCTGCAATGCAATTTTTAAACCTAATTAAATTTACTTATGACTATATTCGCGTACGGCATCTTTTGCATGATCTGACCAATGGCGGCTAGTAAACTTTTGTTGTATTTCAATAATATGTTTTGAAATATTATTTTATATAATAAATTTTAAAAAATAACACGTTTATTTAGTAAAACATTTTTAATTACAATTCTGAAAAAATGTACATAAACGTTCTTAGCCTTACGGTTTTATATATCAGGTCCGCCCAGTTCTCTTGATGGGTAACAATGACCTATAACAAGTTTATATAAATTGTATGTATTGCCGTCGCTGCACACAAACTGTCTTGCTTTTCCCAAAAGTTTTATTTCTAGTTTTGTATAAAATGTTTATGCAGATCGCTTTTTAAATGTAAACTATTTACGCCAGTATTCATTTCCACTTTCATTTGTTAAGTCGTCAAAACATTACTGCAGAACAAGTCTTTAATTGCAAGCATAAACACATGACCACAAAGACCGTGGACAAGGCAATAAATTCGATGGCTGTAGCAGAGGTGGCGACAGCGTTTTAAATGTAACCAAGCGTTATAATTGGTATTTCTTGCATATACAGATATTTTGCAAACGTGGCAACGGTGTATATAAACAATCGATTCACCAACCATCTTAGTAGACTATTAACGTGACCCTAGCAGCTCACAGATGTGATTCTGGCAGCTAGATGACGGCGTGACTAAGAGAGGTCGACAGCTACGGTAATAAACAAATCGCATACACATATATTTTTTTATGTAATATGCACAGTGATATAATAATAAAACCGCATGGAGGGGCATTGCTTTTCTGCCCTCCCTGCACGAGCCGCCACTGTATTTGACCTGTTTTTCTTTCTAGAGTGTTTTGTACTGATCTGTCCCCTGATCCTGCCGCAAGTAAAAGTCTATCCCGGTGGAAGAAATCCGTAACCCAACATGTGTGTTTCCCGAGTCTGACGTGAAATTGACGGCTATTGACAGATTATGGTCCCAATCATACACACAAACTGTAAACACTAAGTTTTGCTTATCTTTATCGAAAGCTGTAGCTCTCCACCGTACCAAAAATATGCGCTTTATATAATGGACGTCTAAATATGCTCTCTGTTTTCTTTTGTTAACATCAAATAAGCGAATAAGGTAGGAAGTGTAGCGGTCTTATAGTAAATTCGGATCCCTTTCCTCTGTCTTAACGTTTAGTAACAACGTATTCAGTAACATTCTCAACCCACTTTATTTATTATACAATTACTTGTAAAGAAAAGCGTGTGGCGTAGTCTACAGCTTCTGCTATTCTATTGTAAAGTTTAAGACGCGCTTAACACAGAAATATCATATTAGCAATAACATCAGCTGCAGTTAGCAGTTGTTTGTAAAAAAATATATAAATTAATGCGTGATTGCTATAATTCGTGTAATCTAACTCTACCTCAAAATGTAGTAAACATTAGGGAATAGAAAATAAAAATTAGTGTTTAGAGAAATTGAATGGTGTTTGTTAAAAAAACAGAATGCATCATAATTCCGGTAATATTAAGTAGGCAAATAAAGCAAGCACACAAAAAGGCATATTTGTTATTTATTTGCATAGAAAAATTAACTAGCGGAATATACAGAGTGGATAGGAAAACCCCGGCCACTTTTCTTGCGGCGGTCAAGAGATGGCGCCTTAGTACAGAAAAATTAAATTAAAATACTGACAACAACGCAGAATCCAAGACGTTTTAGTTATTAAATGTATTATATGATTATAGCTTATACTAGATATTGAAGGTACAATTCAGTATGACTCCAGTAATCATAATAGTATATAGAATTTGTTAACAGAACAGAATATATTAATTTTTAACTGTTTACAAGTGAAAATAACACTACTTACATTAAATTTTGGTTTCTTATATGCATTAAATAAACAATAATTATTGGAAGCTGGAGGTTGTTTCTGGTGTGCTTGTTCTTTTTTAGCAGCATCAATAGTTTTCGACAGGGACGGATGTGGAATTCTTTACATTTCAAGCTAACAGAATAAAAAAAAACAAAAAAAATAATTAATACATTCCTAAAATAATCATCTAACAAAGTTTAATCACTCCAAATGCGGGAAACGATCTTTTAAGATTATACAATCGTATCTGCATTTTAATGTACATATGACGTTGTAGGCTGTTCACCTTAATTATTATAGTCTCGTTTTATTAAAAATGATACGATGCGACGCTTCGAGAAGCTCATGTTGTCCAGATTTTCTATAACGAAAGATATTTTGTAGTTTTATCAAACAAATTTTGTTTTGATGATTACAGAGCCGGAAGTAAGTTTAACAAAAGTCAGTAGGTATTAAGCTTTTTTAATTTTCATGCGGATTTACATATACATTTAAATTATAAATAAATACCTGAAAGCTCTATTTCTGAATACTAACAAACAGTAAGTTTTCAAAGCTCAAGTTTACAGTAAATTATCACGGTCAGGAAAAATTAAATTTTCGTTTGGAATAAGAATTCAGTTTCTAAACCGAAATTATTGTAAACAAACAATGATTGCTCAATTAATTAGGTTTGCTATAAGTTCAGCACGGGTGGTCGAGTTTGCTTTTGCATTAAATAAAATTTAAAGTGTAAAGAAATACTACAAACGAATTATGATTACTCAAGTATTTAAGTTTGCATTAAATTCACTACGAGTGGTTGATGCAGTTTAAATTTCAGTTTGAGTAAAATTCAAGGTGTTTTACGGAATCTCCAGAAGTATTACAACCGAACTCTGACTTCTCCAATGTTCCAATTTGCAATAAGACTAGAGCAAGGGGGCCAGGCAACGCGCTACATTACCCCACCCGATCCCCACTTATAACAAAAGTTCCTACCCAGCTAGTGGCCTGGGGTATGAGCTCAAACGATAATAAATAGAGCATGTCATCGAAACATTCAATTGCAAGATCGCCTCAAATAGTAGCAAATCAGTGTGGCATGAAGTGTACGGGGATTTAGAATTACGGTGCAGCAATTTCCAACTAAAAATGAAACTACCGCTATTTTATCGCTATTTAAATTTATAAAGATCAGACAGAACTCTAAATAGAGTCTAGTGTAATTCGTTTATTACTTTATACTCGTTTATTATTTGTGATATCTCTGAAAGAGTTTATCCAATTTTTTAAATTTAAAATAAATGTTCAAAAACAAATATAACCAATATTAAAAATGATATTCTTATCGTGGTGCCGTAAAAGCGGTGGTGATAGCCGTCACCGTCTTGATTTTTGCTTACAAGTTTTTTGTCGTTATTCCGTAGTCATCTCTAGAAATTTTACAGAAAACAAGCAATAACTTTAAATTTTTGCGGCTGCTAACTACGAATCCGATCCAAAGTATAAAATTCAACACGGCGGAATTAATATGGCGTAAAAACATTATAAAGTTGTGCTAATTGCATACAAATTGGTATTTGTGGGGTTTTGAGGCTGTTAATTAAGAATCCAGTATCTACATTATAATATTCAAGATGGCGGAATTATTTCATAAACGTTATCTGAATTGCATAAAAAATGGTATTCTACGGGTTTTCGGTTTTAGGAAGGGAATTTGATATTGCGTAAATATTTTATAAAATTTCACAAATTTTATACAAATTGGTCTTCGTGGCGTTTTGGGGCTGCTTATTATTAATCCGGAATCTAAATTATAAAATTCAATATAACAGAATTATTTCATAAAGTTATCCGATGTTCTAAATTATAAAACTGTAGATGGCGATTTAAATCATTAAAATTGAAATTCTTGAAGTTTCGGGGCTACTAATTAGGAATGCAAGATCCAAATTATAAAACTTAAGATGGCGGATTTATTATGGCTGAATTGTTTTATAAAGTTATTCGAATTGTATAGAAATAGGTATTCGTCGGGTTTTGGGGCTGCTAATTACAAATCAAGTATCTACATTATAAAATTCGAGATGGCGGGTTCAGTATTGCGTAAATTTTAAATATATTTTATAATAGATGTTTTTTAAAATTCAGAAATTTTGTTTTATTTTTAAGTTTAGAATACTAAGAAATTGTTCTAAAAATTATAAAATTGAGAATTTCTAACATTTTGAGTTACAATTTTTTATTGTTTCGATAATTTTTTAATAATGTTCATTTTTGAAAGTTTTGCAATATTTTTTCAATTATAAAAATTTTGAATGTTTTGAAAAATTTTGTAATTTTGAAAATTTTGGGATACATTGATCATTTTTAAAATTAAAAAAATTTTGATTTGAATTTTTGTTTTTTCAATAAGTTTTGAAACTTTTGCTAAATTACAAATTTTTGAACATTTTGAAAATTTCGACGTATTTGAAACTTGAATATTTTGAAAATTATTATTCATTTTTTTGAGAATTTTGAAATTTGGTTTTAGTATTTGTTAATTGTAAACAATATTTATTAGGTGAAATCTGTAATCGATTTTATTATTTAATTAATAGTTTTTAAGATTTTGGCAATTATCCAATTAAAATACTTAAGAAACTGACCAAAAGGGAACTTTTCGGGGGTGCTTTCTTAACAGAAGATTGTTTCTACTGCCATTTAACATGTTTATACCGATTTTGAAGCCGCAATTCGTACATTTTTAAATGTTGAAAATTCGTTGGGGGGACACTGGGGGGTGGTAGGTAGATCGGGCTTGCGCAGGTTGGCTATTCGACATGCGTAGAACACGAATTTAAGTTCTTTTCAAGCGCGTTTATTTTGAAATAAAGCACCCCTACCCACCCTCCACTTTTTTCTGGCGGATCAACCACTTGTCCTTGCGGTGTCATCCTATTGCAATTAATAATCAGTCAAATTTGGTTTTTCTATGTTAAGGCGTCTAGAGTGTAAAGAGTATACAGACACAGATATCCACAGCCACACACAGACCTCTCTACAGCATCCGCTTTATCGGTCTCCCAAACCCCTAAAACCTTCATGTTAGTCTAAATGGTTAGGTTAAAAATGTTTGGCATAAAAGTACCTTTTTAGCCGTTGCTCGTGTATCGACCAGTAAGCCCAAAGCAAAAAAAAACTTCGCAATACCTTCCTCTATAGTAGCTATACTTCCTATAGCGAGGAAGGTAAAATATATGTCGGAAGGAAATGATCTGTGTGGTACCCATAGTAAAGTTTTCCTAACACGAACAAGAATAATCATAAACGCACTCTAATATTTTGACAAATTTAATATTTAAACGATGCTAATAAACTACGTTGTTAAGATAGTTTTAATTTGCAATCTAAATTTATCGAAAATTCAGAAATCTTAAGAGAAAACCAAAGATTTTCCATCTACAAAAACTTTTTTTTTAGAAAAGAAAACTGATTTTGTTACTGTTAAATTACAGATAATGCAATTTCATCTCGATTCATCATACAAGTTTTAATTTTATTACAATTTTTGATAACCGAATGTACGTGTTGTTATTCTCAATGGATTACAATACCTGTCAATATTTCGTTATTAGTTTCGATTTGGTTGTGGATTCGGTAATTTGTCAAAGCCACTTGCGAAATTCTAATTAAGGATATCAAGTTACCCATTACTGACGATCCTACGGTACGTGCAGGCATGTACTTAAAATTTTCATAAGCTCTGCCCAAAATAGTATATTGCAGAAATGTTTCTCTTGTTAGTATAAATTATGAGTTTCACTAATTTACATCTAATGTTACTGCACAAGATTTATGTACTAATTCTCCAATGTACAAGTTGTTTAGATACGTGAAATAAAATAAATAATTTTTTTAGAATTGATCATCTTTGTAGAGTTTTTATTTAAATTAAAAGTTGCCAGTAATAATAAAATGATAACTTATGATAAGAAGGTTTAGTAGGTAGAAACGCAAAAACACCTACATCTTAAAGCAGTATTTATTATAATAATGCAACATTTTTAAAGTTTTGAAATAGTTAATTTATAGAAGAAATTTGAATGTCCTTTTTTGTTCATTCTATCTTCCATTAAAATTCCAACTTTGTTTTAAATATAATTTTTCTAGGATTGATTTAGAACAGAGATTTTTAAAATGGTTACTAAGATTTAAGATTTCTTAAAAAACTAACAACTTTGAATTTATTTTCTGCTCAACAAAATAGTTACGTACGTACGTAATTAATTATTATTTTTATGCAAAGATCGAGCCGGTCCTGTGTGTTTATTCGAATTAGGGGAGTCGCTAACCAAGCGTGGATATCTCGCATTATTTTCGATATGCAGATTGTTAATTAAATCTGCCTGGAGCCATATTTACATGACAGCAATCTGTCTACAACACTGCGCTGGCCACCGCCGTTTTAATTATGTTGTGTAACCGTGCGTATTTTATTAATATAAATATGTAGCCGCTCTGGATAGAACCAACTTTAATTTATCTAAACAGTGTAAATAGCATCACACATAAACTTTATATTTACATTAATCTTACTTTAGTTTATCACTTTATAAATTATTCTAGGTAAAATAAAACATTGTTAGAAACTCTAGTTTTTAGTTTGAATATTTTTAATGTAGTCTTGAAAGGATTTAGAAGCTTTAAATTGTATTGTCATCTGATTTTTTTTCTAAATATGGTATGCATACACATATTTTATAATTTTTGGACAAAAATCTCTTGGAAAAGATCGTTTTTTTGTTAATTACATATCCAAACACCTTCTGTCTTAGAGCTATGTGTACTAACTTGCCTATAAAAAAGAAAGGCCAAGTGGGCTTTGAATGCCACTATTTTGCAGATCCTACTCAGTATGCACCGGATATGCTGTACTGGGTAGGATCGGCAAAGCAATGGCATCTAAATTCCACTTGGTCCTCTTTTTGAAGGCTTGTTATTTTAGAGAGTCTAAAATTGTTCCAAACTGAAAATTTAATAAGAATGATTCAGCTCGCAGTGCTGTATTTCTAAAATAACATCAAAAATAATATTTTTTGGCCTCTAAATAGCTAAACAAACTCCGCCAAAGTCGGTCTCAAGCCCGATTAAGAAAGGAGGATGAAAATTAGTAACAACACCTCGTTTAAAAGACTGAGTTCAGCTGGCTCAACTGACAGTTGTAACGGACCAACCTGGGTAGCTTAGAAGCCAGGGTTCGTTGGCAAAGAGAGAGAACCGAAGATAAAATTATTTACAATGTGTATTATTGTTATATTAGAGACCAAAAATGTCCGTATTTTAATTATTTGAGTTATTATTTATAAGTTAAATAAAAATATGCAATAGAACAATAAAATGACCCCTCTGAAACGGACCGATTTTGGTTGGCCGACATTGATAGGACGCCGGCGCGGCGTCGCCTGCGTCTGTCTAGTGTCTTTTTGGTTAGTATGTTGTCTGAATGCGGAATTTTCGGTTGCGGTCTGCGCACAACGGCTGTTATTGACCGCCTCAATCCTCTGGATCTTGTAATGGCGTTTGACAGTTCAACTTCTGTAAAACTCAATTCAATGTTTTGTGCATACAAAGTTAATTTATACACTTAGTTAATACAATCACAGATATCTGGAAAGAACTAAACTTAAGTGTTCTGCTGAAATTAGCCACGTCTCGCACTAGTTTCTGGAATGCTGGAAGTGAAATGATTTATGTGGTGTTTTGGTTAATCGAATTGCTAGGTAAGTTTTTATATAAGAATAAACGTTGCGGGCTTTAATAAAATTATTTAGAATTTTAAATACATATACTTATACACAAAGTCGTTGAAAGTACAAACGGATATTTCAACTTCTAAGGAATTTCCATCAACTGATGCAAATTTTGAACCAAAAATTCTGGTTCTGGTAAATAACAAAACTAACGGGAAATTCGGGTATCTCTTCTTCTTCTTCAACCCTGTTCTGTCCATTGTTGGACGTAGGTCTCCCCTTTTTTTCTCCATTCATTTCGGTCTTGTGCCTGTCTATGCCATTGTTTTCCAGTCACTTTTCTAATATCGTCCACCTATCTCAGTGGTGGTCTCCCGACCCCTCTTCTTCCTTGTCTTGGTCTCCATTCTAGCACTCGTTTGGTCCATCTTTCGTCTTCTGTTCTCACAATGTGTCCCGCCCACGACTATTTCTGTTTTGTGATATAGTCGATTAGGTCTTTAACTCCTGTTTGTTTTCTTATTCATTTTATAGTTTTCCTGTCGCTCAGCTGTATTCTCAACATTTTTCTCTCCATGGCGGTTTGTGTTTTTCTTAGTCGTTGAATGATTGTTTTAGTGAACGTTGCTGTTTCCATGCCATAGCTAAGTACGGGATTAACACACATGTCGAAAACTTTGGCCTTTTGTTTTCTGTTGAATTTTTTTGAACATAAAATATGTGACAGTCTGCCAAATGCTACCCAGCCTAATCTGGTTCGTCTTCCTATCTCAGCTTCTTGGTTTTCATATTTTAACATTATATTGTGTCCTAGGTATATGCATGATGGTGCTGTTTCTATGCTTGAATTATCTATGTCTATTGCGTTTATATCTTCTGTGGTTAGGATTTTTGTTTTATTGTAATTGATGTTTAGACCTACTGTCTTTGATTCTGTGTTAAGTTGTATTATCATACTTTCCAGTTCTGCTGTGTCTTTGGCCATTATCACGATGTCGTCGGCGTATCTGAGATGGTTTATACATCTTCCGTCTATATTTATTCCTTTGTCCTGCCAATCTATGTTTTTGAAGATGTCCTCCAGGACCAGATTAAACAGTTTCGGCGAAATGCAATCGCCTTGTCTAACTCCTCTTTCTACTCTGAATTTTTCGGTTGTCGCGTTGTTCAGTTTTATTTCCGATGTAGCTTTGGTGTATATATATTTTATGAGGGTGGTGTATCGGAAGTCCCACTTTTTAATTTTTTTTTTGAATGAACGATTTGTGGCACATGATATTTTTCTTACATCAGTGCTATGACTTCATGTATTATATTTTTAAATCTGCTTTAAGTTTCATGAGCTAACGACAGGATAGTTAGGCAATTTTTTTTTATAAATAGAGAAATTTAAGGCGGAACCGATTTAAAACCTGGTTTAGAGTATGTAGTACAGCTGAGCAGTATTGAAACTTGAATATCAAATATCGGTAATATCGAAAATACCGATAATGTCGATAATATCGTTAATATCGATAATACCGATAACATTGATAATATCGATATTAACGATAATGTCGACAATGTCGATAACTTCGATAATACTGATAATGTCGATAATATAAATTATACCTATAATATCGACATTACCGATAATGTCGATAATATCGATAATGGCGGAAATATCGCTATATTACCGATAATACCGACATTATTATCAATAATGTCGACGTTGACTTTGCTCCTAATCTTAACTAAAAGCAGAGCTATTACTATTTATAGCCTTTTTATGAAAAAAGGGATAACCATTCGTTTGAAGTAGAGTAGGCGATCTAAGTTGCTAGTCAATATGAGTTGATATGTTTTAGTTGCAATAATTGCGTCAATTACAATAATCAATTTAATATATTTAATAATCAAAATAACTACAATTATTCTTGGATTAAATTTTTTCTGACTATCACTATTATATTTCGATTTTCTATGTAGCTATTATCAAAATTATCGATATTATCGATAATATCAATATTATCGATAATATCGCTATTATTGACATTGTCGATAATCGATATTATCGATATTGATGACATTAACTAAATTATCTATATTAGCAACATCATCGATGATATCGATATTAACAACATTAAACATATTATCGATATTATGGATAATATCGCTAATATCGACATTATCGTTATTATCGATATTATCAATATTATCGATATTATTGATATTATCGATATTATCAATATGATATTATCGATAATATCGATATATCGATAAATATTTCCAGCTCTAGTATGTACATTCCAGAAATGCAAATTTAATTTTTCATTTTTTGCCTTTTTTTAAGGGTTTGAATGTTTTTGCCTTTTTTAACTTAAGTTTTCATTATTTTGCCTTTTTAGTATTTCTTGTGCTAAAAATTTAAAGTTTTTAATTTTTATTTTTACGTTTTTTTTGTAATATTGTTTTCTTATTTTAGAATGTATTTCAACTTTTGTTGGAAATTTATAAAATAAAAATATAGCTTCAAACTCTTAAAGTAAATGAAAAAGAATTTGTTGAAAACTGACTTTCTTTCTGGTTGTCTTTAATTTGTAATGTTCTTATCACTGATACAGTAACTATACCACATTACGGTCTAAACAATATCTACTAATAAAAACCAATTTCGCATGGTCTGTAGATTGCAAGGGTAAATCGAAAGTTTATGACATCATTATTGATAACTGCGGCTCATTGTAATTTCAAAAATTGATAAAAATATGTACTCTACCAACCAGTCTGTGCTGATACTGTGGCAGGTTAATATTATGCGGTTTTAAGGATTTAAGGAAAATTAAGTAACTGTCGTACATGCACATGTATACATACTGTCACAAATAAATTCTGTTTTTATATACTTGACTAGAATGTATATGTGCGTTTATAATTTTTTACTCGTTTTCGTTTTTTAAGTTGCTTTTTTCTAACTTTAGGCGATGTTGTTTGATTAAATTTTTTGCTTCATGCTGCGTTTTTTGCTTTTTTGCTATTTTCTTTGCTTTTTTGTTGCTATTTTGCTACTTGATGGTTTTTCTGTTCACTTTTTATGCTTTTTTGCCTGTCTTTTTTTAAGTTTTATTATGCCTAACTATCCTGTCTTTATATCATGACACACTGTTAAATCTGTTATTACTCTTTGCGCACATAAAAAAATAGTTTCAGCTTGAATAAAAAAAATGTTTTTCTACAATATGCGCAAAGTTGCAATTTTCTAATAGAGTAGAAAAACTATTAATTCGTCATTAAAAAATTGGAAACGTAATAGAAACTTTAGAAGTCAATTTCCAACCCTAACTTTATTTCTGAACGCCGCCGGACAAACTAAATGGGGCTATGGTGTAGGCCATAATTAATCTGAAAAGTATTCAAATGGCGTAGAATAGGCAATTAGGCGCGTAGTTATACAATATGGTGCTATGATTGATTCCATAAAGAGGACCAGGGTTGTGTTTGCTAATATATCAATGATGGGACCGTAATTTGTATATTAGCGGCTGTGACCGCGCGATTGTCGTGCCATCTGTCGCCAGCCGCGAAATTACGCGCAAAGCTGGACAGTGACTGTTATTCAACCCAACTTTAAACGTGCGAATAACTACGGCAAATTTAATGAAACGCACGATCAATTTTGCTTCCCGTAATATACTATAAAGTATCGCCACAACATTCACAGCTTTCCTATGAAAAATTTTAAATAATCTTCCTGTAGTGTGAAGGTTTTGCTAAATGCAAAAATATAAAGTGGTATGTAATAAATAGAATATAAAATGGAAAACTTAATACGAAACTTACATTGCCGATTTAATAGTGAAAAATATGTCGATTCAAAAAGACCGCTTTGGTATTTTAAGCATTTATGTTTCAGGCAAATATGGCTAAACAAAATTAAAAACAACTCTTTTCCTTTTACACGGTAATTATGAAGGATGAAACGCTGATATCGTTTAAGACACGAGATGTTGTAAAAGTCTACTAAGTACTCATCATGGCACATGCAAAGAGTGTATGCTCAAGTGTACACTTGCATAGCAATAAACAGGGTACTCTCGCATATATTGGCCCCTGCAGTAGCTTAGTCTATGTCATATAAATTCCAACCATCCGTTTGAGAAGCGTCTACATGGTCGGTTAAGTATTTGTCATGCTATGTTTTAATTAAGCACATATTTCGCGACAAGGAGCAGGTAGAGCTCAAAGCTCCCTTGAAAGCTCCGAGCCGCAACCCAAGGGCCGCGTTTGACAGAAAATATGCGACATCAAAAGCACGAAAAACGAGTATAATTTTTGATTTTTTTTGTTGTAATTCTGCACCAAACATCTGAAACTCCACGCGTTCGTGGTACGTGTTTCTTTGTAATTACAATATTAGAACAGCTATAGAAAAATATAATATCAAGATGTGAAACGGGATTCACTGTAGTGTTCGTTCGTTCTCTCATATTTCCGAAACGGTTGGTCCAATTTTGGTGAAATTTAAAAAATGGAAGTGAACCTATAAAAAATTCATCGGAACAATAAACCTGACAAATTCGGAAGCGTTCGCTTCGAGTGGACTTTCTCATACTACATATTAATATTTACCGTATTTGCAAAAGTATAAATTTTATAATTATGACATTGTACAGTTCACTGATTTAGGTTCCTAAGAAAACAAGCTATACAAACAAACAATCCTTTATTTCATTCATACTTCAATCTTTATTACAGCTCAGTCAGTTTGTAATGTCAGCAAAAATGATTCCAGTTTTTAGTATTTATACCTGGTTGCGTTAAGTACAAAAACATTTGCAAGAAATTTTTTTTTAGTTATAAATATTTGGAACTTACATTTTTTATAGTAGCCAACCAAATCTTAAATTCGACAGCTAAAGAAATGGAGGCGGACGTGCAGCCCCATCAAATGTTAAATTTGCTAAAAACTAACATTTGAATTTGGTTCTACTACTGAAGCCGAAGTTATTTTTTGCTTCCCGTTTAATAAATAAAGAGGTATTATTTTTTGTTTTCTAAAAATTCATAGAGAGTGTCACAGCTAAAAACCAAATTGTAGCCCATGTTTGACTCTATAAGACTACAAATTTTTTAGAAAATTGCCAGTTCTTGAGAAACATTATTTTGAAAATTTTAAATCTTTCGACTTTTTAATTCGCTACAGCAGCACTAACAAGTATAACAGTATTAAACATCTAACATTAGATTTTGGTTCTACTAGTCATGATAAGCAATTGTGTAAGAAAAAAATTGTAAAAAATAAAGGGGTACCCATTTTCGATTTTCAAAAATTCATAGAAAGCGCTACAGTAAAATTTTAGTCTTCAACAAAACTCCAAGTTGGTTCTAACAGCCTACAAAATTAAAAAATAATCGAAAAGCGCCATTGCGATCGCTTCACGATTTTTGAAATTAATTTCGTTTCATCTTAAACAAGTTATAGTAGATCCCAATAAGAAAACTTTAAAAATTTATTATGGAAAAAAAGTAACCAAACACAACGTTCGATTCCGGTTTCGGATATACAGGGTGATTTTGGGAACCGGGCCACTATTGCAAACTTTTTTATTTATTAAGATACAAAATTGGTTAAATTATGAAAAAAGTGTAACTTTTTATTTTGGTTACGATGGTAAAAACGAAAAAACAATTGCGCCTCGCGTTTTTAATTTATTTGTTAAAATTACTTTTTTGTCAACGGAACGCCCTGTATTTTTTTATATTTTTTAATTGCACATTTTATTCTCTTTAAAAAAATATAAGGTCAAACTATGATTAAATTAACAAACAACGCTATATTTTAACTTTTATTGGTTTAATATCATAATCGTAACAGCCGTTAAACAATTATTCGACTAAATCTCTACACTGTTATATCTATCTCAATAAATATTATCCTGTAGATATCCCCAAAGAAAAAAATCTATCGATTCATGTCAGGTGAGCGTAGGGGCCAACGTACATGCGCATATGTTCCAAACCATTGGGTTCCCAACTAAATGTTTAAGTAGGTACCTAGCGTTGTGTGGGGGTGCACCGTCTTGATAGAATTACAACGAAGAAGAAATTAGGATCTACAACGGCATTGTGTTTTCAGTAAAACTATTCATCTTAAATGTTTAATAAAATTAGCACAACTTTTAAATGAAAAAAAAAAACAATAAAACAAGCAACTTCTACCGTTTGTTTCACCTGTTGCGATAATGTTATTTTTTTTGTTAAAGACTATTTACAATCTACTCTACATGGAGTATTAAGTAAATGTGATGACGTTTGACAGGCTTGATAGGAGAACCCATCCATCGATGGTACTCCTGATAATGTTATTAAAGTATTAAAAGTTAAAATATGGCTGTCTAGATAATGTTCTCTTGGCAGTTACTATAATAATTACTCTTATACATATTAATTTATTGATATTTTGAGCTATAGCATAAAACAAGTAGCTTTTGTTTCACGGCTGTTACCATTATGTTAGTTAACCATTAAACGTTAAAATATGGCGTTGTTTGTTTGTTTGTTAATTTAATCATAGTTTGACCGTATGGTTTTTTAAAGAGAATAAAATGTGCAATTCAAAAAAATTAAAAAATACAGAATGTTTTGTTTAAAAAAGCCATTTTAACAAATAAGTCAAAAACCGCAAAGCGCAATTGTTTTTACGTTTTCACTATTGTAACCAGAAGAAAACGTTACACCTTTTTCCTCATTTAACCAACTTTTTATTTTTGAAAATAAAACAGTTGGCAATAGTGGTGCGGTTCCCAAAATCACCCTGTACATTTTCACTTAAAACTTTATCTTAATCGGTTTAGTACTTCGTTTTTAAAAACATCATACACTAACATTTACACATATGTATAAAAGACACACGCACTCACTCGCCCACAGACAGATTTAAAAAAAAAACACTTAAGCCCAAAACATGCATTACCGTTAAAATCTAGATTTCGAAAATTTTCATGAAATCAATACTTCCCTATACCGAAGATATAGAAAAGTAAAAACTGAAACTGAAAGCAAAAGCTATACGTTTTTCTGGAATCTATGTTTCGAAAACAGAATATTGCATATAAGACAGGGTTCTGACAGAGAAAGTTTTGACAAACCGAACGCTTGTGTTTCCCATTCTCAAGTTGCAAAATGGTTGCGATTATTTTAATGTCTTTATTTATAACTTCCAGCTTTACTTCGTTAAAGTCCATATTTAATGAGTATCTGTATATAAAATACTTAATTACTTTAACAATATCTATTTATTTTAACCTTATACGTATTTTGGCATATTTACATGCCATTGTCAAAGGTTATATAACCGTTGACAATGGCATGTAAACATGCCAAAATACGTATAAGGTTAAAATAAATAGATATTGTTAAAGTAATTAAGTATTTTATATACAGATACTCATTTTAATGTCTGTTTACTAAAAATACGCTGCATACAATATAATAGCTTAATAGCTTTGTAAATAGCGAGAAATTAGATAACGGGATAAATATAAAGAAATTAGAGGAAAGGATCAGTAGATTAATAGCGTTTGTCCAAAGAAATTTTAAATCTTTTTCTTTGTAGGCTATACGATGCTGGCTGGGCTTTGGCCTACTTAATCAGTTTTTTATATTTTCTTTCGTCTTTTTTGTGCTTTTTCCATGTTATTTGTTTCCCTAGGATTCTTATATCATTCTCCACTCCATCTAACTAGCAACTCTTGGATTTTCCTATCCCTCTCTTTTTCTCTGCTTTTTTGGTGAGAATTTTGTTAAGTACTCACATTTCGTTAATCCTATGCACATGACCGAGCCACCGCAATTTATTGCACTTTATGATTTTGTTTATGTTTGGTTCGTGTTATAAATTTTCTAGTTCGAAGTTGTATATGCTTCTCTGTTTTTCGCCTTCTCTAATCGGCTCGAAGATTGTTCTGAGTATTTTCTTTTCTATAGCTGCGGGTTCATTTTTATCTTGTTTCATCAGACCCCATGAGTCTGATCCCTACGTCACGGCGGACATGAATTGCGCGGAATTTTACCTGAGCCCGTTAATACCTACCATGAACTGCGCGGAGTACCCCGTACAGGTAGGTACGAATTGCGCGTAATCTTTTATCAACTGTTTACTATACACATAATTGAAAATGGTCACTATATACCACTCGTTTTTGCGCTTCTTCCAAATAAAGAAGCAAAAACTTTATTCGGAATATTAAAATAAAAGTGTTTAGAAATGAACTTAAATTTCACTCCGCCATCAATTGTTGTGGACTTCGAAAAAGCTATACACAAAGCAGTTCGTGTGGTATGGCCAGCAAGTAAGATATCCGGGTGCAAATTTCATTTGATGCAAGCATGGTATCGAAAAATTCAAACCCTTGGTCTTTCTACAGATTATAAAAACAGAAAAGACAGCGAAGTGGGAAAATGGCTGAAGTATATTTTTGGATTGCCATACTTAGATCCAGAAGAAGTGCCTGACTGTTTCGTTTTTGACTTCACCGAATTCCAACCCACAGACGACAGACTTCAAAAATTTGCCGACTATCTAGTAGACACCTATGTCAGCGAAGAAGCCTCATTTCCTCCAATTCTTTGGGCTGAAGCCTCTTCATCAACGGAACGTACGACCAACGCGTGCGAATCGTTTCATTCCCATTTTAATGAAAGTTTTTATTACAAGCATCCTAATATATTTATATTTAATAGCGTATTAAATGACATTCAAACTAACACATATGTGAAACTGCAAAGTGTGAACCAACCTGCGCAACAGCACGACCATAATGTTAAACGCAGGCAGAATTTCATTGAAGAAAAAATTAAAGCATATAAAGCAGGCAAAATTTCTCGTCTTCATTTTGTTAAATGCGTTTCATACACTAATAAGCAATAATTTATGTTTGTGCAGGATTAGTGTGAGTACTTGTTCTGTGTATTTTTTTTAATGAAATATAGATATAGAAGGTGTATTTTGTTTTTATAGAAGGTGTATTTTGCTTTTCAGCATTTTCTATGATAAATTATGTAATGTGTATTTTATTTTTCATTTTTTCTGTCTTTTCTATAATAAAAAACATTAATAAACATTATACTCGGCATTTTTGCTTTCTGCTTTATTACAAATAAATAAAAATAAGTTTTACAATATCAAGTGTTTTTAGAAAACTCTTTACTGCATTTTTCGTCAAATATAAATGATAGATACATCATAATATCTGTTGATGTTTTCAAAATAGACTACCTGTAAGGGTGAAGTGATTAAAAGATTAGTTTACGCGCAATCCATCTGCACCAGTCCGCGCAATTCATGTTTTCAAAATAGACTACCTGGAAGAGTGGAGTGATTAAAAGATTAGTTTGCGCGCAATTCATGTGCGCCCCTACGTCATCACTGGTTTTATTAATGTTTTGTATTCGACTTTAGTGCCCTTAATCCATAATAACTTGAGATTCTCAAAAGAATCTTTTGGTTCATCTCTTTGCTCGTGTTGTTGTCACTATTGACCCCAGGTAAATGACCTTGTCCACAACGTCAAAATTGTGTTTTTCCATTGTTATGTTTTGTCCGATTCTGCGTTGATTTTTTCCAGCACACATATATTTTGTTTTGTCTTCGTTTATTTCTAGACTTATTCTATTGGCATGGTTTTTTAGAATTGTCAGGGGTTACTTTACATTGAGTGCATTTCTTCCTATTATGTCGATGTTGTCAGCGTAGGCCATTACTTGGTGTGATTTATAACAAATGTTTATTTTTTGTTGTATTTGCGCTTCTCTTACTACCTTTTCAAGGGTAATATTAAATAGTAATGCTGAGATTTTGTCGCCCTGCCTAAGTCTCTTATTTGTTTTGAACGGTTCTGCTATGTTATTCTGCAGTTTAACACAAAAAGTAGTTTATTCCGTGATCATCTTTGTAAGGTTGATTAGTTTAACTAGGAAACCGAACTCTTCCATTGTCTTCCAAACTTCTATCTTTTTATTGAATCATATGCCGTCGTCAAATGTATAAATAGGTGATATATATCGAATTGGTATTCTATTGTTTTTTCTATATGTCGTAGTGTCAAGACTTGGTCTGTTGTTGATCTGGCTGTTCTGAAACCACGTTAGTATTTGCCTATACACACATTTGCTTACGGTGTTAGTCTGTTTAAAAGTATTTGTCCCAAGATCTTGTAGGTTATATTTAGCAGTGTAATGTTCCTGTAATTGGCGCGGTTTAATTTGTTTCTCTTCTTGTAAATTAAACATATTAGTAGGTTTTCCATTTCTCTGATATTTTTTCTGGATACAAAATCTTCTCTGTTAGTGCCTATATACTTTTCCATAGTTTTTCACAACAGCTTTTGATGAATTCGGCTTTTATTTTATCTACTTTAGGTGCCTTATTATTTGTAGCTTGTTTCATTGCTTCCACCACGTCTTCGTAGATCGGTTTTAAGATTTTTGATTGGTTGGCGTGTTGCCTTTGTTTCCTGATTTACTTCATGTAGTTCTCCAGCTTAGTTACTCTCTAACAGTTCCCTGCAACGTTCTGCTCATCTCTCCAGCACTTTCTCTTTCTCACTTTTGGTGTTTCCTTGTTTGTCTCAGCACATGTTTACTTTTGGTTTGAACTATTTTTTGTGTGTTACTCACCTGGTAGAGTTTCCTTGTTTTATTTCTGTCACCGGTTTCTTGTATTGTTGGCATTATTTTCTCTTCTGCTTCTTTTTTTTCTTATGACTATCCTGTTAATTTCTATTCGTTTCTTTTCTATTTATCTGCTCTGGCTGTGGTTGTTTTTTGTATAGTTTTTTTTTGTGGCTCTGTGGTATCATTTATTACTATTTAGGCATGTATCATAACTTTGTTTTATCCATTGTTGTTGTAGCTTCTAAGTGTCTATTGGCAGGCTTTACTTTTTGTATTTTTGGTTATTGCTATACGTTGTCTCACACCCATCTTGAGTAATCAGTGGTCTGAGTCTATGCTTGCACCTCTCATTTTTTGTATATCCATGATACTAGTGAAGTGTCTGCCGTCTACTAAAACATGATCTATCTGATTTATCGTCTGATTGTCGGGGCAACTCATTCTACGTCCCCTTGTGTATACAATTATACATCTTTGTGTTTCAAATAGGTGCTCTTAAGTACTAAGGTTTTCGAAGCAGACAATTTAATCATTGTTCCATTATCACTAGATGTAAACTGTTATTTCTTATCGTGGCTCACATACTTATTCTCTTCCGACTTTGGCATTGAAGTCTCCTACCACTGTTTGGATATCATTTTTTGGTATTTGGTCGAAGGTTTTTTCTAGTATTGTGTAGAAGTTGTCTTTCTCCAAATCTTCTTCGTCTTCGGTTGGGGCCTGAGTGGTCACTACTCTAATGTTAACAAATTTTACTTTTAATCAAATAATACATAGTCTTTCGTTTATAGCTTCAAAGTTTATCACTCCATGTTTAGTCCTTTCGGTCACGATAAAACCCGTTCCGAATTTGTTGTAATCGTTTGCTAATCTGCTATAGAATATTCTATCTTTGTAACAGTTTATTACACTATTTCCCGGCCATCTAATTTCTTGCATTGCGAATAGGTCAAGTTTATATTTATAAGTTTTGTATTAATTTTTAGATATTCAATCAAAAATAGAAGCAATGAGTGTTGACCAAAATTTATTGGAACAGTACAACGAGAGAAATGCATTCGTAAGCTGCGTATTGTGCAGCAGTTGGAAAGGCAAAAATTGTATAAGCGAATATGAAAATGGCAGAGCATCGGGAGTAAGCGATACGGTTGAAAATTCGGTTGATGATTCCAAGAGTAATAACGTTGCGCTACCAATAATGCATTTGTCTACATTTTCGGGCTCTTACGCGAATTGGCTATAATTTAGAAACTCTATTCATCTATCCATTTGCACGAGCTTAACAAACACAGAAGCTGCTTCATTTGAGGTCCTGCTTGCACGCTCAAGCAGCATAAGTAATTGGGGCGTTAGAAACAAGCCAGGCAAATTCTGTCTTAGCTTGGAAATTGCTATGCCATAGATACAACAGTAAAAAACTATTAGTAAAAGACAAATTATGTAAAGGCTACATTGAATTTACCAACAGTTCGGCATGAAACCGCATTTAAATTACCCAGATAATTTTATGAAACAAGTGGCACTAGAAGTGAAGGACAACCGGTTTAACATTGGTGTACATTAATAATGTATTTAATGACAACTAAATTAGATAGTCAAACTAAACGGAAGTGAAAAACCGGTAAATTGAATGAGAAATCTTTAGCATTGCAGATGAAGGTAAACAAAATAAAAAAATGCATGCAAATAAAAAGCGCAATTACAACAAGTAAAATTAACTACAACTTTATTAACATAAAAAGAGAGACAACAGGACAGTGTAAGGTTAATTTGTATGTTTTGCGATAGAAATGACCATTTCATTTACAGTTGTGAAAATACTCTTAAATTAATTGCACATCATAGGACAGTAGAGGCAAAGGCAAAAAGATTATGCTGTTTAAAGCAAAATTATTTTAGTACGGAATGTAAAACAGGGCCAGGGCAGCGGTGGTTGTTCTCAGGGATTTTTATGTCGATGGTCTTCTTACGGGTGAAGGTTGCATGGCATCAATATACACACAGAAATAAAAATTATATTAGAAGCAGCATGTTTCAAATTAAGAAAATGGGTATCGAATAATTCAGAGGTTTTAAAGGGTATAAGTATGTCACGCGCAGAATCACATCAAGGTGAATTATACATTGAAGATAATAAGAATAAGAACACATTGGGTTTAATTTCGGTTCCGGTATCAGACATTTTGAAATACAAGATTTGTGATATAGGTTCGGCGGTAAGGGCCACTAAGAGAGAAATTTTGTCATCAATATCAAAAGTATTCGATCTTTTAGGATAGATAAGACCTTGTATTATTATTGCAAAAATAATATTACAAGAACTTTGATCATGTAAATTGGGATGGAATGATATAATATCGGAAGAAATGTCATTAAACAATAAATATGACAAAATTTCGTATTGGTGCTATTCTACGATAGTATTCTGTTGGCTGCGGTCATCATCAAACCTTTTAAAAATAGTTGTTGTACATAGAGTTGCTGGAACACAAGATTATTCAAATATAGGTGATTGAGTTCATGTAGGTAATTATGATAATCCTGCAGACTTGAAAACTCACACTGGTTGGTATTATCGGAGTCACAGTAACCCCCTTTAATTATTCTTACATAAAATGACGATCGGCTTGAATGTACCATTTTATTACAATTTATCATATAGCAAATTACAACGAATAGTAACGATGTGTTTAAGATTTGTAAACAACTGGAAAATAAATCGCGAACATAGGATAACAAGAAATTTACAACCAATAGAATTAGACAAGGCTACAAATTTATTATTTAAATTATTGCAAGCGGAAAGTTTTCCAAATAAGATACAAATGAGAAGGGAATCCAAAAATTAGAGGGTTTACACATTTAGCACTCTTTCTTGATGCGGAAGATTTAATACGTGTAAGTGGGCGTATTTACAATTCAATTATTAATTTCGGTAAAAGATATCGGTTATTAATTTCAGGAAAGCACATTCTGTCGAAATTAATTTCTTTAAGAGAGCACCTTCGACTGATATATGCTGGATAATCTGTAAGGGAACAATTCTGGGCGACGGCGTTGAGGAGATCTATTTCAAGGGGAATTGTACATAAATGCATACGGTGCTGTAAGGTTAAACCAATGCAAGTAAATCAATTAATGGGAGGTTTGCATCTATTATATGCAACGGGTATAGATGCTGTGTAGTATGCTGGTTCATTTATCGTAAAAGCCCGAAAGGAGCGAGTAAAAACTGTTTTGAAATTCCACATTTGCGAATTTGCTTGCTTTTCTATAAAAACAATTTATTTGGAATCAGTAACCAATTTGAATGTTTTTGTCTACTTTGCGTAGGTTTGTGGCAAAAAGCCGAAAACCGGCGCATTTGTACTATGATATATGCACAAATTTTGTGAGTGTCACATCTCAGTTAAGACATTTGGTAACTTTTTAATCAAAAATAATAAAACTGTAGTTTAGGCAATGAAAACATAAACTGGCACTTTATTCGTTCAAACAGTTCTAGTTTTAACAGCATTTAAAAAAGGTATTGGGTAATAATTTAATAATTTTTGAAGAATTTTTAACGGTTAGTACGCAATTGAAGGAACTCTTTAATTCACGTCCTATCCATCTTGTGTTCTGTTTTTCCAAAACTTTTAGCCTTTAACACCTTCACACGTTTTACTGGGACGACTCATAACTGCGATACCGGATACCAATGTGAGACACGTTCCAATAAATCGCCTCTCACGATTTCAACATCTGCAAAGGATTATTCAACAGTTTTGAACGAGATGGTCTCTAGAATATGTAGGTGAGTTGCAGCAGCGAACCAAATGGAGAAAGCAACTTACAAACATGAAAATTAGGGAGTTGGTCTTACTAATCGATGACAATCTACCTCCACTAAAATGGAAATTAGAGCGAATTTGTGACGTTCATCTTGGAAGTGATGGGTTAGTGAGGGTAGTGTTGGTGAAAACTAATGGAGAAACGCAGGGCTACCAAAGTATCTTCGTTACCTGTAGCGACTAGTGTTTAATTAAGACTTTCGAACTAGTTGGTTCTCACTCATTTTCTTAGTAGTGTTATTATCTCATTTAGGTTTGTATTTAATTGTTGGCTTAAACAAAATCAAATCGATTCATTCCATGTCATAGCTAACCTGACTTGACAGTATTTATTTTAGAAATTTATGAACACAAATCGCTTGTAATGTAATTTTTCAATATCTACTTGTTTAATTTCGATATTTACAAATTAAATCGCACGCACTGTAATTTGGTTTATGTTGGATAAAAAATTAGAAATTTTGATGTTAGGTACAAGAAACACGTACGTTGTTACAAATATAAACACTCTCATAAATCCAATTACGCTAAACACTTATTAGAACACAATCATTCAATGAGATCTAATAACACTATAAAACGTTTACACTTTTGTGATAATAAACGTAAATTTTATATACTAACAAATATTTAAAAACTGCACCTGTGATGAATAAGCAAATTAATCTTATAAATTCACCATTATTGGACGTTTTGCAATGAGAAATCAAGTCATCTGGGCCTAGATATAAAAAACCGAGATCAAGTTATGAATGTTAATTGTTCCTATAGCAACATTAACTGTTTACTTTTAATCTTGTCTCTGAAAACAACATGTCAACATGTCGAAATACGTCTAAAATGAAAAACCTCTTAAAGTTAAGAATTGTTTTATTTACAATAAATAGTTTTAAAGCTTTGAAATCCGTTGATTGGCTATTACAATCCCTATGCTGTTGTTCACACAGAAATGAATTCCATCTAGTTCGGCTACCCCCTCTTTTCTACAAACTGCCTTAGTAGGTACCATGTATATACCTATAATCAATAATAGGTACAGTAGATCAATAACAAAAAATACATGTTTTGTTACAACTTTTCTCAATTTGTTAGGGTTTTAACCACGACAGTGTCTATAAAGAGAGTTTTTGACGGTAATGACTAAACTACGTAACATTCGCAGCTCCTTTAGTAAGAAACTATCAAACTAACGAAAAAATAACTTATACATTTTTTGTAGAAAATTTAATAAACTTTAATTTTTGTTATGACTCTTTTGTTGATAAATTTTAAACTTCACAAGATATATGCAAACCCCCGTAAAAGTGCACACGTTTTCAAGATTTCTTTTTTTACTTTCAATTTTCCAGCCCTTTTTACACGCTCAACAGTAAGCCCATACGAACGTCTCTGCCAAATTTCAATACTTTCGGAATATTTTTTTTATTCTCTTAAAATGAGTCTAATTTGACTAGCCTATAAATGAAAAGTTAAGGAACAATAGCTACGTACAGTAGGACAGATTTGGAAAAGTATTTAGATCAGTTTCCTCTAAATAAGTTAAGATGTTTTTATTTTAAATAAGATGAAGTCTTCCATATTTGTGTCGGCAGATGCGTGCTTTTTGTAATATTTCAATGAGCTGCTTTCGGAATAATGGATAGGAGAAGAAATCGCGCAGAATGATTAACTGAAAATAATAGTTTACGTCAATGTTCATAACTCTGTGGAACACGAAAAATTATGGAAAGAGAAATTAGAGCCATAACACTTCAAACACTGCATACTCTGAAACAGAATTTATTCAGCGTGGCATCATGGACATCAATTTGGACATCTCATGCAATAATGCAGTATACAAAAATCCGTTTTAATAATTATTAATAAAATACTTTTACTTCTTTTATTAAAAATAATTTGTCATAAATTCATATTTGTTGTTCCTTTCGAGATAATTAGTTATTTTTAATAAATTATTTGGTTTTATTTTATTGCCACTTCATCGTTTCAAATAATTTTACATATAGATGTTTCCAGAGACAAACTAAGTTAAGAAAATGCTAGCTAGCATAATTGTTACTGCGAATAGCTTAAAAATAATAGCCTTTTGTATTGAAAATTAAAAAATATTAGAAATCGAACTTTAATATTTTTTCTTAATTAAAATTTAGTTTTTATGACTACAAATCTATCTTTGTTAAAACAAAATTATTAACTTTTAAATGAATAATACTGTATCTACCTACCTACTTGTACTAAAATATAACCTGCATGCGTCAAGACATAGCTAAATGTAACATTTTTCTACAACACGCGCAATATCAGTCAGATATAAAATTAACAAGAAAAGAACTCAACACGCTACCTTGAAGAACACCTATTTTCACCATTTTAATACGCTTTTTCTTGTATGGAGAATATAATTTTTGAAACAATCTCGCAGAAAGAGTAAACATTAAAAATATCTATTGTTGATTCAAGCAAAAGATGTAGAAGTATTAAACAAAACATATAGTTTCAAAATCTGCAGCTACTGCAAAAGTTATCGACAAAACAAGAGCGAAGCACTTCGCTTGAACTTTCTCATACTTTGGGATTAGTTACTTATAGTAAGAGTATTTTGATATTACCGTCTTGCATGTCAACAATAATAAAATAAAATCTGTTTAGAAGATTTTGAATAATATCTACAATGTGTTCCAAGACTAGCCGAACACCGGCAGGTAAAAGTTTGGTAACCTTCTGGTTTTAATACGGCTTAAATCAATTAATTTGCGATTTCAATAAACAAGTTCAGCTAATAACTGTAAAATTACGTTTCCTCGCATCCGTGTCTTTATAGAGGGGAAGCCTTAGGGCACCTATAGCCTGGTCTCAAGCCCAGGTAAAAGGAGGAGGGTTGAGCGTAGGGCTGACAACCCTACCCCGTAAAACAAACACTGTTACGGAACCCCAAGCAGAGCCTCGTACTGGACGGATTTACAAAAGACGAAACAAGCAACGATTAAGGCAACGATTGAAGAAGAAAAACTAAGTATAGGAACATGGAACGTGCGAAGTGCATATCAGATAGGAGCACTCCAATCAATAACGAAAGAAATGGAAAAGTACGGAATACAAATAATGGCCATACAAGAAACAAACTGACAAGGAAGTGGAATTGAAGACTGGGATAATTATAGACTTTTTAAAAGCGGAAATGCCCAAGGCAGACACGAACTAGGAACAGCGTTTATTGTAACCAAGGAAACGAGCAGAAGAGTAATCGACTTTAAAGCCATAAATGAAAGGATGAGTAGAATAAGATTTAAAGGAAATATCACCAACATTTACAATATCAACACACACGCACCGACAGAGGAAAAATCGGAACAAGAAAAAGAAGAGCATTATGACACCCTAGAACGAAATGTAGATAAAATACCGAAGCATGATGTATTACTACCAGTGGGAGACCTGAACGCCAAAGTAGGAAAAGAAGAAATTTTTAGACCAACGATAGGGAAATACAACCGTCATAAGGATAGCAATAACAACGGAGAAAGACTGGTAAATTATGCAGCAGCAAAAGGACATAGCGAGTACGTGCTTCCCCCATAAAGCAATTCATCAAGCAACATGGATCTCCCCAGACGGACAAACACAGAATCAAATCGACCATGTGCTTATAAACCCAAGATTCCTATCAAATATACTGGACGTAAGAACTTATAGAGGGGCTGAGTGTAACTCTGATCACTACATAACAAAGATCAAGTTTAGACAAAGATTAGCAAAACCAAAAGAAGGCCCACACTGACAAGATAGACAAGTGGGAGATCACAAAATTAGGTGTAGAAGAGAAAGCAAATAATTTTAGACAAGCAATGACAAGAAGTCTGGAGACACAAACTCCACAAGAAGGAGAATCAGTAAATGATAAATGGAAAAACCTGAAAAACACTATACTAGAAGTACCAAAAGAAACTACCAGAAAGAAGAGGAAGAAGAAAAGAAACAATTGGTTTGATGACGAATGCCAACGAGCCTTAGACAACCAAAGGGATTGCCGAAAATTATTGTTAGACAGGCCGACAAAAAGAAGAGAAAAAGATTACAAGGAGGCGAGAAGGGAGACTGACAGAATATGTAGAAGAAAGAAAAATGAAACTAATAATAGGCTACTACAACAAATACAAAGTTTACACGAGAGTAAACAAACAAGAGAGTGTTATCAAATTATAAACACTTAAAGGAGGTTACCAAGCAAGAACGGCTGTAATAAAAGATAAAACGGGAAGACTAATAGGTGATGAAAATGAAATTGTGGGAAGATGGATTGAATACTTCACAGAACATCTCAACGAACAAGAACAAAGTAGAGAAGATGAACAAGAAAAGCAAGACAGTATGAGAAAAAATGAAGAACAACAGCAAGAGCAGGAGGATAACCTGACAGTAGAAAGACCAACACTAGAAGAGACAATCAAGGCTATAAAAAGGCTCCAGAACAATAAAGCGCCTGGAACAGATACCATCCCCGCTAAAATCCCAAAAGAGGGTAGCAAAACATTGCACGAGAAGATACACGAATTAATTCTGAATATATGGGATAAAAAACAAATACCTCATGACTGGAAAATAAGCACAGTATACATAAAAAAGGGGAAAAGCTTGAATGTAACAACTATCGAGGTATTAGCCTACTCAGCGTAGCATACAAAATCTTAGCTACCTTAATACACAATAGACTAGAACCATATTATGAGGGTATAATCAGACAAAATCAAACAGCATTTCAGAAAAGCTTACGATAGTATAACCAGACGTACAATATACGGAATACTCAAAGAATTCAGAATACCTAAGAAATTAATAAGATTAATTAAGTGCACTCTTGATGAAACATTCATACAAGTAAAGATTCAAGCAAAAACGTCAGAAATAGCCCAGACGACAAGAGGTTTTAGACAGGGGGATAGCCTACCACCAGTACCATAGAAAAAATTAAAATATATTACCAGTACTGTTCAACCTAGCCTAATCCGTGGTACAAATAGCAACCCTAACGGCACTATATACAATAAATCAACACAAATGCTCATATATGCAGACGATATAAATCGAACAGGGAGAACGATATTAGATACAAAAGTACTTTTCACGGAACTAGACTCTCAAGAAAAACAGATCGGAATGGAAATAAATGAAGATAAAACCAAAGTCATAGTGGTCACCAAAAACAGACCAAGGATAGGGCAAAATCTAACTATCAAAGACTACAACCTAGAGGTTGTAAACAACTTCAAATACCTGGGAGTAACGATAACCAATGATAATGATGAAACAACAGAAACTAAAAACAAAATAGTACAAGCAAACCGAGCAGTCTACGCACTGAATATGATCCTGAAAGATAGGAACACTGATATAAATACAAAAATGATGACACTCATAAGCTAAGGAAGTGAAGCCTGGACAGTGACAAAAAGAAAAGATGGTATTGAGGAAAATCTTAGAACCAATTAAAGAAGAAGAGACGTGGAGAGAGAGGTGGGACCATGAATTGTATAGAGAGTATAAGGAAGCAGATCTGGTAACATATTATAAGCTTAGGAAGACTAAGGTGGGCAGGACACGTACGAAGAATGGACGAAAACGCCATAGCAAGACGGTAGAAGAGCAAATTCCAGAAGGGTCAAGAAGCGGAGGCTGCCCAAGAAAAAGGTGGAATGAAACAGTGACCGAAAATGCACAAACGCTCCTAAACATTACGAATTGGAAAAGATGGGCTCTGGACAGGGATAGATGGAATGCGAAGCTAGGGAAGGCCAACACCAGATATGGCTGTAGAGCTGCTGCGTAAGTAAGTAAGTAAGTACGTTGCATGTTTGCAGCACAAAAATGGTACCGAAAGTGCAGCGATTAAAATTCTGCTCACCGCCGATTTTTATCAATTCTTGTCTGCTTTATTTTATAGAAGCTGAATATTGTTTTTGTACTGTTTTTTGTTAAAAAATTTGTTAAATTACACAAAATATTATATTTAATTATTTCAATTTAAATAACCTTTAAAATTGTATCTCTTTAAATAAAGAAGTTATAAAGCTAGTGAGTTTTGGTTTGGAGTTACAAAAGTAAGCAAAACTAGTCTACTTCTGAGTTTTTTGCTCTCGAAATGACGTCGTGACTTTCTCTCTTACGCCTGTGGCAAACGTGTTTCTAGTGAATTACACAGATGTATGGGACATACTGCATAACGCGGGCTCCGAACCGTAGAAAGTCCAGGCACTCCTTCTCTTGAGAATGTTTTCTTTGCAGAATACCTCGATGGTTTGACATTGCAACGAGACCTGGGGAACAACAGTTTTAAAAATCAGAATGATTTATTATGTTGTGGTAGTTCCGAGAAGACGCGCCTGCAGCGTTGCTAGTAGAGTTTTACACGCCGAGTGACCGTGTCGAAACCCCACCCCTTGGAGATGCTCGATATTTTCTGTACTTACATGTGGAATTTACTAGTAAACACATCACAAACTTATTTGCTTCTCAGCGGATTCGATTTCAAGTTGCCAAACGAGTACAAGAGAGTGGAGTCAACATTTTCAGCAAATTTACATTTAAAAATATATTACTTTTTTGTGCGAGCAACTAAAATCTGCATGTATGTGCAAAACTTTGGATTTTGATTATAGCGAATTACCAGAGTACAGACGCAGCAGCCATTACAGTCGTTCTGCGCATATCAATAGTATTGATCCGGTTTGACACAACCTCGCTACCAACACCAGAATACCAAAAGAATTAACTGCCCAATGACTACCGTACTAAAGGAGCATTGAGTTTTATGATCGTAAATTTTATCAAATTAGTATATCACATAAAGCACCTTGAATTATTTTAGTTTTGTATACAGTGAGTTTTTCTTTTATGTATACATATCAGCTATGTATACTTTTATAGAAAACATGTCAATGCATTGTTTTACTGCAATCTATAGGCAACCAACTGTACAGAAAATAACAAAGTAAGAAAAGTTATTCCTCATAGTGTGAGGTTATGTTCAATGAGTATGTTTATGAATAAACGCAAAATTATTGAACTATCAAATTTTTTTTAATAAAACTAATATTTTAAAAACATAAATATCAACAATACACAAATTATATGTTAAATTCAAAAAATCAAAATTAATTGATATTAATTCGACATTAAACAATTTGATTACTGTTTCCACAGCTGACTATTCTTTTCAAAAATTGAAGCTTTGAAATGTAGTGTATAGTAGAGCTGGTATGTACACAAAAAGAAAAAATCACTGTATATACAATTAACGGCGCTTGCCTTATCTACTGGCTTACCAAGACAAGTAACAAAGTTACACACAACATTTTAACATACGAATAAACACATGTGTGAATGGCATTGAATGAATGTGCATGAAGGGTGGCATAAGCTTCGAGAGCGTAGTGGTTTAAATTCCAAAGGCCCCACTACCTCCTACTACACAAGCGAAGAGCCTACCCGGAGTCAATGTCCTCGACACCTTCGCGTATAAGAGGTTATAGTGTATACAGGGGTAAAGACAATAAATTGTATATAATTTTTATTCAGGCTACAGTTTATTTCCGACGGACCCTGGCTTCTGAACTACCCAGGGTAACTCATCCTTTTCCAAGACCATCAGTTAAAAAAAGTTTAACCAGGTTACAACATTGCCTTGGGAGGGAAAACGGCCCTTAAAAATCCGATGGGATTTGAAACCCAGACCCCAAGCATAGCAGTCCAACGCTCTAACCGCTAGCCTACGGTCGCCCCAAACAAAACTAGCAACCGCTTTTTAATTAAGTTTTTCCTAGTAATTCTTTTCATCCACGTATTCTTTATAATCTAAGCATACCGCCCTAAAACGCAGGAAATATTGATAAGACGGTAAACCTAGAGAAAGGTCGAGGTGAGGAATAAATTCCGCTAAGTTTATCGCCACTCGATAACAATCCCTGGACCCTGTCAAATTCAGTTTTGTAATTTATTTACTGAAGTGAATTGCAAATGCAAAGTAGTACAGCTTAGTTTAAAAGTATAGTTAACAGAAAGAACTCACAAATTTAATCATCGTAATGGAAACAATTAATTAACTAATCAATAACTAGTACTTTGAAATATATCAAAAGTAATTAATCAAAAAGGAAGATATTTTTGTGAAACTATTAATTCAGGTAAATGTTTTTAAGAAATAGAAAGTAGTAGATTAGGTATAGGAAAAGTAGAAAATAAACGAACTTGTAATAATAATAACGCCGTCGTCGCGTCAGAATGAATTGCATTATTGAGATACTACACAGGCGGAAAGGTTTTAGGTGCATGGGATGCGTTTATGAATTTTTAAGTTAACGAACATCAGTAAAAGAAAGTTTTTGGATCTCTTTAATACGGTAGAGCTATAAAATAATAAGCTAGTAGTATTAAAACAAGTTAGTAGGTTTGAGAATGCAGATTGTGTCTGCAATAAGTTTATTCAATTTTAATTTTAATGAAACTTGCACAAACATTATACAAGTACTTGCAGCTTTTTAAAGAAGTTTTTTAAATTTTCCTATAAAATATAGTACTTATACGAGGATAGTTCAAAATGTACGTGGCCTAACATAGAGAAGGGGCTAATTTGGCGGAATTTGCATTACCATTTTTCAAAACCATCCTTTCTTATATCGATCTGTCAATTAGTTTGTGTTTAACAGTGCGCCAAAGCTACCGTCTCGAGTGATTTCGTAAATAATGAAAAAAACTGAGTTGCGAGCAATGATAAAGTACTTTCATTTGAAAGGCTTAACACTAACCGAAATCAAAGCAAGGTTAGATCCGACATTTTTGAAGTCCGCTCCTTCGTTTTCAATGGTTACAAACTGGGTTGCCGAGTTTAACCGTGGTTGTGTGAGCACAAAGGACGAACCCTACAGTTGACGCTGATATGATTAAAAGCGTCCTCCGTATCCTATTGGATGACCGTCGAGTAAAAGTGCGCGAGATAGCAGTCATAGTGGGCATCTCAAATGTCAGTGTGCACAGAATGTCAACTGAAGAATTGGAAATGAAGAAATACTCCGCGTGTTGGGTGCCGCGTTTGCTCACACCGGAGCAAAAATTGAATCGTTTGATTGTTCCTCGCGACCTTTTGGCACGTTTTCGTCGCAAGGACTTTTTGCGCCTTTTTATAACCGTCGATAAAACCTGGGTCCACCATTACACTTCCGAAACTAAGGAACAGTCCAAACAATGGACACACAAAAGCTTCTCCGCCACCGAAAAAGGCAAAACGGTTTCGTCAGCAGGAAAGGTTATGGCAACTGTATTTTGGGATTCTCATGGAATTATCTTCGTGGACTACTTGGAAAAGGGAAAAACAATAAATGGCGAGTACTAAATGCCAACTTGTTGCAGCAATTGAGCGACCAAATCAAAGAGAGACGGCCTTATTTGGAAGCTGTTTTTAATCAAGATAACGCATCTGTAGACACGTCTGCAGTCACCATGGCCAAAATTCATGAATTGGGGTTCGAATTAGTGCCTCATTCGCCCTATTCGCCAGATTTATCTCCCAGCGATTTTTATCTATTACCAAACCTAAAAAAGTGGCTCGGCGGTAAAAGAGTTTCATCCAATTTAGAGGTAATCGCTGCTGTAAATAGCTATTTTGAAGACTTGAGTTCATCCACCTACAAAGACGGCATTGCTGCTTTGGAGCATCGTTGCAATAAGTGCGTTGAGCGAGCAGGAGACTATATCGAAAAAAAATGATTTTTTGACCAAAAAACTTACGTTTTCTTTGTTGGGCCACGTACATTTCGAACGATCCTCGTACATCGTTATGCTTAACTGATTTGAATTAATTGTCTACTAATAACTAATGAGGTCGTTTACTTCTTCTTCTTGTAGTGCTATACCCTATTTAGGGCGTTGGCTACCTCTCTCCCATGTCTGTGTTTGGTGCGCGGCGATAGATAATTTTGCACAGACAGACATAGGACATAGGTCGTTTACTACTTTTTTCTAATTCACAATGTAGGATGAAAATATTATCTTCGTATTATTTTATTTTTTAAGTAAACGTTTTATTAACCGCAATATTAGTAATTGAAATTTGTATTTCAAAAGGTGTTTATAAAATACAAAATAATATGACGTCCTCAAACGCTACATACGCGCATGTGTTTTATGGCTTATTTCTTAGTGTTTTGGTAGTTGTAATTGCTGCTGTTGGTATCATTGACTACTGTTAACACGTGACTGTGGTAAACGTTTTAAGCCGACGAGCGATGTATAATTTATTGTTATGTCATGAAAACGTTTTGTTCTACTTATTTCTGTATTTTCACTTGAAAACAGTCTAAAGTAAGTAATACATTAAATTTTTAGATTAAGTACATTGTAATAGGTTATGCTTTAATATGTATACGTTTTTATCAGTGGGGTCACTTACATTTAATGACGTCACAATTCTTCCAAAATCCACTTTCAAATTAATATGATGAATTAAACTGCATTTTGTATATATTTGTGAAAAACATAAAAAGTATATTTAAGAAGTAGTAAAGAACCCTATTATACCGGGTGATCATGGCAATCAGGCCACTATTGCCAACTTTTTTGTTTAAAGATAAAAAATTGGTTAATTTAGGAAAAAAATGTAACTTTTCCTTTTGGTTACGATGGTAAAAACGAAAAAACAATTACAATAATTAAAATGTTTCTTTTTTAATTTTTTTGTATTTTTGAATTGCACATTTTATTTTCTTTAAAAAAGTATGAAGTCAAACTATGATTAAATTAACAAATAATGCTGTATTTTAACTTTTAATGGTTTAATAAAATAATCGTCACAGCCGTGAAACAAAAACTACTTGTTTTATGATATAGGTCAAAATAACATTAAATTAATACGAATAAGAATAATAATTATAATAACTGTTCAAATTGGACACTATCGATATCTAAACAGCAGTAAATTCTTGAACTACAGTAATCGAACCTCGACGTAGCATTTCGTGGACAATGTTTACAATGCATTTGTAATGGATTTGAATAAAATTCTACTCTGTTGTATCTATCTCAATAAATATTATCCTGTTGATGTGCACAAAGAAAAAAATAGCGGATTCATGTCAGGTGCCCGTGGGGGCCAACGTACATGTCCATTTGTTGGGTTTGGGTCTACTTGATAGTAGAATTACAACGAAGAAAAAATTGAGATCTACAACTGCACTGTGTTGTGAGTAAAATTATTTATCTTTTATCTCAAATAAAATTAGCCCAACTGCTAAATGTCAAAATAGAAACAATAAAACAAGCGAACTCTACCTTTTGTTTCACCTGTTGCGATAATGTTATTAAAGTATTAAAAGTTTAAATAACCCTGTTTAGATAATGGTGGTGTCCAATAAGAGCAGTTACTATAATAATTACTCTTATACATATTAATTTTAATGATATTTTGACTCATGCCATAAAACACGTAGCTTTTGTTTCACGGCTGTTACGATTATCTTATTAAACCATTAAAAGTTAAAATACGGCGTCGTTATTTGTTAATTTAATTATAGTTTTATTTTATACTTTCTTAAAAAAGATAAAACGTGCAATTTAAAAATAAAAAAAATACAGGGCGTTCTGTTTAAAACAAAGGAGTTTAACAAATAACTCGAAGACGTCGACGCGCAATGTTTTTTCGTTTTCACCATCGATCGTAATTAGAAAAAAATGTTACGCTTTTTTTTTATTTAACCTGCTTTGTATCTTTAAAAATAAAAAAATTGACAATAGTGGCTCGGTTCCCATGATCACCCTCGAGCACCCCTGAGAGCTAAACCAGAGGGTCTAAGAATACCTGAAAAATACCGCGATTATGTTACTTTTAAAAATTTTGGAATATTCGATACTCCACTGAACATATTAAGTCGAAAATTTGACCGAATATTAGGCGAATAGTTGACCAAATATTCGGTATTCAGCCAGTGACCAAAATCATTATTCAGTAGATTGCTAATAATATCTAACAATTTTAGTGAAGTGACCTATTTGTGTCGCATCTGTTCATTAAAATATATGTTTACCGTAAGAAGATAGCCAGAAAGTTTTATTAAGTTATAGTTTTATATTTTAAACACCTACCTTACTACCTACACAAAAACACATATTCTTTTAGTAGACGATTCGTTTAGCCTGTATGAAATTGTAGCAATTAATTTTGTAGGGATATTATATTTTATTAATACACATTTTACTTAGCCAATCAGTGCTTTAGCGCTCGATTTCTGTGCCAACAACCATACAATTCAATTTGAGGCTGAAAAAATCACTAGTGGATTGTAATAAGTGAAAAAACCACAATGATATTACGATAAAACCACTCTGCATATACGAGGATCATTTCCGATATGATGATTTTGGACATTGTCTTAACTAGCCGTCGTTAACAACCAATCCAAGCTTATAAAAGAACAAAATCACTAGTTTTATTACTTATGAAAAAATGGAGTTCCTGCATTTAGCAATTGATATACAAATGCAACCAACATTTGATTTACTGTTCAAAGTAATCCTGTTTCCCGTTTATGTCCAAATTGACATATTGCGTCTCGGGTAGAACAGTGTCTTAAATCAAAATGAATCAGTTCAGGTTATTCAGAAACTAACGTAAATTCGGTTTAAATCGCTATTCCAGCACAAACAATCATTTGTTTTTACATTACAATCGTTAATAAAACACGAAATTCGTGTATTTGCGTACATGGATAATTATTACTGCTTAGATGCTATAAATAAAATGAAATTTAAACTTATGCTGTTGTATTTAGATACTCTATCTAACTTTTGTTCATAGAAGTTTGAGATTTCTGTAGTTTATGTAAACCTACAAGGTACCGGTGTTATAATACTTATTTTTTTTAGTGTCTAGATGGGATATAGATATTGCTGTGATATAATGACCGAGCCAATGATTTATTTATAAATCGTGCAATATTACCGAAAGAAGAATAATAGGAGGTAGACTGTTGCTTGCTTTGTTTAAATTTAACTTAGTAAAAGATAATTTTTATAAATAAGCAAAATGTATAAAATGATAATATCAAGGTTTTGTTTAATTTAAGATGGCTTGACAATATTTCATGGTTTATCAAATAAAGTAAATGAATTTAAACGATTAAGTATGACAATTAAAGTGGATCCTCTGTAAAATATTAAAATAATATTAAAAATACAGTGACGCGAAGATAAAACATGTGGAAATTTAAAATTACCATCAATGATGTAAATTTGCTTAAAATGAGTTTGAATATCAATATTTAAAGAAACCAAAAGCTTTTAAATGCATGTAAATAATAAATCTAAAAGATTACAACAAATGAAAAGTGAACAATAGGAACCGACAGACAAGTGTTAGCAAATACGTTTTTGGTAAAAAAATTCAAATTGAATTTAGTAAAGTTATTAACAATGAAAGAGTTTAATTTATAATTTTAGGTAATTGTTTTTAGTTAAGGTTATTTCAGTGGAACTTAATTATGTTTAAACGTAATTTATAAAATTTGTTTGGTTAGGTTATCCTTGAGTTTTTAAGTCAGAATCAATTTTTCTTATCAAGTTTCTTTTATTGTGTAAAGATTTCAATATTTAATTTATTGTAAATAAAACAATTCTTAACTTTAACAGGTTTTCACTTTTCTATACCTTCTGTATAGCGAAGTACCTATTGATTTCATGGACATTTTAGAAATCTAAATTTTAACGGAAATACACGTTTTGGGGCTAAATAAACCCAAAAAATTTGTTTTAAAAAAATGTTTGTTTGTGGGTGTGTGTGTGTGTGGGTAACGCCTCGATAGGCGAAAGTACTGGACCGATTTTGATGAAACTTTAAATCAAGAGGTATATCAAAAATTAACAGTTCTAGTTAAGCTTTTCAAAAAAATTCAAAACCGGAAACGCAAGCTAGACATGTTTCTTTGATAGCGTATTTTTCCAAATCTAAATTTTGGAAATTTGAGTACGCAATCTGAGAGAAGAAGGCAAATCGAAAATTTTTTACAGAATTCTCTAGCTTCCAAATGGCGGCCGCTACAACTTTTTGAAAATGTCGACTTCAACGCCGGTTTACTCAAAAAGTAGTTGTCTGATCGGGATCAGCTACCACTTGTTTGAGACACCTTCGTGAGTAGTACACGAAAAAATAAAATTAATTTTAAAAATCAAAAAGCGATCGCAATAGCGCTGCTTCAAAATTTTATAAATTTTCAAAAAAACATTTTTCAAAAACTTCTCACACGATTTTTTTTAATTTTTTGATAGATAGAGGTTGCATTGAACAACAAATTTTTTTGTTAACCAATCTCTCAAATTTTACTCTGACACCTTCTATAAATTTTTGAATAATTTGAAATTGATTAATTATTTATTTAAAAACGCAAACGCATTGGAAAAAAACGATACTTTTTAATATTCACAACGCGTTTTCGGGAAGTTACGTGATTTTAACTACGCCTATCAATTAGCTCTAGTTAAAAAATATATTTTTCATTCTTTGCATATTTTTGATAACTTCCCAAATAAAGCTAGTATAACCATTTTTGTCAGACATCCGCAGCGGAATTTGTAATTCGCCGAAGCCCGGCGGGTGCTTACCTTGCTTTAGTATAGTTAGTCGCTGCTTATAGGTATAGTTACAGTACTGAGTACGGAAATTGATTGAACAGACTATCGCAAGTTCAAATTCCCGCTGCTTATTTTCTTAGAAATCTAATACTCGGTGAACTGTACATCAACGTTATAATTATTAAAAGTTACACGTTTGCAAATACGGTAAGTATTAATATCGAGTATGGGAAAGTCCACACTTCAGCTGTTTTTTAATTTAATTCTAGTCTTATACGTATTCTGACAAGTTGTCATTTTCAACATGTCGAAATACCTATAAGGCTACAACTAAAAATTTTGTTGGGTAAAAGTAGAAGTGATAGTCAAGTTTGGGTTTTTAAGCAGAACACCACAGATATTTCAGATATTCTAAAAGTCGTGGAAATTCTTTGTGATGTGTGTCCAGTGACGTTTTGCAATGTCTTTTAAAAGCTAATAATTTTTGAAAGAGTTGCTTGAATGAAATTTCAAAAACTCTAAAATAGAAATTTAAAAATTCGTTCTAGTGATTTTTCTAAAAATTATTAAAAGTTTAAATAGGTATTAGGAATTGTCACTTGTAACACTACTGCAATGGCATAATTTCAAGGGTTTTCAGAATACGTAAAAGAATACGGGCATTATATTTAAAAATCCGCTATCGCTTCTCTCCTAGCAAGGCAAAGCCTTGTGTAAAAATTAAAGCACCCACCTTCTAGAGGACGTTTTACTTTTTTAACATATTCAACATTTGTTGGAATTTTTACGTTGTGAAATAAATACAGATGAATTGTCACCTAGTAGATATTAAAAACTAATGTACATGTATATGCATATGCAACCAGCGTGCAGTACATAAAGCTGTGTTAATTGATACTGTTGTAGTTCTAATACAGTACTACAGAGAAACCTAAATCGCAAAATTCGAACTAACAAATGTAATTGCCTAGCATGATTGGCCAGTTTTATAACGTACCTACTTTGCAGTAGCTGCCATGCGGTCTACTACAAAGTAGTCCACAGTAATACAATACAATAATAATACAGTACATTAACTGCTGGTAAATTATTGTGCAACAGGCTGATAATAAAACCGTTGTAATTGGCATACAATGTTATGAAGACAAGTAAATAGCATAACCAAGAAGAACAATTTACATAATTATCCCTACAACTTCGTGTTACCACAATGAATTAGACAAAAGTGTTCATATGTGCAATACTACAGATTGACCGTTTGCATACTAAATTAATAACATTATTACAGTACGCTTAAGCATCTAGAAGTGTTGTCCCTTTTTACATTGCCTTTTATTGCAACAATAATCAAAATTCTATCCGCTATGACAATACTTTTCTCTCAGTGTACTTCTAATATAATACTATCTACCATTCACAAAAAAAAATGAAAATTTGTTTCACGCTCACCAATTATTCAAACCAATTGCTGAATAGATGGCTGTTTTAATTTCTTCCTCTGATTTTCATTGTAACTTTCATAAGATCTGAAAATTGAATTTGTTTTAGGGAATTAATCTTCTCAGTATGTCACATGTAAACTTAATATTTTAACATATGTAATTTTAATCTACCCAGCGACGCACCCGTGGGGAGAGGAGACCGCCTAATATTTTATGCAAAGTTGGTGAAATTGGAAACCCGCATAACCGCAGAAAAGTTGGAAAACATTCCGTCAATATAAAAAATTTGGAGAAGGAATTTTAGATTCGAATTTTTGGCTTCTAATCAAGTTCAGTAGGTATTATTTATCATTGTATTTGCTCATTCATTTCATATCAAACAACAACTAACAAAAGCTAAGCTGATAAGCTACATTCAGTCAGGATCCGCAGCCGATGGGAACCGGAAACGTAATACACTTAGGTCCCACAAGCCCTTGATACAATTTATAGCACACTTGGCACTGTAAACCTAGTTCAATAATCAGATTCCTGAAAGATAAGTACTGTTTTTATAGGATTGAAAGCAGTCTACACTCTGCCTCTGCAGCCTTTCTTCATATTTGGGGCGGAGAAGTTCCTAAAAAGTGCGAGTTTATTTTTTCAAGATATCTATGTTTTTTATGTTCCTGGTATCTCAATTTACTTAAAATATATGTCTGTGTGTTAAAACAAAGTTGACAAATTTTAACTAATGCAGTTAGCAAATTGAAGATTGCTTCCCCCACCCCCAAAAGTTGTTTGGTTGCTTCCCTGAATCTACCTTAAAGTGTACAATATAACTTTTTTGGCTCTCAA